>JAULUF010000010.1:6540000-7140000 GCA_031834385.1 Semotilus atromaculatus | reverse complement strand
GCCTGAGCCTGTGACATAACCTGGTTGAATTGCTCTAATAGCATTTGGCATTACTGCTGATCTTTAAGAGAGAATTAAACAAAGGTTGTTCTCATAAGATATACAGTGTGGAAATCAAGCAAATAACTGAATTCAAGGGCTTTGTAGAAAGAAAAACATTGCTTTTGGCGCACTGCGCTCTCCATAACCCACTGTCACGAATGGATGAAGTTCACACTCTCAGCACAAACTTTTGATTACTTTCTGTAAGGTGTTTAAAACTTTAATCAGTTCTGGAAAATAAGGAACTGACTACGTAGCTTAAATTCACCAAGGTGATTGTGGTTTCTTTTGTCATCGGTCTTTATTTAACCAGAGGTTTGAATGTAGAATGTTCTGGTTGCTGGTTTTACATGGTTTACATGGATTTTAGCTGGTTTTAAACAGGATTAAGCTAAATTAAGTTTTTTGTCTGCTATAAGCAACAGAATGGAATTGGAATTTGAATGACAGGAAGAGTAATTGCAGGAATTGCAATTCAAAGAAATATGTCAGTCACACAAGTTTTGCACATAATTATTTTTCACTGTTTACGCTTATTTATTTATGTATTTATTCCCTGCTACATAGATTTTTTTTTTCTAAAATTAGTTTAGTAAATTAGAGCTTTCTAAATGATAAATGTGTATTCTTTTAACCTCATATTTTTTATTTTATTTTATTTTATACACATTTCTACAGGTGGAATTTCAAACGTGCATTACTAATATCACAGAGTATTTTTTAGCCCGTATGTTTGTATGATAGGTATAGGTCTGAAATATATTATGAAAAACTATTTCAACAGTTTCTTCACAGGCCTGTTTTAAAAAAAAGTTACTTAAATGTCCTAAATAAACTATAAACCTGGCTTAATCTAACCCCTGTTAAACCAGGCCAAAATATATTTATTTTATATTTGTACATTTTATATCTTTCTTCAAAAATATGTTCATTATAATAGACACTTGGCTTTACAAGTTACAATTGATTTGTAAACCAAACTTAATTCAATTTAATTTGTGGTGTGTGCTAATTTCGGTGTACTGAAAATATAAGTATGATTTGAACCATTCATAGAAACAACAACAAATATGCTTCTATCATCTTATAATCATAATATTATAGCATATGTTACCCAATTAAAGGAGAAAAGGAAAGCAACAGTAAAGAAATTGAACTCAATCTAGGACAAGGTCACGGTGATCGGCAACTGTTTAAAATTCTGCTTCTCGCTGTTTTGTCTCTTTCTCCTTGCGCTCAAGGGATCATTAGAGACGCTGTATAATGAGGTATGAAGCAGGCAGACTGTTCAATATACACATAGCTCGACCACTTCCACGTCTAATGCATTCAATGAACACTCTCTGCAATTTTCAGCCGGCGAAAATCTGATGATGACATTTCTGTGACATTCTGCCACTCGTCTCCTCCCGAGACCTCCCGGTACACGGGAAAGTGGGTTAATGCTAATATCAGAGAGTGATCTGATGAAACTAAGAAAGCTAACTGTGAAAGTGGGTCGTGAAGTTCTGATATTGATGATGCTCTCATGGTTTTTAAGGTTAGGCATTTGGGTCTTTTAATCAGGAGAAGTTTTATGTACCAGATGTGCTTTGTAGGTTGGGACGCCAAGAGACAGAGCACTTGAAGGAGTGACTTCAAATGCTATGCAAAAAAAGACCAATATTCTGTGAACTTGGCCCAATATTTTCTTCCCTGGACCGTAGTACAGGTCCTGGGGCCTAATGATGACATTAAAAAGAAACACAACACCAATCAATGCAGCAAACTCATGAATTGTCCAACACTTCTTTTAGCAATTACCAAAATATCGGTAATTATCAAAAATATATATTCACTTTTTCCCCGCCAGAATTTTTAATCATTTTCACAAAATTTTCATGGCCCCCAAAATATTTTGTTGTGTGAATATCTGAACATGTCGAGTCTAATATGATTCTTTTTTTTTTCTTTTTTTTAAAGCTGAGAAAAATCATGTTTTTGTCAAAGACTACATCCAGATAGGATTCAGAATGATGATCAAAACATTGATGGAGTAGATGGAGTCCATCAACTTCACAGTCCTGTAGCTCGTCCTGGGTCGACATTTCATTCGGTAGCATTGTAGAAGTTTTGATTTATATGCTGTTTAATGTTGATGATCGTTATTTTACATATGCATCTGCGAACATACAGTATGACATTGCTTGTCTTTGCTTCTTCTTCACGTCTTTTGATCCGGAGATTCAGAACTCTTTCAGAAGATGTCATAGCGCCCCCTACCTTATAACCGTGAAAACACATAAAGCCAGGAATTTCTGTTGATGGTGGGAAAAGAGTTAAGACTGTAATGGTTTTTAATGGTTTCTCCATGGGCATCGCTCATGTGGGTAATGGTTGCCATGGGATACAGCAGCTTAAACTGTTTTCAATAACCGTGTGATGATGGAGGCCTATTAAGTTGCCACCACTGAATAAAACGAATTTGTTACGTATAGCCTACTTGTAATTTGTTACTCTCCAGCATGACTCTCTCCATGACAACCTGGGATTTAATTAATATCTGATGATGGCTCAACAGTGCAGAGGCAGTTAAACAAGCGCTCACTGTGATCGGCTTGCAGTTAGACAGCAAGGTTTATGTTTGTCGTCAGTGAAGCAGACAAAAGCAGGTGAGATCCCTCAAAAGGGCAAGTGAGAGACATTGAGACTAATAATAGCATTAATGAAGGACAAATGGCCAGAGGAGCTCATACTGACACATACCTGATGTTGAGACATGATGAAAAGATCATGTTTGAAAGCTCAATAGAGTGGTGTATGACGTTAGAACCCACAAGACTAATCTATCTATCTATCTATCTGTCTGCCTTTCTGTCTATTAATCAAAATAACTCATATTGATGTTACTTTTTTTATATATATATTTTGTTAAAAATAACTTCATTTATACAGCTTGATATTAAAAAATTGATAAGTACAGTATATGTAGAAATTAATGTTAAGCAAGATTAACAAATATTGTAAAGGTACCATTTTTTCATGACACTTTTTATTTTATTTTTTATTTATTTAAAGGATAGCCCCTTGAGATGAACCATCTCATTTTCGAGGGGGTCCCTTCTTTACAACAAGCAGGATTATAATAGAAATTCATAGATAAAGTAAATACAACACAGGACTATTACAAACATTTAAATACATTGACATTCTCATTCATAAACACACACATTCAAACAATGCTCCCATAAATCTACTCCCCTTCCCTTTTGTCCCCTACCATCATCAAAAACAGGTCAAAAAACACAATCTAAATAAGGATATGCTTACACAATCAAAATAAGGATATGCTTACAAACATACATAAACCCATACAGATCTCTATAAATTTTTTTTTTTAAAATTAAAAAAATAAATAAAAAATAATAAAAAATAAAATAAAAAATAAATAAAATAAAATAAATTAATGTATTAACTAATGTCAAAGATTTGAATCTCATTGAAAATAATCTATTAATAAGAACAAAATAATAACAATTAAAAAAAAGAATAGATCTAACCTCAGGTACAGGTCAGCAGGTGTGTGTTGGCGTAACTTTCTCAGTCGAATTTCAAGTCCTGTGTAAGATGGAAAGAAACAACCCTCATCAGTCATCCAGCAAGTATGAAATTTATCTTAGTCTGGCAATACCTCAACTTTCCCACCTCCCCATCGCTCACGAAGCGTCGCATCCATTCGAAATCACTCCAGTTTCAGTTTATAGCTGATATTATTCTTCATTCTTGAACTATTATCATCCACTGCACCAGGCTCAGTTACTGCCTTCAAACGTCTCCCTATCTGGTCAATAAAACCGTCTGGTTGCATACATATAACAGCTTATCTTCAGGCATAATGCAAAAAATAACTCAAGCCCAGGACGGGACAGGTAATTCATCATTATTAGTATGAATACGAGTTTGATTTTGTCAATGCACAGCGTTACCGTTAAAGATCATGTTGGTGCCGTGACCCGAGTCCTCGACGTGACGCTCGTCTAACAGAAGAGGCTCAGTTTCTTATTTCCTGTCAAACAAACTGATATTGACAAGAGCGGAGCGATAGAAGAAAGATTGCCATTGTTAGGGTGAGATTTAATCTTGTTCATCATCATTCAAGAGCAAAAGTGTCTGCTGGCGTGATAGAACTGTCACTCCATCTCTGAAGCACAGCAATGTGGCGTCCTATGAACCAGCCTTGTCAGTGTTCACAGAGCCAATCACTTTAAAGCAGCGCCAATCGGGTTTGTCAGCAAAGATGCTACAAAAGCTGCATGAAAATTGTAGACTCTGAGAGCAGGATTTATTCAAGACCTCCTTATAATCCGTCCAATGTGTCAGAAATGCAGAGCAGAAAAGCTAAAGTCCCTTGAGGATGACCAGTGAGGAATAGAAGTGTCTGAAGAACTCAAGGCTGTGAGGGGGGAAAATGCTTGTCAAAAAAAGGCAGAATGCAAGAGACGGTTCATCTGAAATGTATTTATCAGAGAGAGAAATAGCAGCAAGGTCGTGATATAAGAATGATAAACATACAGAAGGCTGCTAAAAAGAACAACATTTTACTTTACATCACAGCATTATTAACTTGCATACCAAAAGAACGAAGGGTCAACAGTCTTAAGATTTATTTGGAAACTTGCTCTACACTTGATGAATGAATGCAACTGCATTCATAACAAAATATCACAAATACAACAAATAATATTTAATTAAATGGAAGAGGCACAGTTTTTAATATATATATACATTTTTTATTTTACAAAAGGATAAAACAATAGTAAGACTCTTGAGACAAGTATTTTGGCACTTCCTTCACAAATTTGCTGGATTGTGTCCGTAGATAATCAAAATAAGATCCAGAATTTACTGGATTTAGTTTTCTATATGATTCTGCTGCTTCTATTTTTAATTAATATACAGTACACTTGTACAAAAGTATTTTAAAAAAGTCTCTTGTGCTCATCAAGACATTATATTATAAACGGTAATATTGTGAAATATTATTACTTGCTGAATTTTCAGCATCATTACTCCAGTCTTCAGTGTCACATGATCCTTCAGAAATAATGCTGATTTACTGCTCAAGAAACGTTTCTTATTATTATCAATGTTAAAAACAGTTGTGCTGCTTCATACTTTTGTGGAAATGTTAGTATGTTTGCCAGAATCTAGTATTCCACAGAACTTTATAAAATATACTGTATATAAGAGTATAAATAGTTTAGTATGTGTCTTTCAGTATCTGTAATCTAATATAGATGTGAGCTCTATATGTTTCATCTTTACACAAACACTCATATGCATTTGAAAACTGTTTTCTCCATACGGTTGATTGATCCTCTGTGATAACACTTATATGTATTAAGTCAATCCGATATGTTTGATGTAGTAATATGAGCTGTAGTTCAGATATGTTTTCACCAATATGTTGAGAAACCATGGAATTCATTGCCTTTCTTGATCTCCAGAAAGTTGTTCAGTTTTATGCATGCATGCATAATCCCATGAGATGCAGTTCATGTGATCGTTTATGCATTTATTTTTTATGCTGACTCCTCAGGGATGATGTTTTGAGCAGTGGAAATCTCTGCAAGCAGCACTCTGTGGTGTGTTTCCCGCAGTACTGAGACTCGATACTCAACGTCTGTGCTGTGTGCTTGTCCTTGGTGTTTCAACACAAGGTGAGCTGTTAACCTGTCCCAGTAAATTCACTCCTGTGTTCCCTCGCCTGCCACTTAGTCCTCACTCTAGAGCTCTGGGCCAGTCTGTTCTGTTTTTTCCTGCTGGAATCGGTGTCGCTGCCGCCTCTAGCCCAATACTTTCATTAAATTAGTCATTTATGGCAACTTGCAGAGGTGATGAGGGATGCAATATGGGTACCCCAGAGCTTGTAAGCCCCCATTACATATTATTACATCGACAGCACATGCACAACTTGGGATTATGGGTGAGTCGATCACTCAAAGCGTGCCATCACTTTGATCAATGTCTGTAATAAAACCCCTGCGCCCAGAGTAAATAAACTTCTCTCAACGAAGTCATCAAATAAACTGTGTTCAGTAGAAATCTAATAAGCTTATATTTCAAGCTCATGCATCAACGTTAAACATTGACTTGTATATCGTGCTCAAGATGGATGTGTGAATATGAATGATGATGAATGGTAGAGAAACTTAGGCAGAACAATGATTGACAGATAATCAGAACACAGCAGGACTGTAGCAATATAAATGCCAGTGTTGGTGTAAAGTCTACTGTAACTGTGACGATGCGGTTAGTCATTCAAGCAGGATTCATGTATTGTATCCATTTTAATTGTCATTGTACACTAATGCTTTCTTTCTTTCTTTCTTTCTTTCTTTCTTTCTTTCTTTCTTTCTTTCTTTCTTTCTGTCTTTCTGTCTTTCTCTCTGTCTCTTTCTTGCACTTTTGAAAATGTGTCCATTTCATGCTTTTAAGAGTTCTCCAGAAATAAATCTGTCACTGGTAAAACACATATTGCTTGAAAAAATTTTATTTTAGAATAACCTTGACATTTTTTTAAACAGAACAGTGAACGGCTGTTCCTTTGCAAGTGTTCCTCAAAGTGCTGTGAACTATATAACATATTTTCTAAAATGCAGAGACTATAAGTAAACTTTTCTTTTTGCAATTCCATTCAGTGATGCTACTGTAGTTGTACAGAAATTACATATGCTGTAAGAAATATACACCATTAAAAAAAATAAAAAAAAATAATAATTAATACTTTTATTCAGTAAGCATGCATTAAATTGATCAAAAGTGACCGTAAATACATTTATAGTGTTAAAGAAGATTTGTATTTTAAATAAATGCTGTTCTTTTTTAACTTGACATGCATCAAAGAATGTGGTATCAGAATTACCACAAAAATATTAAGCAGCACAACTGTTTTCAACATTGATAAAAATAATAAAATAAGGAATGATTCTTGAGCTGCAAATCAGCATAATTAGAATTATTTATTTTTAAAAAAAAATTTATTAAGGATTTTCAAATAATACAAACATCAAAAAACTAAAACGGACAAACAATCAACAAACAAACCCCCGGCGCTGCAAGTTGAATAAAATGTACAACATACAAACGTGTCTGTATTACAAAAAAACATAAGTCAAAACAACACAAGAGAAGCCAAATCCCTTCTGTAGAAAGGATTGGAGAGGTTCCCAAAGTCTCCTGAATATGTCCTGTTTGTGGTTGAGGTCAGAAGTTAATTTCTCCAAAGGAAGAAAGGCTGACAGCTGGGAAATCCACATAGAAATAGTGGGGACCTGGGGTGTAGACCATTTTAATAGTATACATTTCTTAGCCAGGAATATGAGAGTTGTAAACAGAGGCTTAAAGTCCGAGTCAAGCAGGTCAATAGGAATGTCATTTAACAGAAAGAGTGTGGGAGATAAAATAAAATGTTTTCCTGTTATCTCCTGTATTGCAGAATGAACCCCCTTCCAGAATGGTTGAATAAGAACACAGGACCAAAATACATGAAAAAAATGTGCCCTTACAAGTCCTGCATTTAAAACAGAGGTCGGAACAACCTGGAAACATTTTATGCAGACGAACAGGTGTAAAATAAATTCTATGAAAGAATTTGAAATTTTGCTCATGTATGGAAATTGAGGTGCATTTTGGAAAAATACCAGCTAGTAAGATATAAAGTTTGGAAATAAGCCCCTTGAATGAATTAACTGACATTCTGGTTTCTTCCAATTCCGTTCATTTGAATCGAAATTTGTTTTGCTTTATAAGAGACTCTATAAAGTGCCGAATTTGTAGATATTTAAAAACGTCTTCGGGAGGGTATATCAAACTCTGTTCTAATTTGTGAAAATTATCTCAAAGTTTCAGAGGTAAACATTCCTGAAAAATCAGACAGACCTCGAAAACCCCAATCCAGCAGCCCAATGCTTCTAATCTGAGTGGGAAAGTCCGGGTTCAAAGCCAGCGGGGAGAGAATATAAACATTTGGAGGAATATTCAAATGTTTTTTCACATCCCTCCAAACTAGTAATGTATTATGAACAATCATATTGTCAGCGAGAGAGTTTAACTGAGTTAATAAAGCACAGGGACTCTAAACTTCTTGGATGGCAAAATGAAGATTCAAAAGTCAATCCATAAAGCGTCCTGCCTTTTCCTAACCCAGCTTGTTATCATTTTGATCTGGGCAGCCCAGTAGTAAAGCTAATTAGAATTATTTCTGAAGGATCATGTGACACTGAAGACTAATGATGCTGAAAATTCTTTGACATTACAGAAATAAATTACATACTCAGAATTTACTGTTTTTGCTGTATTTTATTTATAAAAAAAATTCTTGAAAGACTTATTTCAAATAAAATCTTACTGACCTCTAACTTTCGAACGGTAGTCTTTTTCTGACATGTAATAATATATTATTGATCACAGACATCATAGCCATAGAAGAGTTTCAGTGCAAACCTCTGATGGTCTGTAGCATATAATATTCATTATACAGGCTATAAGTGAAGATAGATCTACAGGAATCCTCCGAAGTCTGTTGAATGTGCCACCAGGGTGAGTGCAGTCAGACCTGAAATGACGACTACAGGCTTCATTAATGAACAATAAAAGAGGTTTATTAAGCTTAATTGCCTCTACAATAAGTGTTGTTATTAAACTACCGTACCTCGCAAACGCGTTCTTAGGTTAGCCGTTAGCATAATTTACAGCTACTTAAGCGTGATGCTGATGCTCTGTATTTAAAAGCCCGGCACAGTAGATCACGCACCAGAAGTATCAGGAGACACTTATGAAAAGGCCATTTCACAGCAATTACCCTGCTCATTTTGTAAGGATTTATCTGAAGTCAGCAAACTGCAACTGCTGTAGGGAGAGAGCTTCGTCTTTGCACTTTTACCTCAGAGTTTAACAAGAACACAGAGTTCAGAAACCACAGAAGGTGAGCAGCGTGTGGAATAATGTTGTTTCCGAGTCCACCTCAAGTCCAAGTCCTTAAAGGGTTAATTCACCCAAAAATGTCTGTCAGTAATTACTCACCCTCATGTTGTTCCAACCCCGTAATACTTTCGTTGATCTTCGGAACACGAATTAAGATTTTTTTTTATTAAATCTGAGAACTGGATCACTCCTCCATAGGCATAAGGGACTGAAACTTGTTCCCCCGAAAAGCTATTAAAGACATCGTTAAAATAGTCCAAGTGACTACAGTGGCTCAATCTTAAGTTTATCAAGCGACGAGAATACTTTTTGTGCGCAAAAAAAAAAAAAATCGATTTTATTCAACTATTCATTTCCTTCTCCGTTCCTTATTTCAGCAAATTACCTTTCATTGTTACATCTATTCCCAGTGTTACAACTCACCCCAGTAGTTTGTAACAACAAAACTCTTTGTATTTGACATTAACTCACATAATCTGTGATTGTGTAGCACATACAAGTCCAAGTGAGTTTTATTTGTAGTAGACAAATGTGGCTGAAAGTTCTAGCACAAACAACCACCGAGCTACTGATACTCGAACAATAAGTGTTAGTGTCAGTCTCCCCTACAAGTCCATCCGAGTCCAAGTTCATTCATAATTGCAGTCCAAGTCCAAATATTCAATTCAATTCAATTCAATTCAATTCAATTCAAATTTATTTGTATAGCGCTTTTCACAATACACATTGTTTCAAAGCAGCTTTACAGAAAGTGCATTAAAAATGTACATAGAAAATACAGTTAGTTCATCATGTATTAATTTAGGGCATAACATATCGCCGGCGTCGAGTCGTCTCTTCACAGGCGTCGAGTCGTCTCTCCACAGGCGTTTAGTCGTCTCATCACAGGTGTTGGATCATCCGAAGTCTCCGTGAGAGGCTGGATACAAACTGGAGCTGACGAACGCTATTTACCTCGGGACTTGCGTCCCGAGATAACAGCAGAAAGGCAGATGAGAAATAATTAGCGTAGCTGATGTTCATAATATTAATGCATTCGATCTGATTCGGCAGTAGTATAAAAGGTAAGCATTATGTGAATGCTTGGTTGAAGAGATGCGTCTTTAATCTGGTTTTAAACTGGGACAGCGAGTCTGAGCCTCGAACAATATCAGGAAGGCTATTCCAGAGTTTAGGAGCTAAATGTGAGAACGCCCTCCCTCCTTTGGTGGACTTAGATATCCTAGGAATGACCAGAAGCCTCGAATTTAGTGATCTTAAAGAGCGCGACGGATTGTAGGGCGATAGAAGGTCCGTTAAATAGACTGGAGCTAAACCATTTAGGGCTTTATAGGTCAGTAGCAATACCTTGTAATTGATACGGAACTTAATAGGTAACCAATGTAGAGATGATAAAATTGGTGTTATATGATCATATTTTCTTGATCTAGTAAGAACTCTAGCGGCTGCATTTTGGACTAACTGTAGCTTGTTTATTGAGGATACAGGACAACCAGCTAATAAAGCATTACAGTAATCTGGTCTCGAGGTCATGAATGCATGAACTAACTTTTCTGCATCAGAAACGGATAGCATATTACGTAGCTTAGCAATGTTTCTAAGGTGGAAAAAGGCTGTTCTTGTAACATATGAAATATGATTTTCAAAAGTCAAGTTGCGGTCAAGTATGACACCCAGGTCTTTTACTGTAGTGGATAAAGTAACAGGGCATCCTTCTAAATTAAAGTTGTATTGTAAGGGATTTTGTGGGTAGTTTTTTGGACCAATAAGTAATACCTCTGTTTTATCTGAATTTAATAGCAGGAAATTACACGTCATCCAGTATTTTATATCTTTAAGACATTCTGTCAAGTTAGATAAGTTAGTGGTTTCATCTGGCCGTGATGAAATATATAATTGAGTGTCATCAGCATAACAGTGAAAATTAATTCCATGTTTTCTTATAATATTACCAAGTGGCAGCATATATATTGAGAATAGTAGAGGGCCTAACACAGATCCTTGCGGTACTCCATAGTTTACTGACGTTATCTTTGATTTTTCCCCATTTAAGCAGACAAAGTGGTAACGGTCTGATAAGTACGATCTAAACCAGCTTAATGCCTGTCCCTGAACACCAGTGTAGTTTTGTAGTCGATCCAGGAGTATTTTATGATCTATAGTATCAAATGCAGCGCTTAGATCGAGTAGAACTAGTATTGAGATGCAGCCTTGGTCAGAAGCTAAAAGTAAATCATTTGTAATTTTAACTAGCGCAGTTTCTGTGCTATGATACGGTCTGAATCCTGACTGAAATTTTTCATAGATATCATTTTCTTGCAAGAAAGAGCACAATTGAGCGGACACAACTTTTTCTAGTATTTTAGACATAAATGGAAGATTTGAAATGGGTCTGTAATTTGCTAGGTTATTTGGATCTAATTGTGGTTTCTTAATAAGAGGTTTTATTACTGCCAGCTTGAATATTCTTGGAACGTGACCTAAAAATAAAGATGAATTAATAATATTGAGAAGAGGCTCTTCCACTACAGGTAACACTTCTTTAAGTAATTTAGTGGGTATTGGATCTAATAAACAAGTTGTTGGTTTAGATGCAATAATAAGTTTATTATTAAATATACCAGCTCTACCAGTCACAAATGACACATTTTACTGCGGTTCAACCAAGCCGCATAGATATCTGATCGTAAGGAAAGCAAAAACAAATAAAATTGCAAACATTTGATGCGCCTCATCTTTGAAAAAAGATAAGTTTTGTAATGAAAAGTTGTTCAGTGTTTGCTCAGATTTTCAAACCTTGATGTGTACAGAGAGGCCAAACAAGGTTATTTTATAATTCCTTGAGCTTTTACTGCTTTGCGTTATATTGCTCCTATTGATCTGTTTTTTGAGGGTTTGGAACGGTGGCTCTTAAATACAAAATGTAGCTTAACTGAGATAAAATTGATTTCTTTCATAACTGGACAGGTATCCTTTTTTTTTATTTAATTTTTTTATACGTTGCAGCAAACATAGTGATAGGAGCTAAGTTTGCTCTGTCCATTTGTGAAAGGGGAATACTTCACAAACTTTAGATGAGACATGGAGAATGCATTCAGGCACAGCTAGAATTTTACTTCCGATGAAGAAATGTTGTGCTTGTCTGCAAAACTGATGCTAGGTTATTGTGGGTGGTTGCTATAGGTTGTTTTGAAGTATTGAGGGTGTGCTTTTAACACATGGTCTGTGAATCATTTTTGCAATATTCTGACTGTTTTCATTACATTACCATTACCATGCACTACCATTCAAAAGTCTGCAGTCAGTAAGACTTTTTTAAAAGACATGAATCATTTTATTCAGCAAGGATGCATTAAATGGATCCAAAGTGATAGTAAAGACAAAATATGCCAAATAAATGCCGTTCTTTTAAACTCTTATATTCATTAAATAATCCTGGAAAAAGTTGAATGGTTATAAATGTCACTTCAGCAGCAAATCAGCATTAGATCTCTTTATTAAGGATCATGTGAAACTGACTGAAGTAATGGCTGCTGAAAATTTAGCTTTGTCATCACAGGAGTAAATTACATTTTAAAATATATTTTGTTTTACAATAGTACAGTTTTTACTGAATATTTGATCAAATACACGCAACCTGTGGTGAGCATAAGATAATTGCTTAGAGAATAACTTACAAAATGCTATTTGAATGGAATGGTTGGGAACATCATTTCTACTGTATGTTTCTTATTTCAGCCAAGCACCTGTTCTTGGTGAGATGGCAGTAGCAACACATGGGTTATTCTCATAGGAAATGCTTCAAAATGTGATATTTCTCTAGCGAGCTACTGCCCGAAGCCTCGTCCAGCTCGACTGTGAGGCTAAAATGAGTCTGATTCTTCCATCGGGCCGTCTCAGCAGTTGAGCCTGGCCTTAAATCCCAACACTACCACCTGTAGAGCTGATACTTGATAACAATACACCATATCAAGCACAGGAAGAACCGTCACACAGACCCATTTACCTGCTGTGGAGCGACGAGTTGCAAGTTAAGGAAAACACATTTCCTTTTTTTCATATCAAGTCTTGAATGAATATAAATTGGGATATTTGATGGCCTTTAGGGCTTGGCACCATTGAAATGTTTTCCATCTCATTGGCAATTTGGCCCAGATGTGGCATTATTATAGAGCCCTGGGGTCAATGAGTGCACTGGACAAAGGATTGCAGGGACATGGCGAAATATCCCAAAATCTCTTGAGCAATTAGAACCATTTAGAACTGCAAACAAAGCCTTGGCAACACACTTTCCATTTCAGTATAGAACGGGGTCTTGTTTGTCACAGCAAGATTTCTTTTCAATACGAGGCCAACACAGAGCGTCATATTTTTTTCATTTCCTTCGATATTGTGATCGCTGACTGATGTAAGGTAATGAATCTGTCTTCAGCAGCTGTACCTCTTCCCGCTGTCACTTTCTATTTGTTTCCATTCAAATGCTAGACAAGTCAAAGAAGACTGAAATGATAACACACTGCGTTTGATTTCATGCTTGTTTCCAGGAACGACAGTTTTAATTTCATAGTCAAAAATGGGATGCGTCTTATCAGGTATAATAGAAAGCAATTTTTGGATAGATTATTATTTGTCTTGCTCTAGAAGTGCATGGTGTAAACATAAGAGAGTTTTGATGACTGATAAGTGTAGATTCAATGCATATTTATAATTTGAGAATGGAAAGCAATCTTAACTGTGTAAGTTGACTTTTAATTGCAATTGTTGGCATCCGATTAGATTAACTTCTACCAAGTGAAAGATGAGGTACTGTAGTTAAATGTTTAATGTGCAATCTTATTTGGGAAAAAAATGTGACCAGTTGCATAAATAATTACAAAATGTTAATGATTTGTTTCAAAAGCATTAGTCCTGCCACTGCGCGTCAACATGCTGGTTATTGTGGAGCCTAATTGGAGGCACAGGGGGGCTCTTATGTTTACAGTAGAGATATCTCCTGACAGAAACAAACGACTGCGGGCACAGGGTGAAGATGATTAATTTATTTTCCAACTCGCTGAAAATGAACAATATTTTTTCCTCCCATGGATGAAAACAGTAATAAACATAAGTTAACAAGCTCTTGGCCCAGTGTTTGCTAATGAGCTGCTAATGAAGGATCTATGTATGTGGTGATCAGAAGCCACCTGGTGAAGTGTCAGAGATGAACAGCACTCAGGAAAACACTTAAAGGATTGAACGTAATTGCGTATTACGTGACATCACCAACTCGCATCACAGAACAGAGCAAGGCGAGCATTTGTGCTTATAAAACTTAAACTTTTTTATTTATTTTTTAAATGACCGATCGTTTCGCTATATAAGACCCTTATTCATCGTCTGGTGTCGTTTATCGTCTGGTAAGCTGCACTGAAACTGTCATTTTGACCTTGAACCAATTGGTACCCAATGAAGTCCTTTATATGGAAAAAAATCTGGAATCCAGGAATGTTTTCATCAAAAACCTTAATTACTTTTCGACTGAAGAAAGAAAGACATGGACATCTTGGATGACATGGGGGTGAGTAAATTATCATTTTTTGAAAAAAGATAAGTTTTGTAATGAAAAACTTATCTTAATGGCCACTAAAAGTTTTTTTTTTAAAGTGAACTAATCCTTTAAAGGAACAGTGCCCAAATAAATTAATATTCTGTAATTATTTATTGCTTGTGTATTTATGTTCATTACGTTGTTTTTGTACATCATTTTGAAATTTGGCCATTTTTGTTCCACAAGAATTTCACACGAAAAATTCCACAGAATTTTTATTTTCAGGCGAACTATACCTTTTAGTTTTGTCAGACGTACCAGTACTTTGGTATGAAGTAGCTTAAATTTTACAAATGTAACGATATCAGCCTTTTTGAAGTACCGGTACCTGCTGATAGGCGGCTGCTATCAAACACTTACATGCATATTTGTGAGAGCGTCAAAGGTTTGTATTTACAACATGTTTTGTAACGTTGATCGTTGTAGCCAATCAGAGACACGTTTGTTAAAATCGTGAAGGCAATGGCCAATCAGAGGGATTCAAGTTAGTCAGAATCCACTTGATACAACAGATTTTGTTCAGCATGAGCTCTGCACACTCGTGAATCGTTATAACCAACAATGTACACTATGGACAAAAAAAATAATAATTGCTGTTTGGATTTAAATATGCATATTTAAGAGCATGTGATTGGATCATTATTGCAGTGATTATGATGTTTCTATGTTATATGTTTGGCAACAGTTCTTCTAACTCTAATTGATGGAGTGTGTAGCTTTTTATTTCTTAAACAACCATGTAGAAAGTCACATTATGGTCATATTCCAGGTTGACAATGTCAAGATTCATCAGGCTCAAATTGTGAAAGAACGGTTGGGAGGGAGCATGAAGAATCATTTTCACACATGAATTGGCACCTCTGAGTCCAGACTTAAATTCATTGAAAGTCTTTTGGGGTGTGCTGGAGGAGACTTTACAGAGTGCTTGTACAATTTACATTGTCAATAAAAAAAGTAATCTGATTACGTAACTCCAGTTACTTGTAATGCATAACCCCCCAACACTGAACATGAATCATGAAATGTTGCTGGTATTGGTACCGACTACTGAAACGTTTGGTACCATGACAACACCAATATCTCTTATATTCACATAATGAACAGAAACACAATATGAAAATGATATATTATATTATATTACTGTGAACATACTGTGTAGTTACTTTGTAGTTTAAAAATTATTCTAAAAATAGTAAAATATTTGTGTAAGCAGGAGCTACCATTAACAAAAATGAATTCAGAGAAACTGACCTGTTCTTAAATCTTCCGATGTTTCTTAAATTATCAATTTTGAAAGCAATGCCATTTCTCTCTTGAAAATCAGGCAGTGAAAGGAAACATGCTGACAAAATGCCTGGTCATGAGCAGCATAGATTACACACACAAAAGAGAGATGCATGAAGTGCTTCTGTGCATTTATCATTTTGATAGAGTGTGTTAATCCAGCTCTGAGAGCCCACACAGAAATAGCAACCATCCACATCATTACAACCGCTTCAGCCGTTGCAGGAGTACCATGAAGATTAGAAATATGGCCCAGTCTTACTGTAACTGACAAAGTTCACCCAGCAGATTTCCCTGTGTTCCCCATTTACTACATTACAGTAGTTATTTATGTAAAGCAATGTATAAACTGTAGTATTTTTGTCTGTCTTTTTAGAAATGTTGCTGCTTTTTTTTTTCATGTGATGTGATCCAAGTTTGAGTGTTTTAAGGATGTTTCTTGAACTGTTTGGTCCTGGTCCTGTCTTTCTCATTCTTCCTTAATGTAAACAATAAATCTAAACATAAAAGGCATTTGAAAGGTAGAAGAAATAAATGAAGGCATGGTCATGACAGTTTTACTGTGACCTTCAGATAACAATAAAGTTGAAGAAATATCCTTTTATTTGTAGTAGTGTCGTAAATCGTATTTCCAAAACTGTGTGTGTGTGTGTGTGTGTGTGTGCGTGCGTGCCAGCGTGCGTGCATGCGTGTGTGTGTGTCATACCTTACATGTGACGGTCAAATTACTCAAAATATTCTCACATATTACATAGACACTTAAATGTTCATAAAGATGTATTGCTCTTGCCGGTGTGACTAGTATTCGCTGAGTTTTGTTTAAGTTTAGAGACGTGCTCCAGAAAAAATGTTCACGGAGACGGAGAGGCAGAAAGCAAACCCTGTTTATTTTCTTTATTTTACAAAAGCACAATGTTTTGTTTCGATTGTAAGTGGACACATAAAAAAGTAGTCATTTTAAAGTTTATTTTTTCATATTTCTTATGCCTGTATGATAAATAACAGAGTATTTTAAATCTATTTTGCTGCTATGCGAAGAAAATTCAGCAAAACGCGCCTAAACACTTTGTGAGAATGTCCCTCAGTAGTAAAACAGGTTCATAAATGGACAAAATAATGTCTTAATTAAAATCTAAACATGGCAGAATGTGTAAGGAAAGTGCTATTGGTAAGATTAAGGTGTTATATCATTACTCTCATTAAGAACAATACAAATCTGTGGTAGTACATGTTTGAATATGAGTGTGTATTGAGAACTTGGTGAATAGTGATTAATTTTAATAATAAGGGCTGTTTCAGGACAGCACAAAGTGGGGTGTCATTTTCCTGTGGCTCCAGAGAAATAAGTCATGCAAGGTTTTTTTGAGTCATGAGTCACAGCTCAGATCACAAGCTCAGAATCAATGCTAATGCTAATTTCCAGATATTAGTTGCAGATTCATCTAACATAGTTTAGGTATCACTACAGTTTGAAGTTTAAAACTGGATGCTTTAAACGTTCAGAGAACATTCAGAAATAACATTTTCACAACTGAATAGAAACATTGGCAAAACGTTCTTAGTACATATTTTTGTTAGCTGGCTTGATCCAGTCAGACTGTATTTGGCAACACTTTTGCTCTGGTCTTTTGTAGTAGCAACATTTCACTAGTCTGGATAAAAAGAATCTGAAGTGGAAGTGTTAAAGATTGACTGAATCAAAAGCACAGCCACTGGATGTGTATCTAGTTCTCAAGCCAACAGAATAAACTGCATTGATTCATACGTGTTTGGAAGGCTAATAAAAATCTCAACTCTGAACACGTCAAACCAGTGTTTGTTCTGGTCTCGGTCCTTAAAAGAATATAAAAATATCTACGGAAGCAAGCCCACTCACTATCCACATATGTGCCTTGCCAGCAGTTATATAAAATGAATTATGGTACAGAAATCGATATGTGATCCATCTAAGAGTTAAAGTGCTGGTTTGTGTAACACGGCTCCATCCCAGGCTGCCCACGTCAGTGACTGAAACCCAGCCTGTGTAAATACAATTAGACTAGATCTGTTCGAGATTCCCTCTCTCATCGTTCAAAAAAAAAAAGAAAACAAGGCAGGGACTCAAACCTTTACTTTTTCAAATCTGAAGAAATTTAATCTGATTCCTCATTTCTAATGTGCTGTCAAGAGCTCAGTGGACTGAAAGATTATTAGCAAATACAGTTTAAATTTCAATCTGTTACTCAATTAGATACATTAATTGTTACTTAATATCTCAGGAAACGTCCCGTGAAGAAGTGTGGCTGGGCAAGCAGAGGGAGTGAAGACACACAATAGCTGGCACTGAGACTGTGGCACACGGGCCCTTTCAGACCCACCTGAATGCTGGATGGGAAACAATACGTTGTACTTTGAGCCTGTGGGCACTTGGGATTGCCAGACTCTGCCAAAATGGCAGTCTTTCAGTGTAACCTGCTGAAAAAGACCCACACACCTTTTTGTTGTGAGGACAAAGACTGTATTTGCAGTCTTCTGGAGGATGGTTGAAGCAGAAATTTGTTTCACTTTCATTTGATGGCCCCTTTAACACATTCTGTTGACTATGAGTAACGTTGCACCTACATGTCTACTAACTCTCATTAGAGTGTGAGTTGAGTATTAGTAGACTAATTAGGGTTAGAATAAGTTGACATGTAGTTGCAAAGTTACTTATAGTCAGTCGAATGACTGTTGGGAGTATCATCACAATAAAGAGTTTGCAGATATTAAAGGGTTAGCTCACCCCAAAATGAAAATTCTGTCAGTAATTACTCACCCTCATGTTGCTCCAACCCCGTAAGACTTTCGTTCATCTTCGGAACACGAATTAAGACATTTTTGATTAAATCTGAGAGCTGGATCACTTCTCCATAGGCATAAGGGACTGAAACTTGTTCCCCCGAAAAGCTATTAAAGACATCGTTAAAATAGTCCAAGTGACTACAGTGGCTCAATCTTCAGTTTATCAAGCGACGAGAATACTTTTTGTGCGCAAACTGAAGATTGAGCCACTGTAGTCACTTGGACTGTTTTAACGATGTCTTTAATAACTTTTCGGGGGAACAAGTTTCAGTCCCTTAGAAGCCTATGGAGGAGTGATCCAGCTCTCAGATTTAATCCAAAATATCTTAATTCGTGTTCCGAAGTTTAACGAAAGTCTTACGGGGTTGGAACAACATGAGGGTGAGTAATTACTGACAGAATTTTCATTTTTGGGTGAACTAACCCTTTAAACAGACAGTCTACTGATACTCTAATGAGAGGTAGATGGCATGTATACGTTCAAAGTTTCTTATAATCAACAGAATGTTCAAAAGGGACCATCAAAATAAGTCAAATTCAAATTTGTGAAAATTTAATTGTAAAAACATCTTTATGCATAAACATGTACCCTGAGGTCATCATCCCCATCCAATCAGTAGCCACTTTTCCACTATCGGGCCAGTGCGATCCAGGGCTATCAGCGTGCCGAGCAGAGCCAATAGCCTTGGACCGCAAGTCCAAAATCAGTAGTCCAGCAGGGAAACCCTAAAACCTAACACCCCTCCATAGAACAACGTCATATAACCCCACAATTTCCCCAGCATGGGGAAATCTAGGTAAATGAAAACTAGCTATATGCTAAATGACTATTTAAGACTCCAGCAGCGATATTATATTAACCAATGATTTACGATAAACATGTTACAGTGACAGTCATTTGTTTGGGAAAGGGGTGCACATCAATCATGCTGAATCAAACTGGTACTGTATTTGTCAGTATTTCACATAAAAAGAGAACACGCATACTTATTCAGCTGCATCTGCTTCCATTTATTTCTGATCACAGGAAAGCACAAAACAACTCCATTAAAGCTATTAATTATAAAGGCTAACACATTTAGAACAATCTGGATAAAATATAATATGTTTACATCACATTTCTTTAGAAAGAATGAGCATTTCTATTATTTTTATGCAATCTGTTAGGTATTGGCGATCTCTCCCATCTCACTATACTGTTATCATTTCAGCAGAGCAACAGAGGGCTCTCACAAGCAGAAAACTAGAGTTAAATGAGTTAACCGGAGAATATGTTATTTATGACATGTGGATGCAGAAGTCCAGTGTCAACAAAGGCATAAGGAAGAGACAGATTAAATAAATATAAATATATGATTATAATCATTAATGCTTTGTCTGAGTTCTTCAAGCAGTCTCTGGTATTTTCCATGCATGTGTATTTATTATGGCATTGGTTAGCATAGCCTTTAGCATCGCATATAGGCCTAAATACATTTCTGCCTTATACAGCGATCAGAATCCCCATCTGATCCCCAAGTTCTTTCAGACACTCGCCGGTGAAAATGGTTTAAATGTCTTAAATGTTTATGTCAGCTGGTAGCCTGATATGATAATATGAATTTTTTTTACCCTATCCTAACTCACGACTGACCCTGGCACGTTTGCTGTGGAAATGCGGTTTTTGTGTTTTGTTTAGTTTTTTGTATTTCTCAAATTTTATTCTGTATAAGGTAATTGTATTATTTGTTACACCTCCCTTGAATAATTCCCACAAATACCTTTTACAGTGCACAAATGTGTCTGGGTTCATAATCGTCAACAGCTGAATTTTAATAACCTTTTATAGATTTGTCTCTAAAGCTGCATGATTATATCTAAATTTGTAGTTTTTCTCTAAAGTTATAAATGGTTAAGTCTTCAGAGAGCACAACAGTAAAACAAATGTACTTCATAAAAACATTTTATAATAAACCTTTTTGTAGTCTATTAAGACATTAAGATATTTACAATATTTTTTATGTTTCTCACAACAAAAAATAAAAGTGTCCAAACTATTCACTGTACAATCTTTCAGTTATCAGCCCATATAATTAAGCACTAAGCTAAACTACTGTGTACACTGCAACGTCCCACCCATCTGAGAAACCCCATACAAATCCACCAACATGCACACCTCATCCCTGAAAGATTGTGACTGCCAGAATCTGTGACAGTGAAGCTCCAACCAGCTGGATTACCATTCAACAGGCAGGAGAGTGAGTGGGCAAGATTCATTATCCGGGGTCTCATGTCAGAGAGATGTCACAAAAAATTGTATTTGTAGGTGATGTTTTCTCTCTAGTATTGTCTATCTATCTATCTATCTATCTATCTATCTATCTATCTATCTATCTATCTATCTATCTATCTATCTATCTATCTATCTATCTATCTATCTATCTATCTATCTATCTATCTATCTATCTATCTATCTATCTATCTATCTATCTATTATGCAAAATTTTCTTTTACATGGTGTTGTGTACACCGTGTGTGTAAACAACCAGCCTATAATAGTAAAAATCCACCCGCTCCTTTTTTATAATCCCCATAAATCAGAAGCAGTGACTGAAAAAACACTGTTCCAGATTCCAAACAAGCCCCGTCCATGACTGGTGACGATCTGCCCTATTAGCAGTGAGCTGGTGAGCCACGCATCCGCCATGTTTATGTCCTTGCTATAGCACCTATTGATATAATGTCTGCTTCACATAAACATTACAAATGTTCTGTTATTGGATGTACCAATGAACATACAGTAAGAGTGGCATCTGAGCCACTGAGGACACAGTGGATGAATTTCATTTATGAAGTAAACACAAAGGAAATGTGCCAAAGAAATTAGTCTTATGTTTGTGCAAATCATTTTATGGACTGCTTTATAATTGATTCTGAAAGATGGGTCGATACCAACTGTTCGTGCTCAAACTTCATATCCAGAACAAGTATCGCACTTCATATTTTGTGAATCGGCTAATGTGGCTAAAGATGATTATATAAATTATAACCATATTTAAACATGCTGTATATATTCTCTGGCTCTGTAGGCATCCTACTACAGTTCCCACATGAGCACAACAATTTATAGATAATCATGAACTTGTTAATCGGTAAGTTAAATAAAGTTAACTCCTAACAACTCAGAAACTTCCTGTTGCCTTCTAAAAGTTAACTTCTTCCTGAGTCTCTCCATCTGTCAACACCGCTACTGACAATTTCTGACATTTTGGCTGTGTGAGATTCTCCAGTTTTGTTGTTGCAGTATCAAAGGCTCCACCCTCTTCTGGAAAGGGGGCGGGGAGCATCAGTTCATTTGCATTTAAAGGTACACACAAGAAAACAATGTGTTTTTGCTCACACCCAAATATGGGCAAATTGGACATGCTATAATAAATGATCTATGGGGTATTTTGAGCTGAAACATCACAGACACATTCTATAGGGATCCCAGTGATTACAAAAAAAATATATATATATAAATATAAAAAAAAATAAGGCAAAATCTATATCTATAATCTTTAAAATCTCATTAAAAGTAAATATTTGTATTTTTGGACTACTGGACTGTTGGACTAATGAAATTCCTCTATTTTATTTTTGTGTATGGAATGTATACCAATTCAATGTCCTGTAGAGCCATATCAATAAAAATTCATGCTCATGACCTGAAAGGATTTTGCCCAATCCTGCTATATTCTACTCCTCGCTCTTAAAAAAAGGTACAAAAGCTGTCCCTGGGATGATACCTTTTCAAAAGGTACACTTTTGTTCCTTTTAGGTGTTAATATCTACACTTTAGGTACCAAATAGGCACCCTTTAGGTACAAAAGTGTACCTTTTGAAAAGTTACCACCAAGGTAACAGCTTTTGTACCTTTTTTTTATTTCTGAGAGTGTTCAAACAAATAGCCTTTCAGAATATTAATGAAGCACAGATTTCACTGGTGGTGTATTAGAGTAATAAATGAACAGACTTCATGTATGCAAGCAAACGACTGTGCATCTGAACATAAGATTAAACTAATTGCATACAACGGGTCATAAAAAAGGGCTCTTGAGTGACTAGAGTCAGCAAGAGCTATACAGACTAAACCCAGAGAGGCTGTTAATGGGGAGGTTCATTTCCATCATTTGTAATAGCTGTGAACATTAACACAATGCAGCATGTGCAAGCACAGTCTGGCATGAGCACAAGCCTTCTGTGTCGCTAAGGAGGGGATACGATCACTACAGCAACTGGAGTTTTATACTATTCTTTGTTATATATGTTTGTGTAATCTTGTGATTTACTGATTGATGCATTCATTTATTTTGTGCACAGGACCTTATGAAACACGACAGCATAGCGTAAATATCAAATGTTGCATTTACATTCACAATTATACAATTACTAGGGCTGTCAATCAATAAAACTATTTAATATGTAATAATCCAAATGAATGCACTAACTTTGGCAGCCTTATAATTACCAACATAGTATATATTTATATTACATATATGTTTGTGTCCTTTAGTGCATTACATGCATTTTTGGATTTGCATTGTCTTTAAGTTTGCAGAAAACGCATCGGTTGCAGCCTGGAATAGTACTTATGAGGTAAAAATATATAACTATGCTTTAGAACAGCTAGTCTCTCCCCACTAGAACACTACAAAGATTCCAGGAAATGATTAACCTTCCAATCAAATCAGTGGCTTAAAGAGCAGAAATCTGTGTTTGTGAGAGTGGCAGAGGTCAGAAGGAATTACGAGCAGAATCGAGAGGAAAGCGATGATGTGCACACCTATAATCGCATGAACTACAACTACAGAAATTCAGCTTTTGATATGTTCAGTAAAACCTTATATTTGAGATATCGTCAAATATGAAATGCAAGACATAAAGATGCTCAGTCACAGTCTAAACTTCAAGAAAGAAAGTCCTACAGGTTTGAAACAAAATTGAGGCTGATTAAATGATGACACAAAAAATCGGTCTTGATTCTGGATCAACAGGAAACTCAGCCGAAGTTGACTGGATAATCTCTTTCAAAAGACTTACCTCACAAAAAACTCTCTAAAAATTCATCCAAATAGTCGCTTTAAGAATTCATAAGGTACAGAAAATCTCTTGTGCTTTTTGCAGTTCTCAAAGATTATTGCTCAAAAGCTTGTGCCAATTACAATGCAGCTGTAGTTTTGGCTGTCAGCAAGTCTGTAATTCAATGATACATTCAGCTAGCCTTTCTTCCACAAAAGAACTAGTTCTGCAGAGGTACTAGATATATAAATAGCCTCTAGATATATAAAAGGAAGGATAAATGTGAGATTCATTCTACCATTTGGGCGAAATGACCGTATTTAATGTAAAATGTTGCAATTTTTGTCATTTCCTTTCTAATAACAGATCTCACATGTTGTTTTTCCTTGGTTCACTAATGAAATACTAACTATAATAAGGAACCCGTTATACGATTGAATGAAATCGTCAACACACCCCTGATTGCTGTAGCAGGTTTAAAATGGATTTTTCTACATTTTATCAAATTATTCTGTGTTCTAGATGCGAGATTAAAATTTATGTTTGATGAAATGAGACTTCAGAAGACACATTTATTTTCAGAAATGCTGGAAGGAACTTAAACAACATAAAAGTTGGTTAATACCCCTCTTCAGGCCTTCTGATTGATATTTTGGGACCTTGTAGCGTTTATACGCCCGTATAAATATAACTAATTATTATTCATAACGGATTATGATCAATAATTAATAATTTAATTATTTTCAGAATTTACTGTAGCAGAATCAATAGTATGATAATTTTAGCAGTTCATCCAATGAACGGAAAGCATAAACAATTATTAATTCTAGGAAATATAATATCTTCCTGGCCAAGAAAGACTAATTCCCGCTTACAGCTAAATTAATAAATAAATCAAGGGTAAAAGCATAGGTAACTTAGATCGAAGTTCAAGACAATAAATCTGTAAGCACACAACACAAGACAATTATCTTTAAAATATAAACAAGACTTTATTGATTATCCTAAAACATAAAACTAATATCTAACACAAACACACGCACACGCATTCATACAAGTTGCAGAAAGAAAGAGAGTGAGGAAAGAATGAGTTTTAAGAGTGAGATAGTGAAATCCCAAGTTTCTATATGCACTTATAAGACATGACCTGAACGAACCATCAATCATTGATTTAACCCTTCTATCGTTTCTTAGGCAGGTTATTCAATTTTATATTAATGCACCAGTTCAGTTAAGAGTCTGGACGTACTTGCGTTCGCGTTGCTTTGGGATTCCCTTTTCGGCGTAAAGGGGGTTTCCCGTCCGTTGCTTGGCTGGCTGTGCCTGGAGACGTCTTGGGGCGGCCAATCACGTGGCGTGTTGGCGCGGATGAATGAAGTCTTTGAAGTTGAAGCAGGCTGTGCAGTTGAAACGTAAAAACGAAACTTTGCAGCAAAACTTAACTTAGAACCGAGACTTTTAACGGAAAAGAAAACAAAGGAAAAGAAAGGAAAGTGAGACGAGTTAGATGGCTTGAATGAAGCTGTTTTAAACCCTGATCTTAATTTGGGTCATTTTCTCTGCTCGTCTACATTGCTCGTCCGTCTGTTACTTTTTCATGGCTCTCCCTAGAGCATCCTCTTCAGCTCTCTCCATATTTTTCATAAGAACTCCGAAAAAGAACTTTCGGAAAAAGAACTACAAGAAGAACATCTCTGAAAAAGTCGAAAAGAACTAGCTCTCGAACTCTTTGTTCGGGTCTAAGATTTTATCTCAAATGTTTGTCCCGCCTCCTGGAGGAATTTGGACAATAAGATACTTGTAAGGTTATTTGAGAAGGGGGTATTTTCGTCACCCCCCTATTCTCATCGTGAATCATGTGTTATCTGTGGTCTGCTTTACTCTGCAGCTGAGCAGAGGCTTTAGTTTAGACATAATTTCCATTTTAAGACCATAAACATTTTACACAGATTTCAATCAAGCCATCATTTTAATTAAGAACATGTTATCGTATACGATCCTGCTGACAGGAAGCACGACACACTTTCATTCACACACCTAATATTTATAACAATTACATGACTTAGATGTGATCTAAGCAGAATAGACACATACAGGGGTTGTAAACACAATATATAATTATGTTATGCTATATATTTTGATTATAGGTCAGTCAAGAATTGTTCTGGGATGATTGTATGCATTTTTATATGGAAAGTCTCTGTGGGTTTTTAATGGATCTCAACACTGAGGTCATTCAACGGTCTTCAAGAAGGGGGAAGTCTGTTTTACATCTCTGTCATGGGATCTACTGACCTCGTGGCGTTAACTTGGTGCTATCCCGTGACATCTCTTGGACCTTAAGAAAGAAGGGGTCTGTTAGTCGCAGGTGACCCCTGCTAGGGCCCTGAGCAGTACCATTTCTGAACAGATCTGTCTTGCAAAATTACCAAACGTTGACAATTAAAGTTTTTTTCTGGTTGCAGACTCTCTGGAGCCTGTGGGTGATTTATGGCTCTGGGTTTGGTGATTTGAGTCTGGATTATGCTTGACTGAATCACATGGAAGATTCAGTTGTGTTTGGGTCCATTCTCGTTGTCGCTACAACCTTGTGTCATGCAAGTGAATGGATGCTGAATGTGTCCCACAGTAGCTCAAACGGAGAGTTCAATTTATTCTGTCATTTGCTCAATTTGTCATTCCAAACCAGTATGCAGTATGCATGGAACACAATTTTATTAGATTTATTATATTTTCCTTTTATACAACACCAGTTCATAGTATCCACATCTATTCTTAAATGATACAGAATGACACAAAAAAAGACCAGCAAGTGCCATAGAAGTAGTCATGGTAACTAGAACCACTGGTTTTACCAGATCATTGGGAACTGAATCAGTGAACGAATCATTCTTTTGAATCGGTTCTTTTCAAATGATCTTGTTCACCTTGGCTGTGTTTAACTCCACTTTTAGACATACACTCACAAACATCCCTAAGCTCTTCCCCTTGGTGAATCCCCCGCCATTTTTAAGTGCGTTTCACTTCATCAAGTGGGCAAGAGACATTTTTTGGACAGACCCTCGACACCTCGATTTTGACAGAGGGGGCTGAGTCTAATCAATAGGTACACTTCAGGCAGATCCATAGACCACAATGCAACATGATTGTGATGTCACAGCAGATCACGTAATTTATCCTCACCCCAGATAAATCCAGTGTATGATATTGGAGTTATTTTGACATTTAACTGCATAATACTTGTAGATACTTTAAGCTGACTGTTTTTTTTATTTATTATTTTTTTGTTTTTTTACACAGTTATAGTTTACTGTATTGTTATTTACATTTCTGTATTTTATATTTTATTTTCTCCAACAGCCCAAGAATACATACAGGCCTATAGAACAAATCTAAAAAATGTAAATAAAAAATCAGCTCTATTGCAGTACAAACGTTCCTTCAAATGCAGTTCAAACGTTACTGCCACTTTTCAGCAGAAGCTGTCACATTTGCAAGGGGACTAGAACAATCCTCTGGGCTAGGCTGTCCCATTTAACAAAGCTCACTCCAATCTTCACGGCCTTCGAAGGATGCAGCCTCCGAATTGGGACATCTCTCTCTCTCTCTCTCTCTCTCTCTCACGGCCATGGTCATTCTGAAATGTCCTTCAATATAGCAAATGTTTCTTTGTATTATGTCAGAAACAATGAGGAGATAAATACACAGATAAATCATTAGAACCAGAAATAAATGCAAAAATAAAATGAAAAGATGATTAAAATCTCTTTAATGACCGACTCTTTAGTCATTCCTGGAGGTAATGGAGGTGTTTTCCCTTATTGCAAGGATTAGAGGGGAAAAAAAGTTACATTTGATGAAAGATTTTTGTTCTTTTCAGCTAAAATGAAGCATTCTTTCGACCCTCTCATACCATCTTTGACATTCATTTCACAGATCACTTCAGGTAATGGTTTTTTGGCTGTCTGCTATCCTGACTCATCACATTTCATTTGGCCACTTAAATTCTGCTGCATTTTCCTTCCAGGTCTCCCAGCTCGACCAATCACTGCGCAGTTCAAAGGATTTGAAACGGTCTGATAGTTCCAATATTCATCCCGTACGGCGTGCAGCGCGGCCTTTTGACATCATGGAGCAGAACAAAAATTGACAGAGGGAAAACAAGCCAAATTTCGTCCTAAGAATTCTGCAGTAATATTTAATTTTAGTGATGGAAGCATATCCCATTAATGTGCATCTTTTGTGACCTTAAGCTATGTGTGTGTTCATAAAGTGAAGTAGAAGCTGTTTCAATGACAGGGCTTTTAATGTGAATAGAGAGAGCAGAGTTATGGAGAGTGGTATTGTTGGCTCTGATGTGAAAAGTCTGCTCATGCATTAACGGCAGACTCGTGAGTCACAGCTCTATTGGCTGATGAACAAGCGCTGACGCTGAGAGCTCCACCACCCTCCCAGAAGAGCGAAGGTCGCCTTATTCTGTCGGCGCTAGCGAGGAGTACGACTGAAGAGCCATTACTGAACGTTAGCTTTTCCCTGAACACAATGACAGCTAAAATAGATGTGTGAGAATCCTCTGGAAGTTAAGGTCAAGTGTGATCTCACTGTTTCACTACACATGCCTATAATGTGGAGAGTTTCGAGCGGTCAAATTGATAGTCTTTTCTCATCCACCTCAACAGAGTCAATGGATTAAAGAAAACTCCCCCAGACAGTTTGAGAATATATTATGTAACGGTTTGGGCTGAAATCCTTTATTCCTTCTAGTCTTTATAAAGCCCAGTAGATGGGATTCATGTAGCCCAAAGTATCCAGCCAGATAAAAGAGTCCAATTACATTATTATGTGGAGTCTGACTAAATTAATTGAGGTTGCACAGTCACAGAATAAATAAACAGCAGAGAGATGCGACTGTAATTTTACCCAAAGTGCTTGTTTGGGTTTACTCTACGGGTTTAATCAACTATTGATTTAAGTATTCGCTCTATTAGTACATGCACTGTAATATGATGTAAAATGTTTATTATTTGTATGTTGCTCAGATATTTGTTCCGGAAGGTTTGGCATATTTGTTTATTATTATTTATTATTTCATTTCGGTTTAATTATTCCTTTTATTAGTTTCTTTCCAATCTCTCGATGATTAAACCACCATTTTTTTCTGTTTATTTTAACTCAGGAAATTTAATAGAATACATCAAATCAATATTTGGCTCATCTTTTACACATTTGCAGCTTTTTACACCTAGAAAAACAGTCAGGCTCAAAAAATGATCCCAGGGGTCCCAAACATCCAAGCATCCAAGCACCTTAGCACTCGACCTTGTGGTTTTCTGTGAAATCGAGATTCATGGCAAACCCAGAGGGCAAGCTTCGACTTGCTCTGTATCTGTCACAATTCTGTTATATGTGCATTGCAGTGCAAGCAAGCGGAACGGGCTGCAAAAAGGACAGCTTAGAGAATGACAAATAAAAGCTAATGAACGTAGCAGATGCCATCAAGGTTCCGTTTCAACAGATGGCGGCGGAGGAACCGTTTACCTAGTGCACTGAAATATGGGTCAGAAATATGAAATGTATGGATTTGATTACAGGCAGCAGGAGGGCGCGATATTTTCTGAGCTGTAATTATGGAGGAGTGAGCTGAAACGCAGCCAGCTGTTCTCATGGAAGGACCCAATGATTGGACCTCCCTCTGAGAACAAACACACAGGGGAGGAGAAAGAAGAGCTGCCAGCTGGGAATAAATTAATGTTCGGCCTATGGAACGCCTTTTATTCACCAGAGCAAAAATCAGGGATAATGTGACAATTGGAGTAAACCCTCAGCTACCAAAAATATCCACCACACGTATTCACATAAAGGTGTGAATTCACTAGACGCTCACTGCAGTTCAACACAAATCTTATTCGCAAACTGCAAACAAAATGCAATGAAATCACACTGCGAAATGCATTTTTAAAGAAATGAAGCAATTGACATCTATGTAAAATTATGCCATTTCTTTGACATTGGCTCATTTTATATTTCTCTAAGTTGATAGGCGTTCTAAGCGAAACCCCATTTCGTCGTCATTCGACGTAACGTCTCCGTTTCCCTACTCAGGGAACGAGGGTTACATTCGTAAACGAGACGTTATGTGCCATGTTTTGTAGTCCTTTGTAGGTTTTCTTGTTTATTTGTCTCCCCAGGTGTTTGTGATTAGCCACACCCCTTGTTATCTTGTTTAGCTTGTTTGCCTTTGTATTTCATGACATGGTTTTTTGTTTTGTTTTATTATGTTCCCTTAGGTGCAATTATAGTATTACTATAGTTTTTTTTTACAGATTTATGACCTTTTCCCACCCTGTTTCTCCCCCTCTGATTCAAACAGTCTGTTTTGGGGGCATTTCCCCTTTAAGACTTCAGTGTTAACGCCCACTGTTATGATTGGCTAACGTCAGTGCTGCTTATGCATAAATTATTAACGTTAATCATTTTGTATCACATGTAGACTACACAATGCTCCACCACGTGAAACTTCGGTCTTCCAATCTTTTACCATCGTGTCAATTCTCAATTGATTTTGATTCATATGCGCGAGGGAGAGAGAGAGAGAGAGAGAGAGAGAGAGAGAGAGAGAGAGACAGTTTGAAGGCGCGTGCGCGGCCGGGGCTCGCTCGCTCTCTGCTCATCTTTCAGTAACATTCCCTGTCACACTCATCTCACTCACCGTTCAAATAAGGCTTTGGCGCGCTGCATATGCTGTAAATAAACTGCATCCAACTGCTTTCCCTGACGTCTGGATCGTTCGGCAGCGTATTCAGACACTCAAACAGGAACAGCACATCTGCGAGGCATAGCAATCTTCTTGTAAACAGACCCACTCGCTGCACGTCGAGTCGTCGACTGAACACATGTGGGCGCGAGCCGCACGACAACGATGCGAAATGAGGCGTACTTGTCTTGCTGGAGGCGGTCATATGCAAACGACTGGTACGTCACTTCGCACCGTGACGTCACTTCTAACCATGGATCCAGAACGAGCTGTATTTAGAGCTTGATTAAATAAATGCTTCGTTTATAATGGGGAGGACGTCTTAAGCTATGAAACTTGCAGGAAGTTTTAATAGTACAGATCTCTTATATACCAAAAGATCAAGGCAAATTTGGTTTCTCATGTCATGAACCTTTTAAGCCCTGTGTCTAGGTCAGTGTTTGTGAGTTTTTGTTATTGTATGTTGGTTGTTTGTGTCCCGTGTCCCGTGTCCTGTTTCCCTAGCCTGTGTTTGTCTAGTTTTGAGTTTAGTTAATAAAGTGTGCTTCTTGTGGATCCTGCTTCCTTCTATGATTCAACCACATCATTACAGTCTTGTGCATGAGAAGGCGTGGATTCACTAGATGCTCACTGCATTTCAACACAAATCTTATTGGCAAACTACCCGTAATCCAGTTTAAGATGCAATTGACATTTTCTACTGCAAACTCAAACAATCAAACATCAAACAAATGTACTAAATTAACTAAACGAATGTATGCCATTGATGTTGCATTCTTAAAGCATGCCAAACTGCTATTTTAAAGAGTTGATTTTGTACTTTTTCACAGAATGATGGAAGCAGTAATTCATCATATAATAATCAAATTCAAGGCACTTTCCACTTTTAGGTAGGCGCTGTTGAAATCCAGTCTCGTGTAGTCTGTCTTTTAAAAACCCAATGGATGTGACTGACAACTTTGTTTGATTGAAACCAGTTTATCCAATCAGACTACCACAATTGTTTGCTTTTGCAATATGCATTAGATGGTTCTTCAACAGTTTGGTATGCATGTCGTCTAAGGCTGAGACTATACGGCTTAAGACTGGGACACAAGGCAATCAGTTGATACCATGTTCCCCGTCTATATTCCCACAGGAAATAAGCAAATGAAACGGAGGAGTTGTTAGCTCTACTGTAAACAGCCTGCTGCAAGCTAAAGATCCTTATTAAATGGACAGAGACATCTGACATTGCAAAACGTTGTGTGCACTGTGTCGTCTTTTATTAAATTCGCTCAGGTAGTTTGGCTTTGCAGAGATGTAAATGTAAATAAAATAGAACAAATTTGAACAAGTTTGTATTAAGTGAATCAACTGATTTGTGAAGGCTTTGTGAATTACTGGACAGTAAGAACAAACATTGACAAACATTTTTTTGTCATTTGAGTCTTCATTAGGGGTGTGAATCGATTCAGCTGATGAACTAATCTTTTTGCTTCAGATTGATTCAATAGCAATGATTCAGTTGAGAATTTTTATAGGATTATTTAGATATTATTAGGCATAAAAAGAAGAATTCAGACTTTTTATTGCATTAAAGTAACTGTGTTTTTCCAAATCAAATGATTCACAATTTTAAATATTGTGAGTTCAAAACATATGAATCATCAGGACTTTTAATAAGTGCATTGAGAAAGAGTGAATGGTTACCCCCTAGAAATAGTTTTACATTATAAAGAAATGTCTGGGTTGGAATTCTATCAACCATACATGTGAACACTTTTACATCACCTTTTCTCAGCCTATACCTGCTTGTCTCTTTGATTCGATTGGCTGGGTTCCGGGAGAGCATGGCTTTGTTCTGGTCGACTGTTTTCAGATCTGTGGGACATGAAGCCCAGGTGAGAAGCAGTGTGGAGCTGCTCATAAATCATTCCATGTGAGGTGAGGAAGTTTTTAATGAAAGCAAGAGGACATGGGGCTCTGGCACAGCGCTTGACTAGCCAACCATATCCCCAAATCGCCTTTCATCATGCCATGGATTTAGACCTCTCTAATGCAGTCTAACCTGAGATCAGACCACATCAACCAGGAGAGTGAGAGGACCATTGGAGACGTACGTGTCATGCATACCTATCACACAGGGCACAGGAAGTCACCGTCAGGACTGCAGAACATGGAGAAGAGGAAGCACACATTACTTTCTATAAACGGGGTAGACATTTTTTTTTTTTTTTTTTACATATACTAGTCAAAGGAGGGACTTAACCTTAAGAAGATGTTGATAATTTATCTCAAGGGTAAAATATTTTAGGTCTATATACAAATTTTTCTTACATTTATTTTTTATATATTTTTTTTATTTCATTTTATAAATGCTGCCTAAATTGCTGTTTGATGATTTTCCAAACTTAATACCGGTATATACATACAGTTGTGGTCAGAATTAATGGCACCCCTGGTAAATATGATTTTCAAAAATAACTCATTGTTAGGGATGATTAAGGGAATTTGGTCTTTGTGTTTCCTCATATTTAAACTCCTGTGAAACAAGAAGTCATAACTAGACAATGTCATGTTCCTAGCCACCCTGGTGTGCTAAAACAAAGGTAAATATTAATGGGAATACACTTCAGAGATATTTTACTTGTAAGAAAGTCTAGGTGTGCCAATAATTGTGGCCAATGTGTTTTGGAGAAAAACATTTATTTCATGTGATTTCCCCCCCACTTTCAATTAATTTACTTCAAATTTTGATTTTAGCAAATATTTTGAATGAAAGATCAAAAGGATAAACAATGCAGATTTATTTTTTACAACATTTTTTTTTTTGTTCCAGATTTACCAGGGGTGCCATTAATTCTGACCACAACATATATACAAAAAAGGAAGCCAGATTTGGGTAAAAAAATGTTTCAAATTTACATGCAATTAAGCTGTGACTCAGTAGCCACTTACTAATTTGGGACCAAGTGTTGGTTTACAGCCGTTGAAATTATATTTAAGTTATATAACTAAAGTAAAAAATTTTTTTTATAATTTTTACCTACTAATTATTTTGGGGGAGTTTGACAGACCATGGTTCCTATGAACTGCATTTTAGCAAGAGCATGAAGATTGTTAATGTCTAATTTTTGTTCTAACAGCATGCGGTAGGAGCTTAGAAGAACGACGTGTGGGTGAGTAAATAATGGCAGAATGACAGGTGGGTGGTTATGCTGAATGCAGATGAATCCGTGTCAAAAATAGAGCCTAACATAAAGCAATGAAATAGATTCTTGAATAGAAATGCACACAAAGGCAGAAACCATGATTAGGAGCTTTCTTTTATTAAGAACTGCAGTAACGATGGATTTCAGCTGTCTTATGTAGTCCCTCTCTACAAGGCCAGTCTGACAGATTCCAGAATTCATCCTATCAACATGCTGTTTAACTGCATTTAACTCAAACCGTGGTTTATGCAACAAAATAACATCTATAGTAGTTATTTCTCTGTTTTTGAGGTGTTGGCATCTGCCATGGCTTGCTGATAACATTTCTGAAATTGTCTTTCTACCGCAGCACCGAAGGTGCGAAGGAACACAATCCTCCAGGGAAATGTTTTGACAGTACAGAGCTGCATTGCTTTATATTGCACATGAATATGTGTTGGATCCCCAGAGGGAACATGCAAACACCGGCTGGTAAAATTACCTTTAACTTTATATTGTTATTATATACACTTATTGTGTTCAGTCCTGGGTAGTTACTGATTACATGTAATCTGGGTTACTTAATCGGATTCCAAAAATTAAGAACTTTTAATAAGATTTTATTACGTTTTAAACTCGTAATCAGAATACAGTTACTTTTTTTAATTGACTACATGATATTATTCTCACAATGGCAGTAAATTATTCATAATTCATTGATTCTCCCTAGTGTTTTATCTTAACTGTTTTTATTTAAAAATTATTTTAATAATAAAAAAAATATATGATTTAATCAATTAATAGCTTTTCATTAAACTCACAAACCTCCTATAGTTCCATGACAAACACCAGTCTGGGAAACCCTGATGTAATGTAGTATTTAATGCACTTCATGTTGTTGATAACAAAGAATATAATATATATTTTCTTTCTCTTTGTATTTTTATATCAAAATGGTACAGGTTTATTCTATTCAAGTCAGTGTGATAAACGAGTTAGGTCAAAAGTAATCTAAGAGTAATCAAAAAGTAGATTATATTTCCTTAAATGTTACTTACTACTATTTTTGTTATGTAATTTGGAATCAGTAACTGCCTAATTTGTTAGTAATTTACCCAGCACTGGCTGTGTTATTGGTACATCCACCAGTTGGAGTGCCCTTGATTTCCACTAGAGGGCACTCCTCCCGTCTCCTCGGCTTTCCCATCATGAACTACACTTCCCATAACCCATTGCCTGGACTCATTATTGTTTGATCACTTCCACCTGTGTGTCATTGTCTTTGTTAACTCTGCCTATTTAAGCCCTGTTTATTTAATTATTGTTTCTGCAAAGTCTTGTGTGTCACTGCATTTCTGAGTGCTTTTGCTTCTACTCTATTGCTTGTTTTGGATTTTCTTCATTGTGGTTTTGACCCTTGCCTGATTGAGATTGAGGATTAACCCTAATAAAAGCTGCGTTTGGATCTTCAATCTGTGCTTTGGAGCAATTTGTGACGGTTATATTAAAGTAAGATTCATCAAATAAATACCCTGTGATATTGTTTGCAAGACTTCAGAACTCACCCTCAAGTTGTTTTAAATCTGTAGTTCTTTCTTCTGCTGAACACATGATATTTTGAAGAATTGTGGTAACCAAACAGTTGATTGACCCCATTGACTTCCATAGGATATATATTTTTTCTACTATGTAAGTCAGTGGGGTCCATCAACTGTCTGGTTACTGACATTCTTCAAATATTCCTTTGTGTTTAGCAGAAGAAAGAAATTCATACGTGTTTGGAATGACTTGAGGGTATAGGAAAATGCCAGAATTTTCATTTAAAGGTGCCCTAGAATGTGAAATTGAAGTTATTTTGGCATAGTTAAATAACAAGAGTTCAGTACATGGACATGAAATACAGTGAGTCTCAAACACCATTGTTTTCTCCTTCTTACTTAAATCTCGTTTTTGAAAAACACCCCTGAAAAATAGGCGAATCTCCACATAACACCGACTGTGACGCAACAGTCGGGATCATTAATATGTACGACTCCAACAATGACAGGCGGAACTGCGCAGCTGAAGCATGGCAGTTGCTCAGTGTTTGGATGTACAAATGAACACAAAAGTATTTTTTTAGTTCCTTCATCCGAGCCTCTGAAGAAACAATGGGTTAATTTTATTTTCTCTGCAAATTTCCAAACATTTTACCGACGAGACTGTTTCCTCAACTTGGGCCAATACAGAGCTGGCCTCGATGAACGTCTGAAAATATATCGGTCGAGCAACCAAGCAACACTTTCTGATGTGTAATTGTTCAAGTTCAGACAGGTAATCTTTCTCTAAAAATCGTTCAATATGTGGGGAAATCTAGAATATACATTGATAGAATAGTATAATTGTATAAGATAATGGTGAGTTAAAAGCTAGACCCCCCCCCCATGTAATAGTTTTTGTAATTTCAGTTGTTTTATTAAGAATGGTTATTTAATTATTCAGTACCTGCATGTCAATTTGTAGTATACAGCTATGTGATGGGTGTCCAGTGGGTGGCAGTAAGCCAGAGGAATACCCCCCAGAGAAAAACCTAGAGGAGAAAAAGAAAAGTTAGTTCACGCGAGGTTTTGGAACGAGGATATGAGTCTTGAGTTATGTTGTACTGTGTGGTACGGAGCTGTTGCGAATGACACTGGCTGAATAAAAGAACCCAACAAATTCACACGCTTGTTCATTCCTTCAAGTGTGTTACAAAATACTGGCGACGAGGATGGGATAGGCGGTGCCGTTTTGAGTGAGTTCTCTACGAAGACGCTGAGCATGATGGACATTGAGCAACTGCAAGATCAGCTGAGCGCTGCGTTGCTCCGGCTGCGACTCGATCAGCTGCACGAGGTGTGTGTGTATGTGAAACTGTCAGTGGAGGGGGGGCAAACCAAAAGGCACTCGCTGATCAGATTAATAAGTGAATCAGTAGAGAATGTTATAGAGATGGAAGATGACGATGTAGCCCGTCAACATGTGGAAGATTTGTTAGAGTTTTCTAGCAAGATGACGACAAGCAGTGACCGCGCGGTACAAGATGGCGGTGGTGGCGCAGACAGAAATTCAGCGGAGCTCGCGCATTTAAAGAGACAGTACACAGAATTGCAGCATCAGTTTGAGTTGTCAACAAACGTGCTAAAAAACGAAATCCAACGCCTGAGTTTGAAAGTTCCTGATGTGTCAAGTCCCCCTGTGTTTTCCCAACATCATCATACAGTTCCTGAAGTCACCATCCGGCGTGATTTTAAGATTAATGGCCAAATTGGAGAACGGGGTCAGAAAGATAAGCTGTCATATAACAACTTGATGCACCAACTTGATGCTGGAGTGAACAAGGGTCACAGAGAGCCTGAGATAATTGATGCTGTGATAAGAGCTGTCAGTCCAGGTATGAGTCTGCGTGATATGCTGGAGATCAAGACAGATTTAACCCTTTCTCAGCTGCGCACAATTCTGAAAGGCCATTATAAGGAAGAAAGCTCAACAGACCTGTATCATCGACTGATAAACATCACTCAAGAGAGCCGTGAGTCACCACAAAACTTCCTATTCCGTGCCATTGAGTTGAAGGAAAGACTTTTAGCTGCTGCTCGAGAACCAGATGGAGAAGAACCGTACAGCCCTGATCTCATACAGAGAAGATTCCTGCGCGCCCTAGGAACAGGGTTATCAAACGATCACATTAAGTATCAGCTAAAAACCTGCCTTGATGATCCTAAAATCACAGATGAGGTTCTCATCACAGCTATGAACGAAGCTGCAAGTCTTGAGTGCGAACGACAGCAAAAGTTCAAGAAAAATGCCAACATCAAAGAAACTAAAGTCAGTGAGGTTCCAGTAGAACTACGTCAAAGTCAAGAGAGATTGGGTTATGCTGTTGGAGGTAAAGAACAGTCCACATGCACGCAATTGAAAGCTTTGAAAACTCCACAAGTCATGGACAAGAAAGACTCGGAGCTCTATGAGGTCGTTAAACAGCTGAAAGAGGAGATCGGAGAAATGAGGAAAGTGATGAGTACTTACCGTTCCACGCAGCCCAGAGAAAGGAAGCGAGGATGCCGTGGATGTCAAGATGATGGCAGAGGTGACCAGTGTAATCATTGCTTTAAATGTGGGCAAAGTGGACATCTTTCCAGAGGGTGCAGGGGACCAGCTGCAGGAAGAACCGAAAGAGGACCCTTAGCTAGCAGTATGGCAGTAACTACTCACACCACATCCTCACTGTGGCCAGAACATCAACGTGACATCCTGTGTGACAGCATTAAGCAGCTGGAAGCTCAGGAAGCAGCGAAGCGAAAGGAGTGTCCTCTGCAACAAATCCGATCCATAACTACTAATCAGCTGTCCACCAAACATAATGCACAGTTATTGAATTTGATCGGAGAAAAATGTATGGTGAACTGCTTCTTCGATGGGGTAGCGACAAAAGCGCTATGGGATACTGGCTCACAAGTCTGTCTCATGAATGAAAAGTGGAGAAAAGAACATCTCCCACACACAATACTACGTGGCCTTGAAGAGATCCTAGGCCCTGGAACCCTCACTGGTCGAGCAGTGAATCAAACAGTGATCCCGTTTGAAAGCTGGGTCGTAGTGACATTCAAGCTGGGAACAGACAAAACCACACCGTTGGAACTGGAGGTACCGGTATTAGTATGTGGTGACGATGAAGTGGCAGAGGAGCCCATCATTGGTTACAATGTTATTGAGTACCTGTTGAACAGTGGTGTAGAGCGACCTACCAATGTAAAGACCAAAGCCATGAGTACTGCACTGTCCTGTGACTGCAAGAAAGCAGAGGTTTTGCTGAACTTAGTGAGAAGCCAAGACGAAGGGTTCAGTGATGGAGTAGTGAAAGTAGGAAGGTCAGTAACAAAAATTCCTGCTCAACAGGCTAGAACTGTCAAATGTTGCATTAAAATGGGCCCTTTGCTATCTGATCAAGATGCTCTTTTTGTACCGGATGAGTGCGCGAAGTGGCCAGATGGATTGAGGGTGGAGGAAAACATCGTTTGCCTTAAGAGAGGGACCTGTTCACGTATCTGTATTCCTGTGATCAATGATACTACTCATGACATTGACCTGCCTCCACGGGCAGTTCTGGGCCATATCCAGCGAGTAAAAGCCATCTACCCTGCCGAGGTGAGACCGGTGACCGCTCAGAAAGAGGTTGCATGTGCGACTGTTGCACACACCAGCCCAAGCCTGTTCCAAAAAGACGGTGAACAAGTCAGCCAATCTACAGAGAACGCAAATACAACGCCAACGGTTCAAAAAGAAAACCTATGGGACCCTCCTGTATGCGTTGATCACTTAAAACCTGAACAGCAGCAGAAAGTGAAGCAGCTTTTAAGGGAGGAGAGTGGTGCTTTTGCTCGTGATGACAGCGATGTAGGATGTATCCCATCTCTCCAGCTAAAAGTCCGCCTCCATGATACCACATTCGTGAAGCACACATACATGTCCGTCCCGAAGCCACTTCGCAGAGAGGTTAAAGAATACCTGGAGGATCTGTTAAATAAGGGGTGGATTACTAAATCTAAGTCACCATATTCGTCACCAGTAGTCTGTGTGCGTAAGAAAGATGGAACTCTCCGCCTCTGCTGTGACTATCGGGAGTTAAACAAGAAATCCATTCCAGATAGACACCCTATTCCCCGCATACAGGACATGCTCGACAGCTTGGCAGGCAACACCTGGTTTTCAGTCCTTGATCAAGGCAAAGCCTATCATCAGGGTTTTGTAGAGGAATCCAGCCGACCTCTCACTGCGTTCATTACACCGTGGGGACTATATGAATGGGTGAGGGTCCCTTTCGGATTGTCAAATGCACCTGCTGAATTCCAAAGGAGCATGGAGGAGTGCCTGAGAGAATTGCGTGATGAGGTATGTCAACCATATTTGGATGATAATTTAGTTCATTCTAAAACATTTGATGATCATCTTCAGGACATTAGAAAAGTGCTGCAGTGTTATCAAAATCATGGTGTCAAACTAACGCCTCGAAAATGTGAAGTGTTCCGAAATCAGGTACGATTCCTAGGGAGGCTGGTGACAAAAGATGGGTACACGATGGACCCGGCGGACGTTGCTCCTGTCCAAGCACTGAAAGAAAGGACCCCTAAGACAGTTGGTGAGGTGAGAAAGTTGTTAGGATTCCTCTCGTACTACCGGTCATATATTGAAAACTTTTCCCGCAAGGCCGCACCTCTTTATCTGCTGCTCGCTGAAAAAAAGACACCAACAGGGAAAGTACAGATGAAGCGGAAAGGAAAAGGGAAACATGCCCCAGGACAGCTTGGGTCATCACATCCAGTCACGTGGAAAGACGAACATCAAAAGGCCCTCTGTGAGTTAATCGACTATTTATCTAACCCACCGGTGCTGGGATATCCAGATCTGGATGAACCTTTTGTACTCCATTGCGACGCTTCACAGGAAGGCCTTGGTGCGGTGCTTTATCAAAGGCAAAGAGGCAAGTTAGTGGTAATAGCGTACGGATCAAGAACCCTAACCCCTCCTGAGAAAAACTACCATCTTCACTCAGGAAAGTTGGAGTTCTTGGCCATGAAGTGGGCTATATGTGAACGGTTCAGAGACTATGTCTATCATGCACCATCATTCATTGTGTACACGGACAATAACCCTCTCACATATGTGATGTCAACAGCCAAGTTAAATGCCACAACGTACAGATGGGTAGCGGAACTTGCTGACTTTCGATTTACCATCAAATACCGCCCAGGAAAGTCAAATGGGGACGCGGATGGCTTGTCGCGTATGCCGCTGCATATGGAACAGTACATGAAAACCTGTTCAGAAGAAGTGCACCCTGAAGTCATGGTCAGCTTATCTCAGTCAGCGGTAGTACAGAATCAGGAGAGAGGGCCGTGGTTGTGTCCACTTACAATTGAAACTGCGTTGTCGGGAGAACAGGAGGAGGAGCTGTTCACTTCAGTTGCAGAGATCCCCAGGGAGGTACTGAGAAAAGACCAAGAGGAAGACCCTGAAATCAGAGAAGCCGTTACATACCTAAAAGTGAAACCGCGGCCTGTGAACAGAAGTCAGGGTAGAGAGGTTCGGGGACTGATGAGGGAAAGAGCAAAATTATACCTGGATGAAGATGGTATCTTGTTTCGGAAAACAGCCACTCGTCATCAGTTGGTGTTGCCTAGGAGATACCATGAGCTCGTTTATAAGGAGTTGCATCAAGACATGGGCCACCTGGGAGCAGAAAGGGTGCTGAATTTAATCAGAGATCGATTTTATTGGCCCCACATGCAAAAGGAAATAGAACACTATGTCACACGTGTTTGTAGTTGCTTGAGAAGTAAGCGTCCAAACAAACTGACCCGAGCTCCTCTGGTAAACATCACCACCACTTACCCATTTGAGCTGGTCTCTATTGATTTTCTGCATCTAGAGAAGAGTAAGGGAGGTTATGAATACATTTTAGTTGTGATGGACCACTTTACACGATTCGCACAGGCGTATGCATGCAGAAACAAGAGCGCCAAGACAGCGGCTGAGAAGGTGTTCGGGGACTTTGTTTTGAAGTTTGGGTTCCCGACAAAACTGCATCACGACCAAGGCAGGGAGTTTGATAACAAGCTGTTTTCAAAGCTGCAAGAGTACAGTGGCGTGCAAGGCTCCCACACGACACCTTATCACCCGCAGGGCAACGGTCAAGTTGAGCGGTTTAATCGGACTTTGCTAGCAATGCTGAGGACCTTACCAGAAACCGCCAAAGCCGACTGGAAGACGTCACTTGCAAAAGTGGTGAATGCATACAACTGTACGAAAAGTGAGGCGACGGGGTTTGCTCCCTATTATCTCCTGTTCGGCCGTACACCCAGACTGCCCATTGACATCATGTTCGGTGTACCAGCAAAGGACCAAAGCTCCTCTTACCAGGACTATGCCGAGGACTGGAGGAAGAGAATGACAGAAGCTTACAAGTTAGCCTCAAGAGTGTCACACAAAGAGAAAGAAAGAGTTAAAGCTTTGTATGATAGGAAAGTACACGGAGCTGAACTGATCCCTGGGAACAGAGTACTTGTGCGGAACTTCAAGGAAAAAGGTGGACCGGGGAAGCTTCGATCATTTTGGGAAGAACAAGTTTATGTTGTCACCAAGAGAAAGTACGAGGATAGTCCAGTATATGAAGTTCGTCCTGAGCAGGGAAAAGGAAAAACAAGAATACTACACAGGAACCTACTGTTACCGTGTGACTATTTACCTGTAGAGAGAGAATACTTACCGGGAAGACCTGAAAAAGAAAACAAGAAAAGAGGCAAAACAGAAAAAACATTGACACAGCAAAATCAAACATTCTGTGACAGTTCAGATGGTGAGGATGATTGGAAATGCCTGGTTGGAGTGCCAGTCGACAGGGAGAGTCGGAGCGCCAGAAATGGTCTACAGTCAAAACCCCCAGAACTTGATTCAGAAGACACGGTGATGCTGGATGATGAAGAACCGGAGGTGGAACATGAACAAGGAGCAGGACGGGGAGATGATGATGTGTCATCCTCCAGAGAAGAGGCTGAAGAAACTGATGATGCCGAAGAAAGTGACGGGGAGCCTTCTTCACAACCGGTCTGCAAAAGAGTATATCCTTTGAGAAACAGAAAACAAAAGAAAATGTTTACTTACCATACTTTAGGTCAGCCTAGTATTGTAAATGGGTAAACTGCTGAATGACATCACAGTAATTAGTTCTAGTTAAAATGGTAAGAAGTTAAATTAAGACCAGAATAAGATTTGAGTTCATATTTTTGTTTTAAAGAGAAAATAGTTACCATAACATTCCAGAAGAAAACATAAAGTAAATTGTTTCAATGGTGCAAGGTTAGATTCTTTCAGTGAAAGTACAGATTCCTGTTGACAAACAGCGATGGTGGTAGAAGATCATGGTGCACAATGATGTCTGCTACAACCACACTGCATGGAAAAGGAGATACATGTTGTGTGTCGGGTGACAGTATAGCACGAGTACTAAAACTGTTGTATCACTGACTCCTACCAAAGAAATGATCTACGGGTAGATAACCAGTAATTTATTCTGAGAATGTCGGGACTACATTCTGTTTTGTAGGGGAGAATGTGGGGAAATCTAGAATATACATTGATAGAATAGTATAATTGTATAAGATAATGGTGAGTTAAAAGCTAGACCCCCCCCCCATGTAATAGTTTTTGTAATTTCAGTTGTTTTATTAAGAATGGTTATTTAATTATTCAGTACCTGCATGTCAATTTGTAGTATACAGCTATGTGATGGGTGTCCAGTGGGTGGCAGTAAGCCAGAGGAATACCCCCCAGAGAAAAACCTAGAGGAGAAAAAGAAAAGTTAGTTCACGCGAGGTTTTGGAACGAGGATATGAGTCTTGAGTTATGTTGTACTGTGTGGTACGGAGCTGTTGCGAATGACACTGGCTGAATAAAAGAACCCAACAAATTCACACGCTTGTTCATTCCTTCAAGTGTGTTACAAATACTGTATTTACATCATCGTGTTTGCATTGGTGAAAGCATTAGAGAGAGTGCAGAAACTGCGTTGCAATGATAAGATCTTCATTCTTGCGATCAACACACTGTCATCTGTTTGCTCAATGCTCATCACGGCAACATTTTATGTGATGGGAATAGATCTAAATACTTTAAAAACATCTCACGATTCGTTAATCTCGATAGCTGTAATAGTAAAAACATAATATCTGTAGTAAAAGTATTCGAGAGAGTTTCACATGTGATACGTAGATATTTCATATGCAAGCATGTCAGCCAATCACAGCAGAGGCCGGTTACACACAGCAGACATGCCCCTTCAAACAGAGCTTTCATATCAGAGGCTAAATTCAGGCTAGGAAAAATGCCTTTTATTTTTTATCTAAAAAACATACTAACATTATAAGGGCAACCCAGAAAACATTATACAATACAAATAAAAACCATTCTAGGGCACCTTTAAGTTAACTATTCCTTTAAGACAAACTCGCAGAACCAGTCAAAATAAACACAAACACACTATCTCAAATGAATATAGAAATTTATTTTATTATTAGAATACAAATATTATCTTTAACTATATATTGATGATTATGAGAGAAACATCAATATGTCTTAAGACACTTGTGGGACTGCAGACTCAATGGTTTCCAATTCTCTTTTTTTCCTTCTGAATAGTTGATCTTTTCTGTGGGGCACAGATGCAGTTTCTTCAGAAAAGTCTGATGTTTGCAGTTCAAGCATAAAAGTTCCATCTTCCTCAGCAAGAAGTTGCAGGTAAACACGTCTCAAAGCGAGTGGAAGCTTGTGGGGCCTGAGAGGCAATACTGCTGTAAGAGATGATGAAGAGAAGACATTCAATCAGACTTTTCTCCTCATGTGTGTGGTCACCACTTCTGGGCATCATATAGTGCAACTTGAGTTGTAATTGCGTTTCCATGCCAGAGATGAAACTAGCTGAGAGAAGCCTTCCATCTAGGGCAGGGATTGGTAAGAGTCAGTGAAATTATTTGTGCTTCAGTGATGCATTTTTAAATATATATATATATATATATATATATATATATATATATATATATATATATATATATATATATATCATATAAAAATAGTAATATTGTGAAATATTAGTTCAATTTCAAATATATTTGAATCAGACACCAAATGTTCAAAAGTGTGACAATAAAAGTGACAATAAACAAAAAGTGATGTTAAATTTCCCCATTTAATTGTTTGTTTTGTTTTTGTTTTCTTTTACCCTTCAAATTAAGCCAAAAAAATTGTTTTTCTCATTTTACCAGCCAGATAAATATGAGGCTAAAAGAAGCCTGCTTTGAAGCATTTCATTGAGCATTTCATTGAAAATATACAAAAAATATAAGAGATTCATGTGGTGAGACGGAGGCATTCCCATTAAAATTTAAATGATTTATTATTTTATTTTTTATTGATTAGTTAACTTGAAGTGTGCTATTTTGAAACAACTAATTTTGTACTAAGTATATTTTTGTTGTAATTAAATTGTAGTAAAGCATAAGTTTAAGTGTATTTAGTGTACTTTTGTGTACTAAATTGGACCAACTTCAAGTATATGCCTGTAGGGAGTCTAATTACATGCTTGATTAGTGATATTATTTGTGTTACAAGTGCATTACAATTTCATTATGAGTGTCTATGAAACATACAAGCAATATACATAAGTGTATTTATATATATTTAAAAATATATATATCTTAAATATATATATATATTTGGCGTTTTCACCTTTTATTAGGATAGGACTAGCCTGACTTCGTCATACTCAGATTCTAGTCAGAATGTGAGTCTGATACTGCTCCATTGGGCTGTAATTATGGGGCGTTTCAACCGAAACCAGGAAATAAAAATGCCTCTGCGCTCAATTTGGATCGACGAATGCCTTGATCGCGGTTCTCTGTTCCTCTTTTAAAGTGAATGCACTGTCTACATCTTCTATAACAGACGCAATGGCTGAAACTACACATCTAAATTCTCCAGCGGCAGCCATACTTTGTTGTAAACGAATTCAACCCAAGCGCTCTTTGGTGACGTGGATGATTACGTTACTGTTGAACATCTGTCCATCATTGTATAAAGCCCGCCATGACAATATGATTGGTCTGAACAGCTTTGGTTTGGGCATAGCCTACTTGCTTCACAACGGATCAAGTCCAGACCGAACTTCCCATCCGCAAATGTTGTGGGTAGGGTTAAGTTCGGCTGGCATCCAGGCTTGGATAGGACAGTAGCCAGACTTGGTTATAATGGTGTGATATATTTGAGTAAAAATTGAGCCACATTAATACCTTTGGCTTATTCCAAATGTGCATAATTTGTCGTCAATAACAAGTGTACATTATTAGACAAGTAAAACTTAGCTATACTTTGTAACTATCTTACCGTTTATAGGGCCAAAAGGGCCCTGTCATATTTGCATAGAGATTAATGGTGTAACAGTTACTGAAGCTTATACTTTGCAGGTCACGTTTGAAAAGACTTCAGCAAGGATGCACATGCGTATCCTCACTGTAAGCTCCTCTGGAAGCATCCTAACTCTCCGACCTCCTCGTTCCACACTGTGCATTTAGAGAATTGAAATGTCCGTCATGATGGCGGACTTCGATCGATTCTGGTTCACTGGTTGGAGGAAGGAGCAGTGACACATGTATACTGTCCTGTTGAAGCACTTTCTGTGCTGTGCAGCACCACAGTGTTTATATCATTCAAAGAAACCAACATGCTTATGTTGTCTCTATGTATGGGATGCCAGATGCATTTTCACATGAATAGTTTTACAAACTTATGTCAGAAGAAACAGTGGAAAAATGATCTCAGAAGAAGCCTTTCCCTTCTCTTTCCTTTTTTATCATTGTTATCCATCCATTTCATTGCTCTCTGTTTGTTTTTTCTGTTTCTTATTTCCTGTCTCACCAGGAGAATTGTGTTTGAAGTCACACTCCCGTTTGGAGCAGATCAATTCACATCAAAAGAACAGGTTTTTATTTCCTTCACTAATGTAACGTGGGATGACTGCATGCTTGAGATTTCTTATATGTGATGCAGATTGGTTGTTTCAGTCTTTTGGTTGGTCACTGATTTGTTCTATCATTTCATTTGGTGCCATTTGGGTTTTGGACTGGGAATAATGCGTTTTTATGGCAACACTATCAACACCCCAATGAACCCGTAGTGGTACAGCGGTCACCTGGTACAAGTAGCTCTCCGAAAATTCCCATCTTACAAGCTGTAATTATGAGGAATGCTTTTTTACAAGATGAAATCTCGTAATTATGGTTATTACAACATGGCGTGATTGCTCCTTGAAACTCTGACATACTACATCTGCCATGTTGTCATTGTCATGTGTGACTTCACTACAATTCACAAATCTTCCACCGTGACTTCATCGGATAGTAAAGTGTCCATTGAATGCACACTTCAGAATCTCGCCAAAAGTAGTAGGTCAGACCTACTACTTTTGGCGAGATTCTGAAGTGTGCATTCAATGGACACTTTACCGGGTGCTTTTCGCCTACTCTTTTATGAGAACTATGATTTCGGACATATACTCGGAGTCGGCTCACATATGTCACAATTGAAGAAGGCAGAAACGAGAATGGAATCAACAAGACTTTTTATGAAGATACTTCAGAGGATAACAACTCAGTGATGTAAGGCAACGTAAACTATCTTGCAGGTGTCCAGAGGATCCCAAAGATCCAGGTGCAGATTCCGGGAAAAGGGAAAGAGTGGGAGGAGCAGAGGATTCTGGAGCTGGGGGATTGGATGGATTTGTGAGTACAAGACACTTAATTATTTTTTACTAATTAATTTACAACAAAAAATGTTTTGTAGTTGTTCACATCATTAAAAAAAAAAAACTAGGACTAAACACCAAATTAATTTAAATTGCAAGCACGCGTCATTGGTTCGATTCCCAAGGAATGCATGAATTGATCAAATTTGTAATTGGTGTAAATGTATTTTGTTTTGGATAAAAGTGTGTGTAATATTGATAATTGCTTCATATTTATAATAACTTTCATTTTTGTATCATATTAACATCATTGTCTTGGAAGTAAAATCTATGTAGCATAGAATGAGGATGGAAAGATAAAAAAAATAAGTTTTAGGCCCAGAAATATTTAATTGTATATGTAAATAGTAAAATGATGCTGTTTGTAATGCGATGTCATGTACTGGACTTGAAAGACACTGTCAGCTTGCCGGAAAACAAGGTGGAAAAGACGGCAAGACATTGAAATATTTTCTGCTGCGATACAACATTATTCAGCACTAACAAACAGATCTCTGTGAGTGAAATTGAGCTTTTTCTACTTGAGCATGTCTATTTCCCATTCATTGAAAGTAATTAAACCTTGGAAAATATTGCAGTGCTGAGGAAATTGATTTTGCAAGTGGCAAAATTTGACCTAATATACGAGGTATAGAGCAGAACTAGGTTGAATGAAATTATTTCTGTCTCTGATGAGAGATTGATTTTGTAGTACATTTGCAGTAGTTTGATCATCCCTGTTGTAAAAATGATGATGGAGTGCAAATACACACAATGTGGAACCATGGATCACATCTCCCGTCGACTCCGCTTGCTGATAAATATCGCTCTTCCAAAAATGTTTATGAGAATCTTATAGAAACACAATGCACGGATGATTGCTCATCCGTCTTTGATTCATGCCACTTATGAGCTTTAAATCAGGGAAAAAAATATTCTTATGACAAATACTTTTATATTACATTTACTTAACTCTGCATGAATCATTGTTGCTAATTATAGTGTATTTGTTTCCATGTCGTTAAAATTAGATACATTAACTTGAGAAGCATTTTTTTTCCTTCTTGTTAAGCATACATCTCACAATTTTTTTAAAGATTTTGCTTAAACTTACAAAGTAGGATTGTATCTATTGGATTGAGATCTAGTGACTGTGGAGCCCATTTGAGTATAGTGAACTCATTGTCATGTTCAAGAAACCAGTTTGAGGTGATTTGAGCTTTGAGAAATCTGTTATCCTGCTAGATGGAGCCATCAGAAGATGTGAACAATGTGGTCTTAAAGGGATGGACATGGTCAGCAACAATACTCCCGTAGGCTGTGGTAAAAGATGTTCAATTGGTACTAAGGGGCGTAAAGTGTGCCAGGAAAAGATCCCTCACACCATTACACCACCAGCAACCTGAACCATTGATACAAGGCAGGATGGATCCATGCTTTCATGTTGTTTACACCAAATTCTGACCCTATGTACCATCTGAATGTCATAGCAGAAATCGAGACACGTCAGACCAAGCAATGTTTATTCTAGTCTTCTACTGTATTTTGGTGAGCCCGTGTGAATCATTGCCTCAGTTTCCAGTTCTTACCTGACAGGAGTGTCACTGGTGTGTCTTCTGCTGTAGCTCTTCTGCTTCAAGATTGGACGTGTTGGGCGTTCAGAGATGCTCTTCTGCAGACCTTGGTTGTAACAAGCAGTTATATGAGTTACTGTTGCCTTTCTATTAGCTTGAACCAGTCTGACCATTCTCCTCTGACCTCTGGCATCAACAAGACATTTTCTCCCACAGAACAGCCGCTCACTTGATATTTTCAAATTTTCAGACTATTCTCTGTAAGCCATATGGTTGTGTTTGAAAAATCGCAGTAGATCAGCAGTTTCTGAAATACTCAGACCAGCCCGTCTGTCACCAACAGCATGCCACGTTTAAAGTCACCCTTCTTCCCCATTCTGATGCTCAGTTTGAACTTCAGCAGATCGTCTTGACCATGTCTACATGCCTATATGCATTGATTTGCAGCCACGTGATTGGCTGATTAGATTAACAAGCAGCTGAATGGGTGAACCTAATAAAGTGGTCACTGAGTGTATATTCTATATTAAGATATACTGTATTAAACATGATATCTTAATGGGTAGCGTATGCCCCACTTCATCTGACAGTAAATGTAATGCTGTTAATAGCTCTGGCGCCGGCATGTTTCCAACATGTGATTGACAGGACGGGGCTGGGACGTAATCAGCTCGGTATGCATTTTCTGTATGCATATATATATTGAAAATGCAATTGCAAGTGTCTTAACTGTGAGTGTAAATGCAATAAGGAAAAATAACATTTAAATGATCATTTTACAACAATTTTAGCTTGAACACGTTTAACATACCTAATAATTTTCAATACATATTCATTTAAAATGTGCAACTTATAAAACATTTAAATATGTTTCAATTATAAGTTAAAACTAGTGTAGGAAATAGCTAATCTAAATTATATTATTGAATTTGAATTATCAGTTTGCTCCAAAAGTACATTTCATTGGTATGGAAAATGTTCATTTAAATACAGAAATACATTGCCATTTTGCATATTACATTTCAAATTTGAATATTGCTAACCATATGCTTCCATATCCTTACTGGAAAACAATACCAAAATTCTGATTGAGAATTTTTTATTTTATTTTTGCAGGCAAGTTATGTAGCAGAGGATCATACATAATGCAACACCAACAACAGAGAAGCAATCTGAAGATATACTTGGATGCAGATGTTGATTGTAGCCCACTATATATCACTGCCCTCTTCTATTAGACTGTCCAAATAAAATATTTTTGCTGTGACATGCATGGTTTGAAACCACAGAGTTTGTGTGTTTGTGTGTGTGTGTGCGTGTGTACGTGTGCGTGTGCGTGTGCGCGTGTGCGTGTGTGTGCGCGTGTGTGTGTGTGTGTGTGTGTGTGTGTGTGCGCGTGTCCGTTTGCACATGCATACGTGTGGGGTCCATCTGTCTGGTAACTAAACTCCACAACTGCCATTGTCAAAACTCAGAGAAGCAAAACAAGACAAAAAAAGAATGGCTGCCTCCTTTCAGATTTACCAGGTAAATATGGTTTCACTGAGCAGACATCAGGTCATGTTTTATTCAATGCTAAGGGGCTATTAACCTTATAAAACAGAAATGCACATTCCAACTTTTCAACCGAAAATGCAAATGTTTACTTGTGGGTTTTCATTGTCTGTGTTTGTGAAAAACAATGCTGTTCAAAGATTAATGATGTTTTTAGGTGGATCTAAAATATTTAAAAAATCTTACTGCTTTTTTGGAGAAAAAAAAGAAAAAGAAAAAAGAAATGGAACTTTTTTCAACATTGATAATAATAAATGCTTCTTGATAAAGCAAATTATGATTTCTGAAAGATCATGTGACATTAAAGACTGGAGTAATGATGCTGAAAATTCAGCCACCATCACAGGAATAAATAACTTTTTTAAATTCAAATAATATTTCACAATATTTTTTATATTTTTATGTTTTTTTAAATCAAAGAAATGCAGCCTTGGTGAGCATAAGAGACTTATTTTAAAAACATGAAAAATCTTACCAATCCCAAACTTTTGACTGATAGTGTATATATGATAAAATACCTAATATGATATGTTTGTGAGGAGTGATTGACAACAAGTGCACATGTGACCTGACTAGCCCCTCCCTCCAGCCTAATTAGGAGAGTGTGACAGGAATAATTGCGATCAGGAGTGAATGTTCTCCTGGCTCTTCCCACGCTAAATCATAAAGTTAATCAAATTTGAGCTGTAAATGGGCCAGATCAAACCTGCAGATAAAAATAAATGTGTAGAGCAGTGGGAGACTCCTCTCAGCTTTAACTATGCATACAAAACAAGAGAGGGCTGCTTAATCTTTCATGAAGTACAGTCTCAGACCTCACCTTCGACCTCAGCTTTTCACACTTTCAAGGGCACGACTGAAGTGATGGGAAACGAGAGACATCCATCCAGACAGCGAGGGCTTTGTTCAGGCGTTACGGAGCAGCACAGGCCGGAGTTTCATATCAAAATGCATAAAGCGGAAGAGCAGCTATAAAGACTGTCCCAAACCTAAAAATGCCTGCGGAGGAGCCATTTTCAGGTTTTGGACAGTCTTTATATGAATCCAGTGTTCAAGAAACACAGGGCTGTAACCTCCATGACTATTCAGATTAGTGGTCCATTTGGATTTTTTTCAATATTTAGGTCTTAAAAAAATATGTTGGCTTGACAATACCAACACACTGACCTACTATTTAGGCTTATTATTATTACAAAAAGTCTTAGACTTTCAATGAGGTGGTCAAAACTGTTATACAATAAGACTTATAGAGTATTTAAGCTATCACAACAACGCTAAGTGACTATCCTATCAATATGCTTATCATGCTAGCAACATGCTAACATATTAGCTATGTGTTAAATTATGTTAGAAACATATTAATCATGCTAGCAACGCTCTAAATCATGTTAGCAATGTTAAAGCATGCTAGAAACATGCTAGCAATGTTAATTCATGTTAAAACATGTTGGAAATGTGCTAAATAATGTTAAATAAATGCTAAAACATGCCAGCAACATGATAATTCATGTTAGCAAGATGTTAAAACATGTTAGCTACATATTCATTCATGCTAGCAAACTGTTAAAACATGCTAGCAGAACATGGGAATTCATGATAACAATGTGCTAAAACATGTTAATCCATGCTAGCTCTTTCTTTCTTTCTTTCTTTCTTTCTTTCTTTCTTTCTTTCTTTCTTTCTTTCTTTCTTTCTTTCTTTCTTTCTTTCTTTCTTTCTTTCGTTCCACTTCACTAAATTTAAAGCTTATACAACTCTCAATTTTTAATACGGCTTTGTCAAGCCAACATCAAAGTTTGTCCTAATGAACTTTACTTTCTAGTTCCATTTTGGTCTCCAGTTTGGATTATTGACATGATCCTGGATTCTTCCTTTCTTCAAAGCTCCTTATCGTAGCTGTACATGATGTTCATAAACTCAAACCTGCTTTGTATTACTACATGTGATATTTTTTAATAAGCATGTGAACTCACATTTTTTTAATCCAGATATTCAAATTTAATTTGCATGAGTTTGAAGAACCAAATAAGTCAGAGAAAAATGTGCATGACTATATAAGACCAAGCACAAGTCAGTCATATAATATCAAATGCATTAAGGAGATGTATCCTTTGATAACCCACAATCCTGTGCTTGCAGTTTGATGATTAGGGGAAAGAATAAAGTTGTGGTTGAAAATAGTGCAATTGAAATTTCAGTTTTTCAGTTTAACAAACTGCATGACTCCATTTCGACTGAGAAATAAGCATTGTAGACATTACGTCAGTTTTAGTCAGTCTATAAAACAGCCTTCACAGAAAAACACGGTCCGAAGTCATTGACTGACTGGGCAGTGAGGCAGCTGGCTTCAGTTTCCGGCCAGTGATGTCTGAATGTGTTCTCAATGATTTCATCTAAAGCACACTGTATGCCTCACTGCTCCAATAGTTACACCAAGAAAAGGAACTATTCAGCTATCCTGTCAAAACTGTGGAAATCTTTGCAAAAAAAAAAAAAAATGCAAAAGACAGTTAGAAAGTTTGTATAGCATTGTTAACTATTATTTTTGGGTTTCAAAAGTACCTTGAACCATCCCAATGCATTTGTTTTGGACTTAAATGAGGTAAGCAAATCTCTCTTTAGAATTTTTTTGCGATTTTTTTCTTTTCAGATATTTTTTCCTCAACTGAATGTTGCCAAACATGCCAAAACTATTCACACAGATAAACAGATTTAAATTGTATGCAGCACCACAAAATATACCACACTGCTTTCAGCTAAAATTCTAACTGATTGTTTATTGTGTCTTTAAAGCTTTAAAATTGTATATCCAGAAAGTACCTGCAACCCCAAAAGACATAAAGGCATAATAGAAATAATAAATAGTAGTAATAGTAGTATTATTAGTAATAATAATAGCACAAAAATATCATTTGTATTGCATTTCTATCTATGAGGGTTATATATATATGTGTAAAAAAAAACTGAAACATTTATAGATGCAATACAAAATGTATGGATTGTCTGTGATTGTTGTGAAAAGTTGGTCAGTATAACTTTGCAGATTGCAGATATTCTCTGTACCCTATATAGTGTGCTACAGACCCCTAACACACAGCCAGGAGGAGCACAGATCATGCTGACAGCACGGTCAGGCCTGACACTGTTCTCAGATGCAAACTCAGCGTCTTCATATGACTGACGCACTGTACCGTTGCCTACAGCTGAGGCATCTTAATAGAACTGAACAAATAGCGTCATTGTTTGAGTTTAATTTAGTTAAGGAAACGACAAGAGATTGCAGCAGTCATGTTTTGGTCGACACATTTCCTTTTTAATTATGCACCTCCTGTCTCAAACCCCAACTGCCCCCCCCCCCCCCGCTATTGTGTACAAAGCAGAATTGCTTCATTAAACTATTTTATTTTAATTCAAAGTGGAAATTATCAAAGAGAAGAATCAGTTAGTTCAATTAATAATAAAATGTTGTCTGCATTTATAATTAATTCCCTCAGCTAAAAGGAAAACCACAAACTACTAACAGAGCTGCTTAACTTAGGTTATTTTCAACAAACTCTAATTAGAAATGCTTATTGATGTTGAGTTGTAAGAGAAACTAGATGTGTGTGTGTGGCAAGCAGAGATATGGATGATGGAGAAAAGAAAATGTCTTAGAACAAAAAACTATTGTTTTGTTTTCTTCAGTACAGGATGTCTCTCAAAGAAAAGCTACTGTACCATTGCCAAGCATTGATGATAATTGAGCTTCATGTAGTGAACAAAGGTATACCTGATTGAAAATTTAGAAAACAAATCCAGGAGGAAACACCAAACGATTACAGTCAGTATGAATCACTTTTTATCTGTTGAAAAGTCAACATGAAATTAAAAGCATGAAAAATGTGCTTTCTTACTGCAGGTTCCTGCTAAATATTCCTACTAAATATATTACATATCAAGGAAGTATATCACACACTCACAATATTATATTATTAAAAAAAGATTATAATTTCCTTTGAAATAGCATGCATAACTTATTGCTTAAATTTGATTGAAAAAATGTCTTGCTTTGACAAACTTTTTTTTTTGGACAAACTTGATTATTTATTTACTTACTGCACTTATTTATTGCCATGCGTTGTTCATTTTAAGTGTGAAATCAAATCATTTCAAGATCTGCCCAGCACATTCTTCAGTTGTGTTGATTGTACCCATACGGAAATGTAATATATGACATATATGTCCCTATATCGCAAGTGACGCCATCATATATGCTAAATATAGGACAATATATTGCTATCACATATATACATATCTCTAGATATATGTAGATATAGGTTTATAACATATATAAATTGTCCATATTAAATGAGTATATTGACATATATTAATACAATGTATATGATTATTGTTTATATAATATTATATGTTATAACCATATATTTCACTGATATGTTTAATTTATATATGCCAATTTATGTAAACAACATACATACATTTTACAGGCTTATGGTTTCCTTATTAATTAATTCCTTGGTTTCCTTATTTGAACATCTTGAACTTTTAACAAGTCTACACAATTCACATTTCATTTCAATTTCTATCCCATTTTAGAATTAGCACAATTTTTTATAAATACAATTATTTTTTTCATTTATTATTTTAACTGGCTCAAAAAAACAAAACAAATACTAAACAAATTATATTTGCAAACTTAAATTTTATATTTGTCAAATAATCAATAACCTATAGGCTGTATCAATATAATCAATTTCTATATGTAAGAAAATACATACAAACACATTACATGCATTATGCAGATGTATACAGAATAATACACAGTTAATATATGTGAAAGCTTGGCAGAGCTGCAAACTGATGTCACTGATGTCAGATATGAAAAAAATTAAAACGTTCCTTCATAATAATGAAGAAAAGTCATAATATAATCACATCTGTGATTCCAAAGGCATAGAAATACTTTCTGTCTGCATTTCAGGCCACGTATTTAGCATGCGTTCCACTCCACCCCAATATCTTACGTCATTGCCTAATGCCCTATCTTCATAGGCGCGCCAAAATTCAAAAGCAATCAAAAGACCGCCAAAGTACGTCGCGCATTCTTTTCAGAGACCAACGGATGAATGTTCGCCCATGTCGAGTGGAAAGAAGAAACGGATAATGAAAGTTGGAGCATTGTTCCAACTTCCAACATAAAAAAACTTCAATATTAATAATTTCTTAGACGGACTTGATGATCTGTAGGCTTTATTTAATTGAGTGGAGAGGTGGAATGAAGAAAACGTAAAGGCGGATGGCCGTGGCCGTACGAGGCAACTGTGCATAACGTTGCAGGTAAGTTCATTTCTTATAATTCACACATTGATATTGCACAGAGAATAAATAAGTTAAATAATGCTGAATTGCATGAGCTATTTATAAGCTACTGATCATATCGCGCTATATAATTGAGCAGATATTCACAATGTTTAACTGAATTAGTTTTTTTTTTATTTCTTTTCTTTTTTTACATCACGTTATACGTTACTATTAATACTGCTTTATTGTGTGCGTCGCATTTTCATGTTCTCATTTTCATAGTCATGTTTAAGAGCTAGGAGTAGGCCCAGATTATTAACGTTACACTGCAGTGCATCATTATAAGATATTTAAATGTGTGTTATGTAAAAATAATATTAAGTAAGATTCAGCTGTCAGACACATGTAGTGAAGAATATAATACAATATTTGCTTTTAGAGTCTAGAACTAATACAATAATACTCAGTAAAAATGCCAATGTAAACTTGCAGGATATTAAATCACTGTCAGTATGTGTGCTAATATTTTGAACACTGTCCCCCATCATGACATCAATACTTTTGTGGGTGCATAAGCACTATGTGGTCAGCCGTAGTTGTATCTTTTGTTTTAATACATTTTGTATTCCCCTTTTCCCCCCCATAGAGAGACAGTCCACCCTAGGACACAACATCGGTCCAGTCCAAAACTTCTGAGCAAAAGAAAATGCAGGCCAAACCCTAGGCTTGTTGAAGAGGAGACCAGTAATGATGGACCATCTAGCCCCAAAAGGTCACAAAATTATTTTTTTACTGAGACCCAAACCTAGCATCTGCATTGCTAATGTAAAAAAAAGAAAAATGTCTACCTACTATAACGTTGTTGCTTCAGGATAAAATAAAACAAAATCATTATTACTCATAACTTTGCAAATTAATTACTACATTTAGATATGAAATACTTTAAATACTTCAAGTGAATCATCCAAAGTTAGGAGTACCTAATTATCTACATTAGTGTATCTCGACAGGATTAGTCATTTTTCACAGCCATATACAAGCAGTCTGTCAGAGTTGTTTATGTTGCTTTGCCTGTTTTTACTTATGTTAAAGCTTATATACAAGTCTATATCTGTTTACCTGTTTTAATACCATCTGCTATTATCCACTCTGCTATTATTTCCGAGCTTACTGTTTTGGGCAAGCTGATCTTCATTTTCTGCTAAAGAAATTTAAAATACTGATACTGAAAATCTAATATATTTTTTAACTGTTTTGGTTCCTAGAAATGCCCACACTCCTTGGTACAATGGGCAAGCTGGGGAACTGTCTTGAAGCGAAGGATCAGAGCCCACAGGAACAACTGGCATCGCCTTCCAGCACAGGACACTGGGTATGCTGTTTTTCCAAACCACTACTGTAGTAACAGCAAGTTATGACAGTAAAGACTTATTACAAAGAAATTCAAATACCAATAAAACAATTTGTCTTTTTTACAGACGCAGTGATCCAGATATTTCCTGGAACCAGCAGGGGCCAACTAGGGGTAGCTATTATTCAAACGGTCACTGAGCTGCGGACATCCAAAAAGACTCAACAAACGTAAAAAATGAAAAGACTGTATCACATATACCTGTTGGTGGATTTTCCTTTTCTGGGCTTGTTTTATGTTTTGTTATAATATTGTATTTGTATATAATAGTGATGGGAAGTCCGGTTATTTTCCGTGAATCTGTTCTTTCGGACAGTTTGTTTCAATTAACCAGTTCAAAAAAACGGTTCACCAGTTCTTTTACGTCCTCACGTAATGACGTCAATTCTACCATCCCGGCGGATAAAAATAAATTCAGATAAAGGCATTTGTAATTACCCTAGAAATCTAGATGCACCCTAGCGGCAGCAAATTTTATTTTCCAGCCAGTTACGACTAGCAACTCTTCGTTGACTTGCGAGCTGGAAAAACCAAACTCTAGTCAGGCCAATCACATCCTGTATAGAGTCGGTGGGTGGGCTTAACATAATGACGACAGAGTTGCAATGGTTCCGCCTCCACGTTCGGTTCAGAGACGGGGCTGTCACGCATGCTCAGTATCTCCAGCTCATCAGTTCTCTGTATCGAACGTGTCCAAAAGAAACAGTTTTTGGTTCTGTAGTGGTAATTGAGAACCGCTGTACCTGTACGTTTGGTAATACGCGCATGCTCAGTATCAGCTGCTCGTGCTCATCACTTCTCTCAGCACTTGTCTCAGTTCAGTGAACTGTTGGAGTTACTGGAGTTACGTATTCTCCAGGATATTGTTTATTTCGAGTCAGAGGTGTCTGAAAGGGAGTAGCTGTGGATCAGCTCTGACGCTGTTTCGAACGATTCAGTCTGATTTGGTGTACTGGTTCAACCGGTTCACTAAAAAGAACTGGTTCAAAAGAACGATTCGTTCCAGAACCGGACATCACTAGTATATAATATAGTTGTGTGTTCAGTGTTCAGTAGTTTTCTAATTTTGCGCAGCTTAACAATTTTTCTTTTTAAATTAAAACTGTTTTAATAAAGTTTTAATGTTTTAACTGTTTTACTGTATTACTTCTTTTTTGCTAACTGCACCGTTTAACATTTAAGGCTTAGGCATGTCATGTGCATTGCATTGCAAGTGTGTAAGTACACGTCCATAACCTATATTTAAAAATATGTAAGAAATTAATGAAAGCATGTTTTTCACATTTGTTTAGTTTACATCATACATCAATGCAAAATATATTGCAATTAATATACATAATATAAGAACATAACATATTTAAAATATATGTGCACACAATGTTTTTTGTATATACCATTTATATATTCCAAATACATTTATCAAAAATATATATTTTATTTTAAATATATCATACATATTAAGTCTATATAAAAACATATTAGGGACACATATATATGTCACATGTATGTAAGCAATATACTATGCATATATGTGTAGTTTGTATATTGAACATTTATTCAAATATATATATGTTATGTATATTGATAATTATATATGTGACATATAAAAAACATATAAAATATATGGGTTAGTTTTATATGCCAATATATGAAATTGTTCCATTTTCGAATAGGTTTTATATATGGGCAGATATATATGTACATATATGTTTTCACTTACTATGTGGATATATTTAATATATGTGTATTTCATATACATACATATATTACATTTCCGTATGGGTAGTTATAGAGGAAAAGCAAAGATATTTACTGCCTTGTTAGTTGTTTTTCTTTCTTTTTTCTGCAGTCTCGACAGAGTAGAAGTCCCCTAAGAGACATAAAACACACTGGAACTAACAACTGCCATGGGACCATATTGATTAACAGCTTTGACAGCTTACCAATCTGACTGTGTGTCTGAAATCAGGGCTCTCAGGACTGCGGCAGTGTATGAATCACAGTTTCATGGTCAGAAACGACTCGGGCCAGATAAACTCACCTAACGGATTACTGGACCGGGCCTGGCGAGACGCCGCGGGCGAATTACAGCCTTCCAATGCAAACTGCATCATCTGCAGAGAAGGTGACACAGAAGGTATCAGCCAAAATGTTAAATCTATTAAATAACCTTCATCGATTTTATGAAATGCTGAGCCTCACAAATATGCTTTCATTGGCACTGCCTGTGTCGCGTCTTGTTTTGTTTCATGTCGGTCATGTTTCATGTCTTTGTCATGTGATTCCCTGTTAGTCATGTGATCCTGCCATGGGTTCCCGTGTCATGTTGTCATTGATTCATTGTTTCATTGTTCACAAGTGTCCCTTGTCTGGTCATTAGTCCTTGTGTATTTATGCCCTCTTGTTTGCCATGTGTTTTTGTCAAGTATTGTTTCACTGTAAGCACTATTGGTAAGCTTCATGTTTGTTTCTGCTTTGAGTTTCTTGCCACGCCATGCCTTTGTTTTATGTTTGATCACGTTTTGGAAATAAAGCTGCACTTGGGTTCTCATCTTAATTAGCCTTCAGTGGACTTCATAACATTACAGCCTGTGAGAGAGTGATTAAGGTCACAGCCCATTTAAAAAACATATATAATAAAAATCCCTGAATGTTTCTGGAATCGTGAATCTTTCAAGAAAAACAAGGCCAGAGACATATACAGTTTATGTAATGTGGTAATGGGTGTCATTAATTCTGGCATATATTTGAGAAAAACATCTGTTTTATGCAATATTCTTGCAATTATTTCACATCAATAAAAGGTTGCAATTGAAAACTAAGAATACAGCAAAGACATTTTTCAATATTTAGTAAACATTTAAAAAAAATTAAAACATACATTTTAACCAAAAAATTTCCTTGCAGACGTGTGCTGGTGAATATCTTGACTGAATAATGACTTAAATTTCTCTGTTTATCACACAAAAAAACTGTTGTATCAGATAGACCACGGTCACAAAACATCTAACTCAAAATATTTGCAACTGGACATTCTATTTCGACAGTTCTGAAAGAAAAATGTGTCAAAAGAAGGAAAAAAGCAGCAAAATTATCAAAGCGTGTGCTAATGTCATCCAAGGTAGAGCAGACAAAATAATGCCAGCGTTTCTTTTCCTTCATTATTCACAATGACAGGAGGACGGCAATTATGTTCTAGACAGAGAATGATTTAAGCAGTAGGCTGGATGTATTTAAACTCGACTGCTTGCTAAATGGTCCATTTGAAGTTTGGGTCTTAAAAGGAGTTTGAGTTCCCAGAAATCTCTTTCTTCAGAACCACCTGCTGGCCTGTAGTTCCTCTGTAGATCTGCTGCAGTCTAGAGAAGGACTCTCCACATCCCTGTCCTCAAAGCCCCTTGAAGTCTGCGACAGTTCATGGCTCAGCATGGACTTCAAATATGTGCTTGTTCTTTCTCCAGCACCTCTGAAACTAGAGCACTTTTCTCCAACACCTGTTGGGAGAAAGACACGTCTGCACTCTCAAACCCCCATCTCTAATCACAAAACTCTCTCAACAGGATTCCAGCAAATGAGATAAAGGCGAGAATTGAGAGGAAAATTGAGCCGTATGGTGAGTCTAGGCTCCAGACAATTACTGGTCGAGGTGTATCGGGTCTTCGGTCTGGACTTTGGATGAATAGGTGGTGAGTCTGGGAGCACGGACTGTATTGATTTTGGTTCAGCACCAGGTAATGTTTGCAATACAAAACAGGTTGCACTGCTTTGTTATTCCCATAGAGGATGGAGGTTACCTTGGATACTTGTCACCTAGTTGATACATTTTATCCAAAGCAACCTACTGTAATAATCAGCCTGGATGGAGCAATATATGATTATGTGTTGTGCTAAAGGGCAAGGTGATGAAAAGGCAGAAGGTGTTCCTGGGATTCAGACCTGCTGAAGTTCTTATATTTTCATAGTACATTTAAAGCGACACCAAGTAACTTTTCCTCTGCGGTCGCCCTACAGGTTGGAAGCGGAATTGTCCCATTGTATGTCTCATTAGAACTAGAAACGTGACCCGATCTGGCAATCTTACATAGCCTGGATATACCAGATAAAGAACCTCAAAACGGCGGCATAAGTGCATTTCACCATGTCACGACTTGATGAACCACTGAAACGATTTTGGAAACATTATTTGAAGGTAAAAAACCCTACTTAGTGTTGCTTTAATAATGCATTTTTTAAATAAAATAAAAAAATGCCAACAAGAAACAATATTACACGTGCAATGCAACCAGTTTTCCAGTGTTATTATAGTGTTATAAATATCTTATACATCTACTTTAACGAAGTAGTCAAGGTTTGGTCATGTTTTCCCAATGCAAAATTGGTATGTAATTAATTTATATATTACATTTATTTATATTATATTATGCATTACATTTATTATTTAATTTTATTTCACACACACACACACACAACAAATACATATATATATATATGTATATAAAATACAATTCCTCATCGGGGTGCTAAATTGTATTTGTTTGTTTATTAATTTATCTTAGCTGTTTCCTGCATAAAGGCCACGGAATAAAACGTTTTATCTTGCAAATCTTTTTTTTTTTTATTACTTTTTTCTCAGCATTGCATCATATAAACATGCAATTGCGAGTTAAGCTAGAATTCCGAGATATAAATGCTCAATTGCGAGACAAAAAGTCAGAATTGTGAGATAAAAAGTCACAATTAACTTTTACATTTCATTTATTCCATGGCGAAAACAAGCTTCCGTACTTGCACCATCAGAGAGTCGCCAGTGATAACGGATAGCTTTCCAGGTATTGACTAGCATTAAATCTAATCTCATGCAACTGTGCTGTTTTGTGGCTGTTGTTCTGTTGAGTTTAATTTAGGGGGCGTAAGGAACCTGTATCAAAGGAGATATCAAAGCCCTTTTCCCCTCCGCTTGGTTGTAGTTTTCTTTCTACAGCCATAGCATCTTAAGCAGCTTAAGGTTCTTTAAGCTCCTTCTGCAACATACGCAATCTGTTCCCAGCATGGTCTCCTTTCCATTTCAACTTACAGTTACTGTGAGCTTAATGTTCAAGCTGAACTGTAAGCTCAGTGTTATTGCTGGAACTGACGTTGCTGTCTTGTTCCAATGCAGTGTGTTGCATTATGCATGCTGGGACAGATGCTTCTGTATCTGCTCAAAACTACAAATGGCAGTGCTATGGCATAGTGTGTAAAGCTTGCAGTTTAAAAGCCCCCGATGAGCTTTTTTGACCCAACCCCCCTTTTAAAAAAACACAGAAATTGAGGTTACAGTGAGGTACTTCAAATGAAAGTGAATGGGGACAATTTTAGGAGGATTTAAAAGCTGAAATTGAGGCATATACTATTATTAGTTTTAAATGTAAAATAATTCTCTTGTTAACATTTTTTTGTCATGTGAGCTGTATAGTTGTTCTCATCATCTAAATAGTCACGTTATATGTGGTGAAAAAGTTGTAAAACTGAATACAAAAATTCCACAGAAAAGTAACTAAACTGAATCAACAACTGACAAATGACATGTCTTCTGTAGAGCTGCTTATAGCTGAATTGAACTCGTTTCATAATTGCTGAACTTTATCGTTATTGAACTGTACTGACTTGAGCTGAATAATGACAGTATTGTCTTTTTAGAGCTACTTCATAGCAAAATTTTAATTTGAAGAAGTTTGCATCATTGATTGTACATTGTATTGGATAAAGCACTATAAACAGAGGTAGAAAAGGGTAAAAAATTTAAGTGATTTTTTTTTCTTCATAATTGTTAAACCTGGTTTCACAGACAGGGCCAAGATTAGGCCTTATTTTAATTAGGACATTTAACAGCTTTTTATAAATGTAGCCGTAGAATAAAAACATTACAGGTGTGCATCTTGAGACAACACAATGGCACTGATATTTTAAGATATTTAAGGATGATTTGAGTTAAAACAGCTCAAACATGCATTTTAGTGCAGGACAAGGCTTAAACCTTGTCTGTGAAACCGGAGGATATTGTTTACGTGTTAATGCTATACTTTTGAAACAATGAGTATTAAAACACTTACCGATTTCCCCTTTAACTTTTATTGTGAGTCCTTTACTGTAACCCAGATTTTTGCTTTTTTTTTTTTTAAGAAAAGGGGAGTTGTGGGGTAATCACTACTCCAAATGCCTTTTTTTTTTGTTGCCAAAATGCTGTTGATTAGGCTTAATTTGTTTTGAAAGTTTTGAAACTGAGATATTCCTTTAGTTCAGTATGTTAAGTCTCCCCCTGCTGGCAGAATAGTGAAACACACGTGGCATCGGGCACAAGAAAGCATGAACAGAGGTGTGATGCACCATATGACTACCATCTTTCATGCTGCTCTTGTCGTTCGGTACTCAGCAGTGGCTCTTTCTATCACCTGCATCTACATGCAAATGAAGAGCAGAGGCACAGAGCAGGAGAGAGAAGTACAACTCATAAATTAATCATTTTTCTGACACTGCCACCCCTGTCACTGGCTTAAACTGCAGAAGAGGGGCCAGAAATGCCATGTTACCTGTGGTGGACGTAAAAAAAAATTTAAAAAAAACATGCATTAGAAACTGTGCATGGAGCAAAAGATATATGACGATCGTTTTCTTTCCTGGACTGAAATGCTCATTGTATGAGGAAGCTCTCTGGTTTTTATTTCCCCCGGTTCAAGGCAGTGGCAAACAGCTCAAGTTCCATATTAAATTATGCAACACTGTTGTAAACTCACTGAGTTAGTCTCGTCAACGCTGTGCATAAACAAGCAAACATTGCGAAATAGCTAATCGTTGAAGCTCAAAGGCAGAATGGAAGAAAATGATGCTTTCACTGTTGCATGTTTACAAGGAGGGTAATTAGCAGGGTTAGCGAACAAATAACACCTGTTTGATTCAGGTCTCGAGAAAGTCCTTTGTGCGGAAAACAAAGGGACTGTGTGAGTGTCCGTGAAAAAAACAACAGAGTGCATGATAATGAGATTCAGGAGAACAAAGCACTTGAGGCGAAAACAAGGGGGCGAGGAGGGTGGATCGGAAAAACCTCTGAACAGAATCCTGATGTTGTTTGTGGCCTCATGAAAATGGATTTTAGAAAACTATCATCTGTTCAGAAAGGAGCCGTTTTTCGACTGAATGAAAAATGTATTCAGGTTTTCTTCCATGCAGACAGCACGGTAAATGTCATTAATGAGCATCAGTAACTGGTTGAAATGAAATCACAAGCTTTATATGTATATGTTAGGGTGGCCATTTCTATAACATCAAAAAGGAGGACACAGACATCCCAATTTTCGCTCTGCTCATTTTCCTGAATGGAAGAGCAAAAAACCATGTGATAATAATATGAATATGAAGTTTGGAACCTGTTTCATTAGCTTCGGCGGTCCAATTATGCTTCTGTACACACTTCCTGCATATGATTTGCATTATTGTAAATTCGTCCCATAAGCCCATTTAGGCTTTCATCTAAAAAAAGCTGACTTTATTTTTAAAAAATAAATTGACAACATGCCTGATTATTTGTGTTCAACACTATCTTTTTTCATGGACAATATCTGTTTTTGTTTTTGTTTTTTTAAGTCAAGACTTATTAATTATATTACAAATTATTATTATAAAAAATTAACTAAACAATGCAGGTAACAGTATGACAATAATCCCTGGTCTCGCTTTTGTGGTTCGTCTGGAGAGGCAACAGCATTGGTTTAGTCTGTGATCTGGCATGTTACAGTATTTTAAACGTGAATATATTAGGTGGCTGCTTATAGTGCTTTATTTTGTTGATCATTGTTCACTACAATTAATGTTGCATGAAATTTTGAGTTTAATTAGAGCATAAATATGTTTAATCTTCTATCTTTCCGAGTTGATTCGACCACGTGGGCTTCCAGAGAACCCTAGGCGCTGTGCTATAATTAACACACACAGACCATCCGAATAACAAACTTCAAATTAGAAAAAACTGGAAGGATTTTGCGATTGAGACAGTCCTTATACTGGCCTGATCAGTCCCCTGACTGAACTAGGGAGATGATTGAAACGCACCCAAAAGTTCCTATTTACAGCTTGATTTTACAAGTGTTGAGCATTGTAGCCAATCACAAGCATATCTGTTGAGCACGTGAATGCAATGGCCTATCAGAAGTGCTAGCAGAAAGTTAGTCAGTTAATCTGCTTAACACCGCTGAAAACGCACAAGGTTTTGTTTGTTTTGAATCCTTTTATCATAACTGAATTATAAATTCTGGTACCGTGACAATCATAATACAATGATATACTGTATATATAAAAGGAACTTTAAAACTTTGTCAAGCTTGTCAAATTTGACAAGCCAATATTTAAAGCAATATTTATTTTTTATTTTTTGCCTTTTCTTGTTACAAAGTAGTTATTGGGATTTATATATTTTTTCATTGTAATTCTACTTCTTTAAATTCTCATTTTAGTTCTAGTTCCTGTTTGATATCTGATTCAAATTCAATATATTCCCATTCTGAAAGGTGCACAACCTTGCTGCGCATATGCTTCATAAAAAGTGTTGCCAATAATTTTTGTCCAAACTAGAATCACAAAATGCTGTAAAAGTGTAATTTCCACCATTTCTTTATACATCAATTTCCTGAGAGCCAGATAATGGGCTCATTGGTTTAATGATTTCACATCAGAAAAGGGATCAGGGATCAATCAGAAAAGGGCTCACCACATGACTAAAGAAGAGAGGTTGACTGACTGACTGACAAGCAGGATAAAGGACTTCAACAGTCTCCCATTCGGTAAATCTGGGTCAGGCGCTGCTGTGAGATTCTCTTTAAACTCAAAACCAGCCATAACCAGGTCTTAGTGCATTTTAGCTTTGATCAAATGCTGTACGGTGTAACTGACAAGGCCATTTGTGGCTATATTTAATTCACCTACTACAAAATATGGGGCGGCCGGTGTTCAAGTACTTGAATAGAGAAGTCGCTGAACTTTTTTTCAACAGTAGATGTTCTGATGTCCCCAAAGACTATATTTAGATCTTTAAAGGAAAGAACTGAGCTGATTTGGTAAACCACAGTGGACCGAAGTAAATCGGGGGCGCTTTTTTTGTAGCGCCACTTGCCTTGCACTAAATTATTTAGCACCTCAGAGCGAACTGAACTGAGAAAGATGATGTGGGAAATCAAGTCCAGCGTGTTCAACCAGAATGTTCAAGCCAAATTACGACCCCAAATCAAGAAAAGTTGGGACATTTTGTAAAATGTAATAAAATCAAGAATATGTGATTTGTTAAATCTCTTTAACCATTATTTATCTGACAAAAGTATAAAGAAAAACATTCCAATGTTTACACTGATCTAATTAATAGTATGTTGTTAAAGGGGACATATCATGCTAAATCTACTTTTTTAGCCCTTAAATGCCTTTTGCTGTATATTCGGAGTGTTTATAAACAGAAAAGTTGAAATTAGTCTCTTCAGGAACTTTGTTGATATCTTTATATTCTGTTTTGGTCACATTTTTCAACCGGTTTAGATTTTTCTGTAATCTATGACGTTTTGTGAACTATTACGTCACAGTATTTGCAGCGGAACTGCCAAATAAGGACATCGACTTCCGGCCCGACACTTCGAGCAATCCGCCATTTTTATTTCTCGCTGCAATTTTGTAGTCCAAGTTCAAGGATGCAGAAGTTACGAGAGGGTACGTCAAAATGTTCGGTTGTTGGATGTAGTAACCCACACGCTTCATTACACCGTCTCCCAGCATCAGAACCTCTTCGAAGTGCCTGGTTGAGTTTTATTTTTCACGGAAATGTACCCACATCTGTCGGTAAAGTCATTTTTGTGTGCGCGAAGCACTTCAAGGATAACTAACGTTACTTCAGCAACCTCCGCCAGTATAAAGAAGGATTTGCCGATAGACTTCGTCTGATTGAGGGGTCAGTTCCTTCTATCTTTGGAGACGACGAACAGAGCACTTCGGTAAGCTGTAAATAACGTTAATAAAAATAAAGTACTAACGTTACTTTCTTAAAACACACGGTGGTCATGGTTTAGCAGTTGTATTGTTAGTGTGCTTGTTTTAACAAGAGAAATAATCGACTAATTCTTTAATTGTTTATAATATAACTTATATTTTGTTTTGTGAGTGTTAAATAGTCGTTGTAAAACATGCAGTATTGTAGTAGTGGGCATGGATGGAGACGTTACTGTAAATACAGTAACACACCATTGCGATACATCCATATGAAGACGTTGTTCTGCAGGTTCGTCGTCTTTATTTTCATCTCGCTCCGACTCTGGCTCGAACATGTACAGTGGTTACTCAACCAGAATAATACTTTTACCGCCGCCGCTCCCGCGGCGGTAAAATTCGGATCTGTATTTGCTGCCTTTTACCGCTAAGAGGCGCTACAATCACAGACTTTGAAAGGTGTCCGTTTATTCTCTCTATTGCGTAATCTAACACCGCGCCGCGGCTCATTCAGAGCGATTGAAAGCTGGTAACAGATGAATTCAAGTGAAACATAAACGAATTCATAATCACAATACTGAAATTAAATTGAATAAATAGTGAAAACATTGCAACAGAACATATATGAGGCTATGAATGGGACTAAGGAAGACCATAAGAAGAGCACGGTAGCTCAGTGGTTAAAGCAACAACATGAATTTCACTGCGGTTCAAGAGATCCGAGATCGAATCTCAATGTAGCCAACATTCTGTTGGCCGACTTCATTTGTGTTTTACCGTTCTTGATGATTAAATAGGCAACTGTTTATTAGCGAGTTCACTAACTGTTTATTTATTTAATGTCAAGCGTTTTGTTTAATTATCAATGCCACGTAACGTAAATTTGCTACATTCCATGTAGAGCCGCTGCACGACCAAACTGATGAGGGAAATGAAAATAAATAAAAAAAGAAAGTTGATCGCGTCAGAAAATGAAAATAATTATGCTCGTCTTTAATCTGCTAAATTATTGTTTTGTGAAGTTGACTGACAGTGATACCTGCCATAGTAACGGGAGAATTTTTTCAAAACAGATCCATACATTGAACAAATCAGAAAAGACTGATTTTGTTGACAGACTAACTAAATACTATTACTTTCAATATAAAAACAAATGAAAATGTAAAAGAACACTAAAATTGATTAAGTTTGAATCCCGAACAAACATGGTCTACTTTTTTATTATTAATGCAGAGAGATTTGATTTATATAATAAGACCCAACCGATGCAAAAGCCTCTAAAAGCCAAAAATAAAAATATTGAATGCATGCTCTCCAATACTTTGACTTTAAACTCACTAAATCCCAGCCTCAGCCCATTCAGACATGCCGGTACTTTGGTAGAAACCTATAAATAGGAGCCTGAAAAAAAATTTTAATATGAAAGAAAAACGTTAGACGGACTTAGAGGCTTTTGCATTTAAAGTCGGAGGGCGAGGGCGCATACTGTATTTTGCATTTGAATGTTGTGTGACATTCTAACACATTTAAAGCGTGACGCACACAAACACAACTGAGTTTATCTTATCATAAACATATTAACTAGTCAATGTTTATGATCAGATAAAAATGTTTCTCAGTTGTGTCAAGTCCGTCTAACGTTTTTCTTTAATGGTTGAGAGACATTTATCTTATAAACATTGACTAGTTGTGTGTTCGTGTCACGCGTTAAATGTTTTAGAATGTCACACACACCATTCAAATGCAAAATATGCACCCTCCCCCACTTTAAGCTAACTCAAGCCAGCTCCTGAGATGAGGCTGGCAATATTGTTTTTTTCCCCGACTCACAACTGAGCTCCCAAGCATGCCTCAAGCATTAATGCGGAAGCACAACACGAATGAAGGATCTCCATATGCTCATATTAATATTAACGTACATTTTTCCAAAGTCTTGTTTCCGAAAGTGTTACATTAAATGGCGAAAAGTGTGTGTTTGTTTTAACGTGTGTGTAGCCTACAAAGGTAAAGATGTTCATCAATAATTCTATATCACGAACAGGGACACGTTAGTGTGCATTTGGTGTTTTGATTTTAGACGAGCGGCAACGGTAACACTTTTCATGATTTCATAAAACACATTTAGGGCCATATCGCATCTTATGTTACACAAGGGAATGTAATTCATAATTCATAATTTTAATTTTTCTATTGAAATGTTTTTAAATTGTATATTTCTTTTATTAAAGAAAATTATGCTGATCATAACGTAGTAGCCTACTATATTTCATTCTTATATCATAAAGAACGCAAAACCCAAATGCTGCTGACTAACTTAGCTAATAGCAAGTCAAGCCAATGTTTTAATTAATTTACAATAATTTAGTTTCATTTATTTCAGTGTTAATGTTTGAGTTAATAAATCCTCTACAAATTAAATTAACACAAAGTGGGCTATAAGAAGCCTTTATAGGCTAGGCTACTATGAAATTATATCGCTCACGAGAGAGAAACGCTCTTCATTCGTTTCATTCCTCAATAGAATAGTAGGCTACAAATATTCAGCGTTATTGCACCTAGCCTACTTTATTTTCACTGAGTGCAGATATGACGGTCTTTTGGTGTAGCCTACTTTTTGTTTGTTTGTTATTGCGCTGGTCCCCATAGGAATAGGCTAAGCTTATTGTTATCTCTATTTTTAACTTTTGATTCTATTTTTCATTTCTAAAATTGATTCTATCTTTTGTTCTATAGGCCTATTTATAAAAAAAAAAATTTATTTTTAACCCACCCACATTTTGTTCCAGTGTAAAATGGAAATGCTTGGCAATTTTATTTAATAAATATAAGCAAAAACTATAGCCTATGCTGTAACACAGTTTTAGAACTAGACAAATCTCTCTTCATTAATAATAGGATATAAAATGCATTAAGAGGCAAATACAAAATTTACTAAAGTCCCAAGTTTGGTCGGGATTTGAACCCGTGTCATCTAAAATTACCGAACCGTAAGTTCTACCACTCGGCCATAAATGTTCTCTGTTAAATAACCAAACGTTTGTTTCTCCAGTGTGTTCGTTCACATGAGCGAGAAAACTTTTTATCGTTAGCATATTGTAGACCTTTTACAGTTTTAAAAGATGACATATTATCTGTATGACCAAAAATTACGGCGAAGGCTAGCCTTTTAAGTTCTTTTAGCTGTTATGAGAAAAAATAAATTCAAGTGAAAGCGCCGCCGCGTTTGTCGAACTCTAGTTCAACATGCCAGAATAAAACCCAATTTTAGTACAATGCGTAGCGCCACTCGGTGTGCCAAAACACTTAATTATAAACATCAATATTTCGTTCAAAAACATCTCCAAACGCTTTGTGACATTTTGAAAAGCCGTGAATATCAAGGCCACTGGAACCAGGATCGTAACTGAAACGCGCTGCATGATATCTCTCAATATCTCTCATGTTTTTAAAAACTCTTTCTGTATGGAACCCCATGAAGTTTTTTTTTCTATTTTTTTTTAACAGAACTGCTTTTGAAATTACGATTGGAATTATTATACAGATTTATATAAATTCAGTCATTCTGTTGGATAGCCTAATATTTGTTCCTTTGTGTAAAATGGAAATGCATTGAAATTGTATTTTATAAATAGCCCGTGTTTATTCGGGATTTGAACCCGTGTCATCAATTATAGAAACCACTTAAGTTCTACCACTCGACCACAACTTTTCTCACTGAGATTTGCCCAGAACTTCGGTTGTTCATCAGTCAGTGTGCGGGCACACGAGAGAAGCGCTCTTCAATCCTCTCATTCCTCAATAGTTTAGCGTTATTGCACCTAATTTATTTCCACTGACTGCGAGAGGCCTATTTTAACTTTTGATTCATAAAATGTTCTGCTCTAAAAGTTTGTTATATTCTGTTTAAATGTAGGCCTACTTTTACTTAATTAAGTTTTGCTTTCGTTAAATTTAACCGAATCTGTTGTAGGCTAAATTATTTTTATTTTTCTTATTTTTTGTTCTAAAAGTTTGTTCTATTCTGTTTCGTTTGTTTATTTTAATTTTATTTTATACATATTCAATCAGTCTCATTCTTGTTTTTGTTTTTTTACAAGACCTTGTGCTGTGTTTTTTAATAAACAGATACAAACAGAGATAAGCTATATAGCCTAATAGTTCGTACAAATAAACGTCTATATGTATAGGCTACTACTATGTATACTATAAATTGTATGATCGTTTGTTTAAATAACATTAACAAAATTTTCTGTCTTTTAATTAATAATAAAATTATTACTTTAACATGCAGTTTCAACTTCACCAAATCTTTGTTTGTTTCATTATTGTAGCCTACAGAAAATGCAAATAGCTCTTGTTTTAATTTTTCATGTTTTTTGCTTATTTGGAAATTGCCATAGTTGTAGTATTTCATCCTTACTGTTAATTGACATAGCCCAGCACTAACGTTTAAAAATGCGGCAATTGCGGCTGTTTTCCTAAATGCCCCTTTGCGCCACCTGGCGGTCATTTCGCGAACGACTTTGAAATGCGGCTAGTTTATTTTTACCGCGGTGGATTTGCCGCGGCACGACTCGCGGCGGTAATAGGCATTCTGGTTGGCTACCTACTGTAAGGCTTGATGGACAAGTCTTCCGTTGTTGACATTTTGTTAATAACGTGTGGAATAAAAAGGTTTTGTGCCGCTAGATAATCGTCTCTGCTATCAAACTACAAAAATGTCCGAACGGGGTGGAGTTGAACCGAGTGTCACCTCTGCAGCCTGGATTTAAAGAGACCGCACCAAAACGAGTTGCTCTCAGACGCACATCAGAAAAGGGGTAGAAAAGGGGCCCGTGGAGCTATAATAATGAGGAATTCAGACCCAGGCATTGCAGTTCCGCTTTATATAGACCACAAATGTATGATTTATATGTAAAAAAGGATGATTTAAAAGCATGATATGTACCCTTTAATGTAAAGAAATGTCGATTTAACAAAACACAAAATAAATTGGAAAGGAGGCAAAATAAAAGCGAAAAGACTATAATATCCAAGTTTAACTGTTTTGAAACAGGTGAACTGGTGGTGAGGGGATCGTGTTTGGGTATAAAAGGAGCATCCACCAAAGACTCAGTCTTTGCAAGCAAAGATGGGTCATGGTTCACCACTTTGTGCCAAATTTCATGGGAATTCTCAAACAATAAAAAAAAATCACATTTCTCAATGCAAGATTACAAATTATTTAGGCCTTTTGCCAACTACCATATTGTGAAAAGAGTCAGGGAATCCAGAGAAATCTCAGTCTGTGTGGGCAAGGCAAACGTCTGTTGAATGTGAGTTTCCTTTGAGTCCTCAGATGGCATTTCATGAGAAACCATCATGCTACTGTGTTAAATATAGCCACATGGACTCGAGAGAACTTTGGAAAATGATTGTCACTTAACACAGTCTGACACTGCTCAAGAAATGCAACTTGAATCTCTGTTACTCAATGAGAAATCTATACATCTGTTTGATACAGAGATGCTGCTGAATTCTCACGGCCAGAGCTCATCTCATGGTCTAAAAAAAAAGTGGAAGTGTGTGATGTGATCAGATGAATCCACATTTCAGCTTGTATTTGGAAAAACTGACTTTGAGTTCTCAGTCCCAAAGACTTTGATCGGCGACAGGTACAAAAGCAAACATCTTTAATGGTATGGGGTGCATCAGTGCAAACGGTATGGGCAACTTGTATATATGTGAAAGTACCATTGACGTGGAGGCGTACTGTATATTGGGATTGTATAGAGACATCCTGTCATCAAGATGACATCTTTCCTGGGAAGCAAGACAATGCCAGGCCTCATTTTGCACATGCTAAAACAGAGTATTTTGACACTCTACTCCATAGAAGGGACGTGTTTGACTGCCTGCCGGCTCTCCAGATCTGTCTCTCATTGAAAATATGTGGCCCATCATGAAAAGGAGAATCAGACAACGATGGCCACAGACTGTTGAGCAGCTGTCTTGTATCAGACGGGCAAAAATTCCACTTGCAAACCTTCAACAATTAGTATCCTCAATTCCTAAACGATTAAGTGTAATTAAAAGGAAAGGTGATGTGACACAGTGGGAAACCAGCCTGTTCTCACGTAAATACGTGTCTATAGCACGTAGTGTGTTTATCGTGTTATTTATACGCGAAAATTAGTTTTTACGTTCATATGATACGCAGTTTTCGCGTGCATTTGATACGCACTTCATTGTGTGTAATACATACGCACCCAACCCCACTAATTCTACCCATAATACCAACGCATTCTCACCCCGCATGGGTTGTTAAGGGTAGGTTTGGGAGTGGTGTGGGGTGCGTGTGTATTATCAACCCATTCTCACCCCAAGGCATCATTTAATTGAGACTTTTGACCATGCTTCACTATAGGCACCCTTTAGAGTCAGTTATTGAAGCATGGTCAAAAATCTCAATTAAATGACGCCTTGGGGTGAGAATGGGTTGATAATACACACGCACCCCACACCACTCCCAAACCTACCCTTAACAACCCATGCGTATCATGCACGTAAAAACTCATTTTCCCGTATAAATAAGACGATAAACACACTACGTGCTATAGACACGTATTTAGTGTGATTGGGTTGGGTAAACATGTCTCTGACAACTTTTTTTTACTGTGTTGCAGCCATCAAAATCTGTGTATATTCACACAAAAGAGAATCAACAAAGCACTGATTCTTGATTTGATTGCATTTTACAAAATGTCACAACTTGGAGTTGTATATTAAGCAGACAAGCAGCTTTACAGTCTTGTAATTATTAAAATATATTGAGATGTCTTTACCTACAAAAGCTTTATGAATAAAAGATGCCTGTTGTCCACCTGAAAAGAACGCTGGTGTTTTTGATGCCAACAAGGTGAAGACGTCGGCACAGGGGATGTCTGAACTTAAGAATTAATAAGCACTCTTTTTAAACTCCTCTCAGTCCAATCAACAACAGACCACTTGTTATTGATTGCACAACAGTGTGTGATGCAGGAGAAAATAACTTGTTTGCAAGAAGCGTTGAAAGCCCACTTTGGTGTACGTGTAAAGCTTTGCTCAGTTCATTTAAGAAAAATCAAAGGCAGATGATAATCTTTCCCGTATCTGTGTCATATGTGGAAATTAACGGAAATTTATTGTGGATTTAACGGCACATGCATCATTATTGACGCAAAAAAACTGCTCAGATCTGCAGTCCAATTTTGAATGCAAAGGAACATCCTTTTACTTGCCAGACGGTGCAATTAGTGACCCTCATCATTGTGAGCTTTAGTAATGAGCATCGCAGAGGCGAGTAGTATGATCAAAGTGAAAGTACAGCAGCTTCTATTATTTATGTATTGCTGAACAGGAAAAACATTCACAGAACTTATTTCAGAGTTTCACTCACAATTTTTATTTTTTATTTTTTTAGATCTTCACTAGAGATCTTTCCTTTTGGTGCTTTCAATGTGAAAATAGAATAAAATTAGGCATTGCTCAAGTATCATTATTTAGAAAATAAATCTGGGTTGTGAAATCTCGATAAAATCTCTCTGTTATTGAGAAGTTACAAAAGTTCTGCTACTGCAATGGTTTAGTGTAGGTTTAGGGTGGAACTAAACTGTTTGTTTTTTTTTTTGTTTTTTTTTTTACCTCCATTTGGCCTAAAACACTGTTTGTTTGTCATCCAGTTTGAAATGTTCCAAACACAGTTTTTTTGGCGTTTTCTCCATTATTTACGACACTTTGCAGCCTATAGCCACTGCTTACAATGCACTGGATCCTTCACTAGAAACTGAAAATAACTCACCTCCGCTAAACATTTAATCTTTAAATTCTTGCATCCAAAAACAATACAAGTCGAAACCATTATGACTAAAAGTTTGCTAAGAGGTATTTCCTACTAAAGCAAGGTGCTATTTGACTCTGGTAAAGCATATCCAACACTGATGGGAGTGACCTTCAAAGGCAACATTATCCATGATACCTATTTGGCAATGGGATGACAACAGCCTTAATTCTCTGTTTTCTCTGTTATCTGTTTGCACACCCGTAGAAAGCAGGTGGTAAATGTAATTTTAAGAAAGATGTTTGTTTGCATGTTGTATTGATTGTGGTATAGCAGTTATTCATGGAGAAGAATGTTATTATACACTTTGGCCATTTTCGAGAGATTCAGATGCCTGGATCGCAGTGGTGGTCAGTCCCAGAATTAATATGTTAGATTGAGGTAGTCCACAGTAACCTGCCTGAAATTAATTAAACGTCGATATCAGCGGGTCCAATTCCTATTGAATTCTTAGTGAATTCCCTCTTGAATGATAAGGAGATAATCAAGCATTCTAAGTGGAGCATGCAGGTTCACAAAGTTTCTTCCCAAAGACAATATTCTAAATTTGTTTCAGTCCACCAGGAGTTTCAAAATTGACACATAAAACGCAATTGAAAATCCCCTTTCTGAACTCATTAAGACCCCAAAGTCCAATAGATGATTATTTCAACCACTGATATATGTAACCAGCCAGTAATCTGTTTAACCAATGCTAGTCTGAATTGATTTTATGGCCAAAAACCTGCAGCTCTTTAGGCTTTTTCACAGTAATCTGTTTTCCTGTAGGTATTGGATATATTTAATCAACTTTGGACCCAAGAGAGCAAACAGAAATTTACAGACCACTAACCCCATTCTCATGGGGATCCTTTCAATTCTATTAGTGTCAATTTAGCTGTTACAACGGCTGCCATTATTACCCATATGGGATTACTGGCATGACCTTAGTCAGATATAAAAAAGATATGGTTATGAGTTAAGATGTAGAGATGTTTGTTTAACGGAAGAGCTTTTTAGAATGAGAAAAATGTCCTTCTTTGCTATAGCTCCTTCATTCCATATGTGTCTTATTTAGGAGATTGGAGAACTTCAGCTGAATTACTGAGTCTGCGCCATATTTCTCTCTTAGAATAAATAAATAGTGGTAAAGCGCAAGGGCCGCCATATGTAGCCTGAGCTGAAGCATTAAAAAACACAACACACATTTCAATTAGAGGTACAGGGATTGAAAAAAATAGTGCAAAACACTCAGAGCAAAATGAAGGGTTGTGTAGTATAGCAGGGCAATTTGAACTGCATCTCATGCATTAAATTATACAGCATTTCTTTAAGATACATTCAACAGATCACCTCGGTAATCAGTTTTTTTTTTTTTTTGCTGTTTTGAAAGTGCAGAATTGAATTGGGAATGTTTATGTTGAACAGATAAATTCACATTGTTTCATTCCGGTGGAAAATAAGTTATATAAATGCATGCCCATTTGTTTCCAACCATTTGAAGTGGACTCAGAAAGACAAGGTAACCCTAGCCAAGAACAAGATTATACGTGTTCCCATCAGAATGGCCAAAACAGTAGAAGTGGAAAACTTAAAAGGTTCACTGTTTTGGGGTCAGTATGTCACTATGTACACTGTTTCATATTGAGGGGGGGTTGATTATAATCAAAATTGACAATGTTACAAAAGATTAATATTTCAAATAAATGTTGTTCTTTTGAAGTTTATCAAAGAATCCTGCATAAAAATAAAATGCATCACAGTTTCCACAAAAATATGAAGCAGCATTATTATCAACATTGATAATACTAATAAATGTTTCTTGAGCAGCAAATAAGCATTTGAGAATGATTTCATAGGATCATGTAAACTGTAATGATTAATGATACTTAAAATTCTGCTTTGCCATCCTATAGGAATAACTTACATTTTAAAACAGTTATTTTAAATTGAAATACTATTTCACAATATTAATGTTTTACTGTATTTTACTGTATCAAAATAAATGCAGCATAGGAGACTTAAAATATATTGACCCCAGAATTTTGAACAGTACTGTAGCCTTATTTATAACAAATGTGACTTTTTATCTTACGATGATTTTATATATCACAATTATAGCTTTATTTCTCAAAGTTGTGACTTCATTTCTCAGTATTCGACATAACCTCTCATCTTTTTTTACTTTGGTGACTGAACAGCCTGAACAATATTAATCGGGTGATATTCATGCTAAATGGAAAGTCTTTCCCTCTGAATTTGTCAGAGTCCATAGGTCAGACTGACCATAATCATAATTCATGACACAAAGACTCATTTAATTTCTTTGTTCCCAAGCCATGGGCACGATTTCAAGCTTCCTGTCTAGACATCACTCTAAGAAACGTTGCCCCTAAAGAACAGGGAAATCAAGGATGATAGACCTGTGTCGTGTCATTGGCGCCAAGGGAGAGGTACAGCAGCTGTTTGTTCATGTCTTGCTTCCGATTAGTGGAATTAGATTCTGCCACCAATGTGTATTCAGTGATCTGGATGGAGTTTGGCAGCCACATTTTACGCAGTTTATGGGCATTAACACAACGGCAGTGCCGTCTATCCAACGGGTTGGGTAACTAGAAATTTTGTTTATGGATTGTTTGGTCATGTAACATCTGGAATTTGTCCTGTTTCACACATCCTCTGTCTGTGGCGTGTGTTTATTTGAACAGATTGCAGCGTGCGCACGTCCCAAAAACACAACTGAGAATAGAATATGCATGTCCAATGAGCCAAATTTCTTTGCTGTGCACTATAAAACTGACAGAATCTTGAATCTTAAAAAAAAAAGTCTATCAGCTAACACACAAACAACACTATTTATTCAGTTTAAAGCTATATGCTATAGTGTTTGGGTTGCATTCTGTGTATATTCATTAGCATTTAGATGTAAATGTCTAAAAAACGCAAGCCTGTTTTCACACTACTAAAATGCTCACATGCCACAAATGCAGGATAATTTTTGGCATACTATGCAAAAATAAAAGTGAAGCAGAGCACTTGATCTTATGTGGGTGAGTGGACCTTTTGTTTGTCTTGCACTTTGAAACACTGAAAAGTGTCTTATACTGCTTTATAAGTTTCTTCACATTCATTTTTGTTTCTGTAAAAAAAAACGGAGGTAAATGTTAATGGACAAGAGCACTAAAGCCTGAGAGGGATTTAATTGCCATGTTCAGAGGCCTTAGCATCTTTGTTTTGCCCCAGTGAGTGCAATCTGTGAACTTTCTTAAAATGAGTGCAATCTGTGAACTTTCTTAAAAGCCTTCCTCAGAAGAAACAACAGTAGGACATTGTCAACAGGAAAGCAAACTAATAATTAGAAAGTTTCTGGCAGGTTTTTTTTTTTTTTTTTATCTCAGCAAGCATGCAAACTTCAAAATCAAAACATTATCAATCCTTCTGAAATGTTTTTTTTTTTTGTCTTACCCTGATTAACCATGGTAGACGTTTGTTTATATTTTAGACCTGATGGGACGGTTTTCGTGGGTAATTGCGTACATACAGTATGTCACTCACCTGTGCGTGTCGCGTCATGTCCATAAATAGAGAAAATTTGCTCTGGCATTGACGAGTGTATGGTGTGGCAGTTGTGTTAGTGGTCACAACAAGCAAGAAAAGTTGACATGGAAAACGCTAAATCTCCAACCTCCGGGGAATCACCCATTTTAAACCAACGGCGAACAGAGGAGAGTCTGCTGGCAAAAAGAGAACGTGACAGAGCTTGTAATAAAACAAGAATCAACATTGGCTTGGCTTTTCAGAGATGGCCAGATCTGAGGGATTTGAAATGTTGTAAAAGCAAAAATGTCACTTTTATTACTCAACAGGTGAGTAAGGTATTTTATTGAACAGATGAATTGCCATGCGTAACTCTCTAACAGAGTTCATAGTAAAGCATTATCTTTTGTGAACGGTCATTTCATTATGGTGGTTGAAACACTGGGAAGGAATAACTGTTTGATGGGTACAGCTACAGTAACTAGTCATCTTAAGATCCTTTTCATCTAAACTGGTTATATCTCTTAAGACTATATGCAGTGAATGCAGAAGGATAGCAACATTTATCCACACAGTCACGCAGTCGTGCAGAGCCGAACCACAACCAATGTTTTTTAACCACTAGAGGTCCAAAAGTTACATAGCTTTAATTGTTCCATATTTGACAGGAGGTAAAAGCATTTTTTGTGTGTGTACTGTAAGTCAAATGAAGATCTCTCACTAGTATTTTCTTGTATTCTAGAAAAACATAGCGGTATAGACCCATATAAACACAGCAACCATGGATAGTAAATCTTTTCTGTCCGTCTTTTGATGTAGATTGAGAGGCTTCACACTGAGCTGTTTGCTCCGTTTGCCAACGCTCAGTTCCTGCTGCAACATTCCATCTGCTGTTTACGAAACTTCTAGCAGTCAGATTTTTCGTCTCCAGAGCCCTTCGATCGCACTTTACACTTTTCACCTCATTACTATTGCATTTATCTATTTATATATTTAATTTGTTAATTAGTCTAGAAATGTAATGGGATATCCAAACAAGCATTGATTCACAGTCCTCTTGCGATTAAGTGGAAATGTGCCAGTTCTGGAAAAGAATCTCTGCAGTAGCAATGCAGCAGTATCATTTGTTTTACTTATAATAGTGATACAGTTTGGAGTCTTTAAACAACATAAAGTTCATTTTAAGGTTCTTTGAGCACTTTAGGTTCCACATAGAGCCTTTCAAATGTTCCTGAAGCTAAACTTGTAGAGCACAACACAAGCAATGGCATCATATGAACAAATAATCATAGCAAAAAATAATAATAACAACAATCATCATAGTAAATAATCCTTGAAGCATCAGCAGCCCTGGGCAGAATATGTGTTTGTGATGCTGACAGTACATTTATTCTGCACTTAACAGCAAATGTATTCTATGTGTATTAAATGGACACTGCATTTATGGTTAGCATGTGGCTGGAAATAGAGGAGTATTAATAGAACATTTGCAAAAAAACTAATATGGTTGATGTGAAAATATTCCTCAGAACAAAAGACCAATGGAAAAACAAGTCATTCGCTGAGTCCGAAATCAAATACTTCTCTAGTATGCGAAGAACAGTATACCAAAAGAGTAGTATGTCTGAATACATATCAAAAAACAGTAGGAGAAAAGTCTTCAGATGACCTACTACTTCCACCGAGATTCTGAAGTGTGCATTTGATGGATACTTTACTATTCTTTTTTAATGTGTCTCAAACTCACTTGAAAGTTAAGTTTGAATCTGACTCAATCAGTGAATCGTTCATAGCCATTACTGAGTTCACAACTGATTCCCTCACTGAACCGATTCCCTGAATTTTTCAATTATATCCGTTTCGAATCAGCAACTGTTACTGCTAGGTACAGCCTGTATAGAATGGCTTGTTCGAATGAAAATGTGTAATGAATGCAAGGATGCAATAAATTGATCAAAACTGACATTAAAGTCATTTACAGTTACAAAACCTTTAAAATATATTCTGTTCTTTTAAAAATTCTATTCATCAAAGAATCCTGAAAACATATTTCATGATTTCCACAAAAAAACGTGAAGCAGCACCACTGTTTTAAACATTAATAATAATGAGCAGCAAAGGATTTCTGAGGGATCATGTGACACTGAAGACTGGAGTAATGATGCTGAAAATTCATATTTGCCATCACAGGAATAAATCACTATTTAAAATACATTAAAATTGAAAATAGGGTCCCACTTTATATTAAGTGGCTTTAAGTACTATGTACTTACACAGAAAAATAAGTACAATGTACTTATTGTGTTCAGGTTGTATTGTAAAACACTTTTGCTGCTATTGAGATGTGATACTGGTAAGGTTAGGGACAGGTATGGGTCGATTTAAGGGTAGGTTAAAGTGTAAGGGAAGGGTCAACTGTGTAATTGCAAATGTAATTACATCAATTAATTACAGTTGTAATTACATGCAGGTATTTTCAAAATATAAGTACAATGTAAAAACATGTATGTACACAATAAGTCCAGTGTATCAAAGTAGTAACTTCAATGTAAGTACATAGTACTTAAAGCCACTTAATATAAAGTGGGACTGAAAATAGTTATTTTAAATGGTAATAATAATTCACAATGTTATAATTGTTTTACTGTATTTCAATCATATAAATGCAGCCCTGGTGAGAATAAAAGACTTCTTTCAAAAACATAAATAAATATTACCAACCCCAAACTTTTAAGAAATGAAGGAAAAAAAGATACTTTCATTGCATTTCATAGCATTTTTTTAGTGAGGCTCGGTTAAACTACTGGCAGATGAGAAGCATTAAAACAGCAGTGTCTAGTTTTTTAGTTTTGAAAGTAAACACAAGAGGAGACTCCATATGCCAGCTGCATGCTCTTAATAGAAAAATAATGCACACTCAGCAAGGTTCACTCAATAAACGTGTACAAAGAGAAACCGTCCAGGATCTTATTCAGCAAAAACAGCACAAGGTTCCACTGTCAACATATTGACTTCAACAAACTTCTCCATTCTAGAAAAGACAATGTAGTAATTCATTTTATCGACACCCCCTGTAAACACATCCACTTTTCTGATTAGCCAATCAAAATATAATTTCCTGTAATTCTATCTCTAATGTTGTGCAAGCAATATGTAGTTAAGAAATCAATTAGCGTGTGCTGCTCACTCACTACACACAATGCTTTTATGTATAATTAATTAGGCATAATATCAATCAGCCACATTAGTATGTGCCATTCGTAGCAAAAACAATGAGGCGAACAAAATTTTACCCCAACAGTGCATTTATTAAAGACTTTACAGGGAAAAGCAATGGGGTGGAGTGACAGCGCTCTTGCGAGTGCGAGGCAAATCTGTGCAGGAAGTAAAAGTGATCCTAACATGTTCCCAAAATAGGTGGGACAGCAGCGGGCCACCGAGGGACCCCGTCGAGTCTGCATCTGGAATTGTGGAGAGGAATGAGTTATTAGTCCCCATTTTGTTGCTCTTTGTGACAATAACAATGACAGCTTGCTCTCATTTACTACTGTGTGCTTGGATTAGCGTGGATGTTTTTTTTTTTTCTGGCTTTCTTTTTATTTTAGATTGAATCCATGCAGAATGAGAGCTGAAGCTAATAATTAAGATCACTCCTCATGGCCTACTGGGCTATGAAGACAATAACCAGAAATCTATAAAAACCATTTTAAAAGAAATTGTTATTGCTCAAGGTCCTTAATGAAGGTATCGGTTATGTTTCATCGAAGTATCAACATCGTATGAAATATGGATAGTTAAGACATCATTGTGGCCAATGGGTAAATCATTGAATAGACATCATTTTAAAAGTGGCTTTAGATTACAATATATGTTTTTTTATATATATATTCTTATTTCATTGAACATAATACCATCACTGGCCTGCAGTCCAAAGCAATACATTTTGCAGTCAAGTTTGTCAATCTGTTTGACGTTGCAATGTTTGCTATCTTCTGCTAAATGCCAACATGCGAGACAGTGTGTTATGCACAACCAACAATGAACAGCACAAAGGGAGGAACTTAAATACACAGTGATGATCAACTAAAAGATGAACAGCTGTGATGATTAGTGTCAGTGTCCATGGTGACTGATCAGTGGCTGGAAAACAAAGACAAAGAGACACTTGTGATGGGTGAAAACAAACTAGAAGTCAATTAACTGAACTAAATAGAACATAACGGTGACAGTAAACATGCAGATTGATGTGGTTTTTTTTTGCGTAATTGTGATTGAACTGTATTTTTAAGAACTGTGTGAAGTTAAAAGACATTCTGATTCTTTCAGTTTATCCCGTTGTCTTTGAATGCAGTCATGTGCCTAATATGGATTCACAAAAACATGAAGGTCATATTTCAAGCTTTAATTGGTAGTGTAAGGACCATCCATTGGCCCAACGACGGAAATCCAACGATGTGGGCGAAGGGATAATGCGTGTATGTCTTTTCAGCGTTCCAGTGAAGTTCACTTAATTTATTAGAATTTAGTTTCAATATTACTTTAGCTCTACGCTTAATCTGACTCCAATTTTGAATGATAATCAAATTTAGATCGTGTTTCTTATTAGAAAATAATCAGAAATATTGATTATGGTTTAATTTAGATATTTGATTATTCTGAGTATCCCATACTATCAATTATTCATTCATTAAGGGACCCAGTGCCACACAGAGTCACACGCCCCGGGTTTGACACACAGTAGTGTGTGAGTGCTTTCCAACGGGACACAGCACTGGATGGGGGTTTTCCTGGTTACTGTTCCCCAAGACTGCTCTGTTACCTAGCCTTAAATACCCAGACCAGAACAAAAGGGTTGTACCAATATTTTTCAGTTTGTTTTGGGTCAATTCCTGTACCCCAGGGGTAGCACCTGGTCTCGGGGGAGAGGGAAGATGTCTTGAAGAGACATCACCCAAAGAGGAATACAGGATTGAAGTCCTCAATCTTAATTACCAATGACTGCAATGGAATTAAGACCATTTTACCAATCGCACTGAGACACTTAAAATGATACCAAACATGAAAAGGAAAAACAATAGATTCATAAGATACATCATATATGATATATAGGCATTCTTAGTGAACTTTTGGTGACTTGACTCAGGGGGAGAGGGGACGAGGGAGATGCAGAGATAAGGGAAAAGTGTTTGGACAGGACAGTGTCCTGTGCTCTGTCTTTGCGATCTTCTGTGCAGGGTGCGTTTTATTACTTTATGATGAGTTTTATCTCAGCTTTCGTCTTAGCAGGAAAATCAGTTCTTACAGTAGGAAAATTCCTTATTATACAATCACGGTCAGATTTATTGTCACCCTTGGAAAATATGAACAAAGAATCCTGTGAAAATAATTATGTTAGTGTTAATCCTTTTGATCACAAAGTAACATCGCAAACTAATGGCCTAGCAGCATAATACAGCACTTTTAATCGCTTTCACAGATCTGTGTGAATGGGGATCATTTGACAGTGTTGTCGTCTGTACTAAAAAACACAAAGGAAAAAAAATTCAGTTTTAGTACATTCTTGTCGTCTAAATGTATCCTAACTTTGCACTCCATGTGATCAGCTTTTTCCCTCATGCCCTCATTTTCCCTTGACTAATTTATTCTTGCATTAATTGTGGTTGTCCATTGACATCAACTCTCCATCAACATGTGGAACACGAATGTAATCTCTTCCTTTTCCACTCGAGCACCTGAGAGTGAGATTGGTGGTGGAGGAAAAAGGGGGGGATGTTAGCATCAGCACACCTGTAAGTGTCTCATGTGGGAAACGAGCCTGAGGCAATTAGTCATAGTAATTAACATCACCTCAAACTAAAGCAGGCAAAAGCCAAGTTACATAAGAGGAGACTACAATTAGACCTGCTGTCAAAAGTCTACAATTAAAGCTGAATCCTAGTGCCACAAAGCTCCGGTTAACAACACTCCAATGTTTTGTTACTGAAGCTTTATGACATTATTATTTCAGAGACAAATCCTCAGAGTTTCTATTATTTTCCCCCTTATACTCACACAGATAATTAGCGCTGTATTTGCACTTATAATTGTTTTTCTTGTTCATTGCAGTTTCATTTTGCCTTTTAACTTCTATGATGGGCTTAATATTACTGCATTTATATCAGATTAATTTTCTTATGTGCTGTCCATAAATAGATTGTTTGGACAGCAACCATCTAAAAATCTAAGGCTGTTTTTGATAGGGCATTGCAATGTGATTGCTAAGGCATCATGGCTGGTTACTAGATTGTTGCTTTGTGGTTGGGTGTTCTGGGTGATTGCTAGAGTGTTGCTATGTGGTTGCTAGGGGGTCTGATGCATATGCATAGATATCCATAATAAAGGCTATGTCTTACGGCAGAGTCTCTATCGTCATCACCGGCGGCCATCTTGTCACAGGCTAGCTTTCTGGCAGGCTCTGTGATACCTGATGTAAGGTGAGAACACAAATACTCTTATCTCGCGGAAATCTTGTCCTATTTACAAACGGTATGGTTTCTTATTAACGTTATTAATGGGGCTATAATGGGGCTATAATACTGGATGTTTACATAATTAATATGTAATTATTCATAAGTGTGCAGTGTCATAACTACATCTCTGACGTTTATAACGAACCAAACCGTTTGAAAATCGGTAAAAAATTTAGCAAGTTATGGTTATTTAAAAACTACATGCACCATAAAACACAATGTTACGAGTGACAAGATGTGACAAGATGGCCGCCAGGTGCTGACGTCGACCACCGTTGGCCAGCAGCGCGGACGAGACATCTAGCCTTTATTATGGATATCTATGGTTGCTAGAGCATTCTGATGGTTTGGTGTTGTGTGTGGTTGCTAGAGTGTTGTATGTTGTTGTTTGGCTGTTCTGGGTGATTGCTAGAGTGTTCTGTGTGGTTGCTAGGATAGATTGAATGCGTTTCACCATTTCAAGTGTAAGGGATTCTTTTTTTTACATTTTATTGTTTGTCAGGTAAAAATCATATGCAGAATCTTTTAGAAAAGCAGTGGCACATCTCTGTTAAAAAACACACACAATTGGAGTTATCATTCATAACTCTAGCAAATGATTCTTGGCAAGTTATTTGTCAAAATGTAATATTTTGTGTTCAAGGCTTGTTCAGATCCCCAAGACTATATATGACCAACAAAAATAACGATGCTTGCTTTAGCAACCACTGCCAAACATAACATTGATAGCCTGTGAAATAAATAAATAAGGTTGAACAGCTCTGAATAGCGTACATTTTGAATGATTTCTGCTGCTGTTATATGTGACAAATATGAGAGTGAAAGTAATCAATTGCAAATGAAATTATTCCAATATAAAGTCTTCAACTTGTCAGCCATTGATTCTCACTTTTCCTACTGGCAGTAAGATGCATTTGGTACAACTCATCCTTTAAATCCACCACAAAGAAAGTGCATTCCTAAAAGACTGGTACATAAATACTGTTTTACGAGGGATATTGAGAGCCACTTCCAGCAGCATGCTCAATAACTCTGTGGTGATAAAGCTTACACACAGCTAAACTGAATACAGCTCATCATGGATAAGCTACACACACACACATACCGAGCTGGTAATGTCCTTTTCACTCACAAGCTTTCATAATCAGAAGCAAATGGCTCTAGCGTTTCTTCAACATGCTAATGTGAACCTGTTTTCATGCAGTTAGCTGCTGTGAGCTGCTCCCTGCGCTATGACACAACCCCTATTTACACGCCGTGCAGTTCACAGTCATCCAGACAGAGGTATTTAGAGCAACAGTGAATCCAGGAGGTCGCAGGTACAGAGCTGTTATGGCTGACATGTTCTCACAAGTGAAGGCAAATGCTCATATTGGTGGAAAAACAGCTCCTGTGGGCATTATAGAATGAGATAAGGCAATGGACCTGCCAACAATGTTTTGAAATAAAATAAGCCGAAACTGAATTCAAAATTCCTCATATTTTTTTGCCACTGGCTGAAATGGAAAAGACTTAGATTAGACTGAATGCAACAGGAAGATTACAGTTATATAAACCTGAACACTTTAGGCTGCATGAAGGCATACAGTACAAGCTGTTAAAAGGGCAGGTTTCCCTCTTAGGACTAATTGAAGTCTCCATATCTTGTATGAAAAAAGTTTTCATTATGCAAATTTAAACATGTCATTAAAGGAACAGTAAGCGAGTTCTGAGAAACTGTTGATATTTGAAATCAGCCCAAGCAAACACACCCCTCCCTTCATTGCTCCGCCGCCAAAACACATGAACATGCAATGCAGGAGTGGATGTCTCTTTATCATAGCTTTAGTGAAGCAAAATAAAGCTTGACGGGAAAAAAATAATGACCACTTTGTAATGGTTGTATTGTTTTAGGAGAAGGGACATTCTTATTCTGGTAGAAAATTTTTAATGTGAAAATCTGCTGGGAGTGAATTTTGTTTAGAGCACACTAGCATGGCTGAAAAGCTAACACACAAAACTTTATAGGTTCTTTAAAGCTCTCTCAAAGACATTACAAGGGAATCCAGCAACAGAAGCCTAGGCGTTAGCTATCTGGGAAAAGAGCCAGTTACTCTCCAGAGAGACGTTTCTCTGGCCGCAAGGACACCACCCACAACATAAAGATTATGTCCATTGCACACATATATTTTGAGGGGAGATACGTGACAAGTCATCCATGGTTATTTAGACCTCTCAGGACTACTGATGGGAGTAATATTGGATGTTTGCCGAAACTGAATTGAGAACATAAACAATGTGGTTGGAAGGAGTTCTGTGTTCTCTATTGATCCACTGGGCTTTTGGGGGCTTTTGGAGCAACGGATGGAGCGATAAACACAGCCATTAATTGGTTAATTGGTTTTTCTGACATCACTGTCTGTGACTGATGATTGGACAAAGACTGATGGGAATCTCTGCAGGGGGCTCAAATAAAATACAATCCATTACTCAGATCTATCTGGACTCGAGCCCAGATTCATTAGAGGCACATGTGATAATTGCAGGGGGTCTTGATGAGAGATTATATCACTGTCACCAGATTATAGGGTGCTTATCTTATACTCATGCAGTTTTTGTTTTGATTTGTCTTTTTCTACAAAGAGTATCATGCATCATAAATTTTATTCTACATTGTTTTAACGAATTTCTCAAGAACTTTATTAAACTTGATCACATTAGTCATAATACTTTGTTCTTTGCTGCTGATCTGCCACAATTCTCTGATTGGTGGATGTTTTTCTTCCCTGGTATTCATTGGTATTGTAATTCTTCATGTTGAATTTTGGTGAAAAAAGCTTGTGTGTTAATGCTGAATGATTAATGACAGTACATTTACAACACAGACATGCACAATCTCAGGCTGCATCTGAAATCACTTTTGAATTACTTAAAAAAGCATGTTCTATGAATGTGTGTTTGATTGTAAGCTCACAATGTAATTTCGGGAGGAGTGAACCCATCTAATCTTTCAATTAACTGCCGGAGCATACAAGCAGCCGCTCACCTTGCTCTGGCATCAGCTGTTTTGGCATCCCTCCACCTCCCCAACTCCACCAATATAATTTAGGTATCCTGCTACCATACCCATCATCCAAGCATTAGTAGTCCCACTGGGGGGTATATCTAAACTCGAGTCGAAGCTGCTTCCTCGAGCCCCTCCACTGCGGACAGCAAGCCAAATACGCGTAACCTTATTAGCTTAAAGATTAGGCTATATGGGCAAAGGAACTTGTGAATCTGTGCGTACTACATCTGCCATGTTGTCACTGTCATGTCACAGTTGGCTGTGTCGCTTCACTGCCATTCACAAATCCTCTCCCATGGCCTCATGGTATAATAAAGTGTTCATCGAATGTTCACTTCCCAGACAGCAGCATATGTCTGCCCAGATCCGGCCCACATCTAGTACGTGTGGAATCCACGTGTACCAAATGTGGGGCCGATCTGTGCCGACATGTTGCTGTCCGGGTTCAGTATCTCGCTGGAAGAAGTAGAGTTCATCTGGGTACTTTTTGCCAACTTTTTTTTTATGAGTACTGTTAATTTGGACATAATACTAATTCTCACATATACTCTTGTTTTTTGCCTATATATAGTAGCGAAGTACTGTATGCGATTATACTCAATACTCTCGTTTTCGCCTGCTATATAGTAGGGAAGTATGTGAGTATATTCAGATACTGGCACAGCTTTGATGGAGAATGCAAATGAAGGAAACCTGACCTATTCAAAGGATAAAATGGAGTGATGCATTTGATATGACAGTGCTAACCCTGCAGGAGGCGACGTGACAGCAGGTTTGATATCACAATCCATCTTGACTGATGAGGTGAAATCAGGCTAATTCAATTTAGGCATACATCAGCAGGTTTTTTGAGTGAAGCTGCCATGATATGAGCTGGCTGAAACCCAACACACGGTTTCTCCAGCGTAAGTCATGCAAGAGTTATGCTCTCCATGGATGAAACTGGGTTCTTGGCAATTTTTAGATGTCTTGCATGCTGCATTCACTGTCATGTCCTCTTGACACGGGATTAAAGTGACCCATATACACCAGAACAGATGGCAGGAACCGCTGGAAGATGATAGATCTGGACAGCTCAGGATTGGAGCTGTTGTTGTCCAGCTGTTCTGGTCTTGTGTTTTGCACCAGAGATGCACTGAATGTCTAATCAGCAGACACTGATTTCCTTCATATTGATTTCTTCATTTCCTTCTCAAACTATGTCTTCTCATGGTGCTAGGAAGATGCTGAAAGTAAATGATGACAGAATTTTCATTTTTAGTGAACTCTTTAAGGCTATCAAAACAACACCATAAGTGTACAAGCAAAGAGAATTTATTTGGATTATCTTTCATTCCTAATGTGCATGAAAAGGGAAACAATCTTGCAAACTTTTGTTATACAGGTTGTTAGAAGTAAAAAAAAAGAAAAAAAGATACTTCCTTTTGTTTTTATTTGTTCATTTATGTACTGCGTGTTCAGCACTTATCTTTATTATGTTAATGTCTGAATGCCGTTAGAATAGAAGCTTGTATTCTTAGGAAAGCGGTGATGGAAATGTTTATGCATGTAATGTGGAAATTGTTATGTATATACATATATCTGTTTGTTCTTAATAAAAAAAAATGTGGGGAAAGCATATATTTAACTTCTATAACTAAGATGCATGATGCCATCACAGTGATGTTGTTGATGAATTTCAGCTGCATTTTAATGTAAGACCTTATACGCTTGAAAGAAAAGTGGCGGCTGTCATCATAAACCCTCAACTTTTTGTCACAGTGGTCTATATACACCCGAGGGAAAATGAAGCAAATCCATCAGAGACCCTTGGGAGTGTTGTGCGTAGACTGCAATCTATTTCTCCAGATGCTCCAAATTTGATCCTGGGCGATTTTAACAAATGTTTCATGAGGCAGTGTTTCTGGAATTTTTATCAATACGTGTCTTGCCCCACACGTCATAATTAGACTCTTGACCTCTGTTATGGATCAGTTAAAGGCTGTTGTTCAGCATCCAGTGGGGTCAGCGGACGATAATACTGTCCTGTTTGTCCCTGTAACTGTTCTAAAAAGAGTACGACCACAGACTTAAGGAAATCAGCGTGTGGTCTGAGGAGACTAATGCATCTTTGCAGGGATGTCTGGAGTGTACAGACTGGGATGTCTTTTATGACTCTTGCTCGAGTAGATGAACTTACAGATGTCATTAGTAGTTATTTCCTTTTGTGAAGATATGATTATCCCCTGTAAGACTGTTAAAATAGTTTCAAACAATAAGCCATGGTTCACCAAATCCCTCGAAGCACTTATGAACGAAAGATCTAGAGGATTTCATGAGGGTAATTTGGCCAAAAAACTTGAACTGCAAAAGGAAATAAAAATATACGACAGGAAAGCAAAGTCAAATTACAAAATACACCTTGAGAAAGAGTTGAGTATGAACAATTTAGGGTCTGTTTGGAAGGGGATGACGCTCATAACTGGATCTAAAGGGTAAGTTAAATTACCTGGGTAACTCTAGTCAACTGGCAGAGGATTTAAATAGGTTTTATTTACGATGCACCTGAATTTGGTCCTGTGACAGAGTCTATGAAATCTAATGTTATGAGTTATGGTTGTGCTTATAACGTTTTTGATGAATTGTCTGTAATTAAAGTTTATACTCATATTCTCATATTAGTACTCATATTAGAGTTGTAATATGAGAAAAAGCCCTGGTCCAGATAACATTGGAGGGCGTTTAATTAAGGTAATTGGCCCCAGTGTTTTGCAATATCTTTCAAAGATCATTTGCCCTCCAGAGAATCCCTAAACTTTGGAAGAAAGCCACTGTGGTGCCTGTGCTGAAAACTACAAATGTTGTAACATTAAATGACCTTAGGCCAATAGCATTAACATCCCTTATAATGAAATGCTTTGAGAAACTAGTAAAAGAGGAATTGTTATCTAAAAATAAGAATCTGTCAGACCCTCTTCAAAGTGAGGTGTCGAAGATGCAACAGCAACTCTACTAAATATGGTATTGCAGCACTTGGAAGTAAAACACACGTTAAGCTCTTATTTATTGATTTCTCATCTGCTTTTAATTCCCTACAACCCCATATTTTAGCAGATAAGTTAATAACTAATGTTGGTCTTGATCTAGTGGGCTGGATCTTAGATTTTTTAACTGAAAGAACTCAGAGAGTGAGAGTAAATGGTATCTTTCAGCCCCCCTGATAACATGATAAGTTCTCCTCAGGGCTGTGTTTTGTCTCCCTTATTGTATATTTTATATACAAATGGTCGTATAAGTAAATATCACAATAGGCATTTTTTTACATTTGCAGACGACAGTTATTGTGAGTCTTCTAGAAAACAATTAAATGTGTCATGGTCCAGTGGTTGATAACTTTGTAAAATGGAGTAATGATGCCTGTTTGCAGCTTAATGTATTTAAGACAAAAGATATGATTATTGATTTTAGAACAGAAACACATTCTTCTCAAGGCACATTTATTAAGAGCGAGAAGGTGGAATGTGTGGAAAGTTATAAATATCTGGGGACAATTATTGATAAAGGATTGCGTTTTGATGTGAACACGGAGAATTTGTGTAAAAAGGGACATCAGCGTAGCAAATTGTCTTAGAAAATTAAGATAATTTAATATAAACAAGACATTGATGGAATTGTTCTATAGGTCTTATATAGAGCCGGTGCTGTCCTTTTCTATTAGCTGCTGGTTTGGAAATCTTAGTGTGAAACAAAAATGCACTAAATAAATTAGTCACAAACAATGGGAATCATGTAAAGAACAAAGAAGTTTGACAGTTCTCTTTAACAGAAATGTTTGAGTCGAGTCCATTCTGTTATTCTAGATAGTGACCGCTTCCTATACCCGGAGTTTTCTCTGCTGCCTTGAGGTCGTCGTTATAGATTACCAAAGATGAAAAATAGCCGATACAAATACTCCTTTGTTCCTTGTGCAATTCGATAGTTAAATAGTCTTGAAGGAATTTCTTTGGTTATTTTTATATATTTTATGTACTTTTTGTATTTTGTAATTCGTAATTGATTATTATTACTTTTAAGATGTACTGTTACCGTCAGTTTATGTCTATTTGTGCTGCATCCAAATTGCCCATAAGGGACCTAAAGCTTGACCTTGACCTAATCTTTTGTCAACAAGTATGTGGTTATTTTGTATGCTTATCAGGTTTAAAAAAAAAAAATTCATATGTTTAAAATGAATGTATGTGTTTCTTTTTGTAACTTGAGTGCCAGAGCATCTGAGGAAGGATACAAAAAAAGAACATTATCTTGTCAAACACATGGAAAACTTTGGTATGTGGCACTTCTGCTTTACATTTCAAATCAGAGTGTGATTATTCCTGACAACTCGAATGCAGTGATATGTTTTCTAAGGAGCAAATTGCATATGCATATATTTCCATCTTGCTGTTGCTGAACATTTTCAGGCACTCATTGTTAACTAATGGCAACATCATTTCATTAAATCAGAGTAATCTTTTCGCATGTGTATAATTTCAGTATATTTAAATAAATTTTAGAGATTTGCTTCTTAGTTTAATTTTCTTATGCATAAACACAACCCTTTTAACTCCGAAAATATTGACCTCAACCCTTTAAAAGAATTATATTGCTATGAGGTCGTTGGTTATGGTATTTAACATATGGACTGGTAACTGTAGGTTCATCTCTCAGGAAGGTAAATAATAAAAATGCTCTTTAAGTAACTTTGAATACAAAATTTCCAGATAATATACATACCCGGGCGTCATCTGGGTCAACTATGGCACATATGGCTCAGTTCTGCCAGCAGCAAAGGTAATATGGGCAGTATCATGGCCCACATACATCAAACTGATTTTAGTGTGAGTTGTGGCTTGCTGTGTGTGGCCCATGTGACCTTTGCCGCTGCCAGAACCGAGCCATATGTGCCATAGTTGGCCCAGATGAGGCCTAGATATGTATGCTATTGCCAGCCTCACTCAGGATGACTCATCACCGTAATACCATGCTGTAAGTGGGCCAGAAGAATGTGGGAGATGTGGGCCACTACTGGGCCAGATGTCATTTGCTATCCGGGGCATAAATGAACGGCTGCAGTAAAGCCTCCCCACCACCAGAGACACTCTTCACAACAGCACTCAACTCACCTGTACACCAGTTCCTGTTGGTATGTATACATGTTTTGTTATTTGATTTGACAGTAGGCTATTATGTGGAACGTAAGCCTCTAAAAACCTAACCTAGCTAGCTCTTTTTATTGTTGGCGTTTAATTCTTTTTAAATATCTAAATGTTTGTAAGAACGAAGAAGGAAAAAATTAGACCCTTTTAGATATCAATCTGCTTATGCGATGGACATCGGTTTTGCTCATCTTTGCTCTCTCCTTATGAAGGTATCTTCAGTAAAAGGGCTCTATATTTAACAGAGCACACACAAAAGACCTGAACCAAAAGAGAGGCCTAATTTACAGAATACAAAGTTTGTTGCGCAAAACCCCAATTCAGCAACTCTTAGTGTTTTCCTCATTCCCTGAACCTTATTACCTTGTCTTGATCTACCTTTAACTTTTGATTTGGACTTGTTTGCTGGGTTTTGTTGACTCTCTGATTGATCTTTTAGTTTTGTCTGCTGAATTTTTATGATTTTCACATTCGATTTGGATCTATTCTCTGCTACTTTCTCTGATCTGATACAGCTTTATTAGCAGTTTGATGGTTGTTGGGAGTTGACAGTGGCCTTTCCCCTGAAGGAATTATAGGAATGGGAACAGCTCAGATGTATATTTTCATTAATTGCAGACATTCCTTTATTTATTTCCTCCATAGATAATGCATGATAGTTAAAAACATTTCATTATGAATTTCTACAGTATAGAGGAGCTCTTCTGTTCAGCTCAATCTTATTCTGTAAGAACCCATGACAAGATAAACATGAAACAAAGACAAAAAAAAGAATCAATTAACATCAGTTATGAATGCTAAATCAGACCTAGAGGACAATTAAGTTGAAGGGTAATTAACCCTCTCTTTGGATGGTCAAATCAATACGGGAATGATTCCTTGCACTAAAAGCTTACAGTGTAAGCTGGGTGATCATATTGACTTCTGAAGAAGCTGGTTGGTGTCAGGGGTTTTTCAGCTCTAATTAACTGTGAAAACTCTATAGCCCTTCCTAAGAGAGTATGCATGATCTTGTACCTTGTTTAAACTCGTACTAATGGCATCTTTTTTTCTTAAAGGTGCAGTATGTTTGTAACAGTCATTGTATAGCATCGTGGATGTATCGTCATGTTGATTTCAAAGGTATTACTAATTTATCAAGGGGTAAATCTTTTAATGAAATAAAAAACCATTAAAAGCCTAAGTAATTACATTTATTTCCATGAAATGACAGTAGCCCAGGAATTTATGTCACGGTTATTTATTAAATAGACTGCTCCGATAATTATGAATATGTATTAGATTAGCCCTTGCAATGTCAGTCGGCCTAAAAAGAGACAAAAGGCCTGAACTGAATTGACTGATCTCCACACATAAGAACTGTTCTGGCAGTGCAATCCTTCAAAGTCCAATCTGCAGATGATGCATTAATTAAAGCGAGGTTGTGTGAACAAATTCTGTTCATGCATGAATATGAACGTCTCTTCTGTCAGGTCAGCGATCTAAACCTATCAATGATATACTCTTGCTGGTTTGTTCAACTAATTGGTATTGAACAAGAGACATGTGACATCCTCAGCTATTGCTGAATGGGTAGAATTATTATGGATCAATTATTGGTTGGTGGATAGAAGCCAATGAGTTCATGTAGCACAAACACTGCAGGTGGGATTCCAAGAGCCTGTGTTTAACCTCATGTTGCTCTATGGGGACAAGTGCTGAAGTTTGTTTACTGAACAAAAAGTTGCTTGGCAAATAGGTTGTTAAAGCAAGAATACTTTCTTAAAGGGATAGTACACCCAAAAATGGAAACTCTGTTGTCATTTACTCAACCTCATGTTGGTAACTGAGGCTGTCAGTCTAATATTTTGCCTAACATCTCATTTTGTGTTTCACAAAAGAAATCAATTCATGCAGGTTAATTGATGTAAATGAATGTTCATTTTTGGGAGGATATCCCTTTAATTCATGTTCCTGGTCTTATTTGGATATTATTCATAGGTACAAGTTATTCCAAAGGGGGAAAAACTAAATCTTTTTTCAAAATGTAATAGGCTTTTTTTCCTTCCATAGTGTAGGAAAAAAAATCAACTGTTTGGTTAACGACATTCTTCAAAATATCTTCCTTTGTGTTCAGCAGAAGAAAGAAACTCATACATGTTTGAAACAACTTCAGGGTCAGTAAATGATAACAGAATTTTCATTTTGAAGTGAACTAATCCTATTTTGTAAAGAAGTCTCTTATGCTCATCAAGGCATGCATGTTAAAACCAGTATAATTGGCAAATATTATTACACTGTAAAATAACTGTTCTCTGTTTTTATATATTTATCTTAAAATGTCATTTATTCTTGTCATGACAAAGCTGAATTTTCAGCATCATTACTCTAGTCTTCAGTGTCACATGATCCTTCAGATATCATTATAATATGCTGATTTGCTGCTCAAGAAACATATCTTATCATTTTCAGTGTTCAAGCAGTGCTGCTTAATATTTTAGTGGAAACTGATAAATTTTTCCAGGATTCTTTGATAAATAGAATGTTCAAAACAACTGCATTTGTTTGAAATAGAATTTGTAACATCTTAAAAGTATTTATGCACTTTGATTCATTTAATGGATCCTTGCTGGATAAAAGTAGCTATCACTTTCTTTCAAAAAAATGTTTTCAGCAATGTTGTTTGGTCAAAAGATAGTCCCACTCAAAACTTACACCATTGGTTACACATGTTCCTATGGCGGGCCACTGAATTATTGAATTCATGAATTATTTACTTAGTTGTTGCTGCACAATAAGATGAGATTAAAAAAATAACAGTAAAAAATGACATTCAGTATTTGAAACACTGTGGCCAGCCAAGCTAACAGAACTTTATAGTGAATGGCAGAGCCCTGTGACCCATGTGAAAAAAGAACATCATTCTGTCTTCAGAATTTCTGATATGCATGATGGGAGCCATTTACATCCCCTTTTGGGCCTGTTTTCATTGTAGACTTGTGATTTTCATTAGAGCCCTGATGCCCTGTAGAATGTAGCCGAGCTCACAATTGCAAATGATCACATTGCTGAGCTCTGCGGAGCACAACGGCCCGCTTCTCCACCAGATGTATGCCTCGACAGACTCTGAGAGCAGTCAGCTAGAAAACTACCAGCAGGTGTCTGCCTGAACCGCTGTGTTTATATGAATGTGTTAGAGAGACAGAGACCTGGGGAGAGTGAGAGTGAGAAAAAGCTAGTCCTGCAGGGAGCCTGTATTTCTCCATACTCCCTCGAGGCATCTGTCATCAGGCTACTCATGGGATGTAACAGCTCATTGTTTACCTCTTTTGTTTTCATAACTCTCTCACCTGTTTTATGTAAAACCGGGGAACAGGCTTCATTGCACACCCTGAAAAACCATTTAGAAACTTTAATGGAGTTCATCTGCAAACCGCGACTACAGGCCATGGGCATCTTTGCATGAACGTTTCATCCCGGCATCTGACAGCAGGCCTTTGTTTTCTGTTAATTGATTTACAGTCTGAGCCGAATACACACTTATGTACGCTACCAGAATGCTAGTACGCATGCACAACCTGCCTCGATTCCCATTGGATTTTTCCCAAAGGCAGGCAAGACTACAACAAAGATGACAATGCACATGCAATCTCACAGGTGTGTGTGTGTGTGTGTGTGTGTGTGTGTGTGTGTGTGTGTGTGTGTGTGTGTGTGTGTGTGTGTGTGTGTGTGTGTGTGTGTGTGTGTGTGTGATGAGCTCACCTTCTGCCTACCAAGAAGGTCTAATATACCTGGAGAAATCTATCAACACTCCTATCCATCTCAATGGCAGTTGCTCGTTTTGCACACACAGCCCCGAAACACAAAGAGTCAGATTTATTAGAAGACACCATGGCTCTTTTTCTTTGTACCCCGTAGATTTAATCACCCCGGGGCACGTTTCTCCTGTGCATCAACTTTATACTTCACATTTCTGTTTGAAATAAAAGCCTTTCTGGGGCATTTCATCACTAATCCCACTGTGTCTGACTCCTCATCATGTTACAGAAAATTACATTATTCTGCTCTTTTGAAATGCACCAGTGTAGCCCGTGGAGTTCGGCGTCATGCAGAACACAATTACTGTTTGAGAGTTCTTCAATCTTTTTGTTAATATAGATGCAATTGGTTTCTCGAGTGGGCAAATGGAAACTTTAATTTAAAATAAATCCTTAAAATATATTTCCAAAATCCACTCACAAAGAATATTCATATAACATTTTCCAATGAGAATCCTTCCAACCTTCGAAAAATAAGGAAGCATTACATTTAATTTCTTTGAGCCTGTTGAGACACTTGGAATTATCATCCTTCTCTGTGATCCAATCGCAAGTGGACAGCTGGGACAGATTGCTGTTTACATCTGTAGTTACTTGCATCACACATTTGTCTCTTGTGTTGTGACCACTTGTGATGAGGGTCTTTATGATGCCATACATCATTTACTATGTGCTGCATGTTCATATGATGTAAGCATTTAGCTACACTAAAAATACAATGTTGTCACATGCATTTTCAATTTGGCTTGTATGATCAAGTCATTCAAAATGCTGTTTAGCCCTATAGTATCCTGTTTATAGAGTAAGAAAATTAGCTAAATGATTTGACGTTGAGTGAGCCATCTGAATTAACCAGACTGATTCAGTTTTGCTAACCAAGGCTGCGTCTCCCACAAAAAAAAAATCATCGTAAGCCTATGGAAAGAAACCATTGGCAGCAATTGACCCTTCGCAAAGCCCCGCCCCCCTTAGTTACTGTCGCTATGTCCGACAAGCTACGCCGCTCTCATGTTCTCACGCAGTGAAAAATACATCGCGGAGCAGAGAGGAGACTGACAACACACTGACAGACAGGACAGACCAGGTTACTTTTCGGTTACTTTTGATATTAAACATATTAAACAAAGTCTCACCTTTCAAATTTGGTCATTTTTTAAAAGAAATTTAAACAATAAATACCGTTTTGTGGCTCTTATGTGTCGTGACAGATCGCTGTAGAGCATCAGTTAAAGCTGCTCGTGAACCGATTATCTCTACCTTTTAGTTCATTTATAGCATCAAATAAACATGAATGAACATAAGAAGGAATGTTGTTTTAGCCGCGGAAAGGCGTCACTACACTCCGTTTTTCAAGTTCAAATCTTCCCATGTTAATCTACTATCTCTCCTGACTGCTTTGTCGGACAAAATGGCGGATGGCGAAGTATGATTGGTCAGATTACCTGTCAATCAAGCTCCACGCGAAGGGTCAATTGTCTCTCCCAAAAGCATTGTAAGACTAAGTAGATTGTAAACGCAGCTATTGATTCTTTCAAAAGAACCGACTCAAAACATTCATTCAGCAGACTTTCTGATTAACAGCTGACAAAAAGTACAGGACATGATTGCTGAAATATTGAAAAGCTATTCATGACTCAACAAAAGAAACGCTACCACTTTGCTACTGAGAAATAGAGTTAAACATAGCTTTGTAATGATTGCGTCACTTGAGTCGGTTGTCAATAACAGATCTAAATGGGGCCTTTGTGAACCCACATAAAAGCGGAGGGTGATGGCAGTTTTCTCGCAGTACACAGACGGTTCAGTGCCTTCGGGACTTCCAGCTGTCCAAAAACCCAAACAAGACAATCAATTAAACAAGCACGCAGAGAACCCCAGCAGCATCATATTAAAAATACCGACACTTTTACCAGGCACAGCGGAGGAATACATTTCATACACAAAGGTCTCATTAATCTCGATTTTGTTTGTATTGTATAGTGTGAAGAGGCAATGACCTTTAATAAACACCAGCAGTGATAGCGAAGTAATTAAACTGAGAATATGTGTTGATATGCCTGCCTGGTGTGTGGGTTTATCAGGGTTGTAGTGAAACTCGTAGGTTTTCTCACGTAGACTGAATCCTCTTTTATGCGTGTCTCTTTCTTCATTTCTTCTGTGTAAAGACGAGAGCCATGTTATGTGACGAGCTGCTGAAATAAAGCAGGAGAATTTGATCAATGTTTCATGGCCTTATTGTATTACAAATGAAACCCTGTGATAATAATATCTGTCATATAGAGCTCCTTTCCTCACCCCATTTATTATACATAACTGTCTTCAATCGTGTCAAGTCACTTGGTTGATTTAACAAGAAAATATGCAGTTATGTATTGGCATGCTAGTGGTAGTCCATAGTCTGATTGGCCTCTGCTTACTGTAAAACTGTACTTGTTTTTTTGCTGAATGACAATTACAATTTGACAATAGGCTTCTTTATGTGGTAGAAAATGGCACTGTATGGCACTGAAAATGGAATTGTATTTGCTGTTTGATAAAATCCCACTGTGATATTAAATAAATAAATAAAAAATCCAGAATTTAGATGTAATGAGCTCATTCTGCAGGTCACATGGTTCCAACATTAGTGAGTCGTTTAATAATTTTTTCAAACAATTTGTTAAAAAACACAGATTAATTCAGGAACTAAACAAGTGATCATTTTATTAAGTGAGTTTTTGAATCATTATTTCAGGCATTTAATAGAAGCAAACATTGGTTTCAGTGAAAAAGCTTTACTTTTTGTTGGTTTAAGGGTCCTTAACATGTACATCACACATACACAACTCCACCAGAATAACAATTTATTTCAGTCAAGTTTCTGTGGCTGTCATAACCCATTCGATGGAGAAGGTCTGATTATGGTAGAGCTGCAAATTGAAGTCAGAAAGTGTGTCTCTAGATCTTCTTTCTGATAACGGGAAATATTGCAGAGATGTACTCAACGGAGATCTCACCGTTTAAAAAGATGTGATTGTGAAAGTGAGAAATGATTTCCACCTGCTATTTTTGTGTCTTTCCTCACCTGTGTTGAAGTCTACAGACAGACAGATGACAGGCAATCAGATGTTGTTTATGCTGAAAACCCCAAACTTCCACTAGCTATATATTTCCAGGAAATTTAAAGCATCTCTTCAAGGATAAACCCTTTGTTTTTGGGTCAGTTTGTTTTCAGATTAGTCATTTGCTTGCAGCCTTATACACCAAGCCAATAATACTAAGATCCAAGTAAACATAAAACTCTATTCTTCGCTTGTGGACATAAACATTAATGATGTTGTGGATTACAGTATTGCTTTCTGAGACTGAGACAAACTGAGCTCATGGCACAAGAGGGACGTTACGCTGGCGTAATGATGGCTATCTATTAAAGACTTGTTCTTCACAGCAGGTTGAAGGCAGATGTGATGAGTCTCTGGTGTCAGTAGAAGCACCGTCGACTGGAGTTCACCTGTCACTCCGTTCACACCTCTGTTCTTTATTGGCGTTACAGTGTCAGGCTGATAAGTGGAATAATGGAGCTTTCTCCTCCCACCAAAGCAATTATAGCAAGCAGAGAGCTACTGTGCATGTCACCGCTGTCTAACACACACTTTATTTTACATTCAGACAGCCAAAGTCATCAAAAAAAGTTTCAATTTCTTTAGGTAGCACACAAACACTTGTGCTTAAATACAGTCTATACAGTACAGTGACTCCAAAAAGTATTTGGACACTTAAACATGTATGACTTTTTGAATATGTTTCTAAAAGAAAAAGAAAAACTTTTTGGAGTTATTTTTTTCAGGTAGGCTACTGTAAAAAATATTTTAGCAATTTAGTTATTTCAACTTATTTTTTTGTGTAGAGATAACTATATTGTCCAGACAACAAGAAATTTTAAGTTTTCTTGTCCTCAACTTATCAAAAATAAGTTAGTTAAACTAAAAAAAAAACATGCAAAAAGATAACTCAAAATAATGAGTTGAGTTTTTTTACAGTGTACTTGTGAAGGTGCAAAACAGTGATTTTACACGAGTGATGCCACAGAAGGGTTCTCCATAGAATTTTATTAAAATAACCTTCTTTTTTCTTAGTGCGAAGAGCATTTTAATAACTTAAAACATTTTGTTTTCTACTATAAATAACCTTTTTGTGCAATGGAAGGATTGCATTGATATTAAAGGTTCTTCATGGAACCATATTCCAATACAGAACCTTTATTTTTAAGAGTGTAGCTTCGGTTGAGAGTATTAAAACATGGTAAACATCACTGTAATGCTCTGCCTGAAGTGGCTCATGGCAGTAACAGTAAAATACTGGTGAAACATAATGAGAATACGCTATTTTATGATTTGTAACCAAGTCATATAGTTCATTAAGATGATTGGATTTAATTTAATTCAATTATGCTACCTGAATATTTAGTTAAAAGTTCAAACAAAAAATAAACAAAAATCAATTAATACAGATAAATGATGTTTAAAAAACATATATTTATAATAAATAAAATTAAATGGTAAATTGAAAAAAAATTAGCATGATGAAAATTAGTTTTAAAAAAAATATGTCACTAGATTTGAAATTCATACATTTCATTAGGCTAACTGGATTTAGTTTAATTTAAATTGGGAACTATTTACTTTCAAATTAAAGACAGCAATAAATGATGATATCTAAAAAAAAAAATTATAATAATTTTAAATTTTAATGTAAATAAAAATAATTAGCATAACAAAATATAGTAAAACAAATAACTAAAAACATGCAATAGGTGTGATATCTTGCAATGCAAGTGTGGCTAAAATGTTTAAATATATTTAGCCATCACTGTTGCATCACTAAGAACATAAAATCTAAAATAGAAATGGTAAGTCCTACAATGTTGCCAGAGCACAGTAAAAAAAATCCTTGACAGTGCAGTAATATACCACCACAGCTTGAGCAGGCGGCCCTGACCTGCTCTCTCAGCGTAATATAAAGACCTGCAGGTTCACCTCTGTAAGGACTGATCAGAAAATAAGACTCGCATCCATCACAGAAAGTACAGCCTTCACCATTGGACCATCTAATTCTACTGACAGGCATGACTGCACACACACACACACACACACACACCAGCATTGTGGTAAGTCGGAAGTGAAGTGATTTGTCTGTGAAAACAAACCAGGGCCAGGCATGAGGCATATTACCACTCAGGGCTGAGAATGATAGCAGGTGATGATAAGGTCATTGTAAGTCAGATCGATTTGAGAGTGTGAAGGTAAACACTTCTAAAGCCTTCCTGCTTCATAAAGCACAAACATTGAGTCATTGTAAAGTGCTCAGGTCAGTGATGATGTCTTCATGAATAGGCCAGCTTGTTTAATTGAGCTCTGACCGCTGCGGTATACAGAGTGAAGTGGAGTCTTCGGTTTAGATGTTCTCATAGATAACTCATGGATCGGTGGTGTGGATTAAAGATGAGAGAGGATTTGCCATGATGTTTTAGTCTGAACAAACCTGCTGTAAACAAACAACAACACAAAACACTCATGTTTATGGCCTTGGCTGGTTAAGCTGATCAAATTCATCACCCAATTATTATTATTATTATTATTATCCATTATTTCATTTTATTTATTTTATTTTATGAATAATATTTTATTTTAATTATTTTATTTTATTTTACTGTCAAAAAAAAAAAGAAAAAAATTTAAATTGGAAAAATAATAAATTTAAATTAAAATAGTTCATTGCCTAAATGCATTGTATTACATATGTATGATGCGACTTTTCTTCAAAAAGATTCTCTCGCAAGGAAATATCCACATTTTAGTTAACTTAGTTGTATGTGCCTTGCCGTGTTTCATTAATCTTTATTTTCTCTATTCTTTATTCCTTAATCTTGACATTTGTTGTAAATTAGCCTACTGTTGCCATCGAATATTCAGGTAATTTATTTAGTAATACCCAAAATTTACATTAATGTACAAGCCATTGCCAGCATCTGACCTTGATGAATTTGAAGAATTTGTTTAAAAACATGACCTTTATGCCTTGAAAAGTGTGGTTCAGATTTCTATTTTTCAATTGAGATTGGTTTCTAATATGATTCTACAGAAATCAAATTTAACTTTTTTACCCATGGTAAGTGACGGATGTAACTTTTTATACCATCAGATTCAGCTGGACTAACAGATGGATGGGAGATTTTATCCATCCTGATGAGTGGTCCTATTTAAACAGTGAAACAGTTTGAGAATAGGCAAAAAACAAATCAAAATCAAATAGCCATGGATGAAGGCAACAAGGGGACGTGATCTTTGTGAACCCTACGCAAACCCGGGAATGTTTTTGGGTAATAATAAGACAGAATATGAAATGTAGCATCCAGGCAATCCACAGTCACATTATACTTTTAATTGGAAAGAATCGTAGAATATTAAGAAGCACAGGGCAGTGGAATAAAAAAAAAAAAAGTTTTTGGAAGGACTTTAAGCTACAAATTCATATTTAATGGTTCATATTATTTGACTTTGGATGCAATAAAACTGTGAAATGAATATTCACAAAGACATTTCATGAAACTGTTGCGATATCTTTTTAAAGGATAGTTCACCTAAAAATATATATATATTTTGACGTTCTTTATTCTGTGAAGCACAAAATTAGCTGTTCTTTTCTGTAGTGCTCATAGATTTTCTATGCCCAATGACTAAAAATAGAATGCACAAGACGCTGCTTTCATGATTATTTGATGTCTTTTCTGAAACTTGATACTGTAAATTGTCACCCTTTTTTTTAGTGTTGACTGCCGACTTTCTGCAAAAGATGAAGATATCCCCAGAAATCCAAAAAAAAAAAAAAAAAAAAAAACTTCTTCAGCACCTCACCTGAGGCCTCAAGATCCAACATTATAGTTTTATATCAGTTTAACTGCCATGTTTGTCTTAGATTGCCATGTATGGTTTCCAACAACAGATCTGTCCTCGTGTTATTCTGTTAAGGCTTGTCACCATCAATCTCGTCCCTGAGAAGGACTCGCATCTAGAGGCCCTCAGCCATGACTAAGAGGAGGTCTGTCCTCTTCAGCTTATATGCAATGTGACATTGTGATTAAAGTTTAACACTTGTGCCTTGGTGAGATTATCACATGGTCCCAGAGTTTGAGTTGGGATGCATGCAGTGCTCTGAGCTTGAACCGTTTTGCCTGGCAGTATGGCACTGAACAAGTCTCTAGTGTCCTCTTCAAACAGGAAGCCTACAGTGGAGTGTCTGTTTTTGCGTTTTTACCTTCCAGTCAGAAATCTAGCTATTTCACATTATTATTATTATTGTTGTTGTTTATTATTTTTCCCCTTAGTCTTATTTAAATGTTCTTTCTGTTCTTGTGTCATAATATGTACAGTGGTGGTCAGAATTATTTTCCCCCTTGGTACATAAGATCAAAGCATTGTTAATCCTTTTGATATATATATATATTTTTTTTTTTTATTGCAAAAATGTAACCTTTCGTTGAAGTAAAATAATTGAAAGTGGGGGGAAAATTTCAGGTTACACTTTATTTCGATAGTCACTTTAGACGTTCTACTAATTATAAGTAACTTTTCAACTACATGTCAACTAACTCTCATACATTAGAGTATTAGTATAGACTGTCAGTAGACTGTTAGGTTATGGTTAGGTGTTAGGGTTCAGGTTAGGAGAATAAGTTGACTTGTATTCGCCAGGGGACCAACAAAATAAAGTGTTAGCAGATATTAAGCTGACAGTCTACTAATACTCTAATGACAGTTAGTTGACATGTAGTTGAAAAGTTACTTATAGTTAGTAGAATGTCTCAAGTGGACTATCAAAATAAAGTGTTACCAAATTTCACATTACAAATGAATGTTTTTCTCTAAAACATGCTAGTTGGGAAAAATGTTTTGCCCCCTTTTATTAAATACTTTTTGTAATCTAATCTTTCCAAGATAACAGCTCTGAGTCTTCTCCTATAATGCCTGATGAGTTTAGAGAACACCTGACAAGAGATCAGAGATCATTCCTCCATACAGAATCTCTTCAGATTCCCAGATCCATGTTGGCGCTTCTTCTCCTCAGTTCACTCCACTCATTTTCCAACCCGATCTCACTAAATGCGTCTTTATTGCACGCATGTGCATTGTCGTGTAATTTATACGCTAAATTGAGTTTTTACGTGCATAGGATACGCATTGGTTGGTTAGGGTAGGTTTAGGTGTGTGTGTGGTGCGTGTGTATTATACGCTTGGGTAGGATTAGTGGTGTGGGGTGCGTGTGTATTACACGCAAATGAACTGCGTATCAAATGCACGCAAAAAACTGCGTCTCATATGCACGTAAAAACTCATTTTCGCGTATCAATTACACGACAATGCACCATGCGTGTCATAGAGACGCATTTACGTGAGAATAGGGTTCAGGTCTGGGACTGATGGCCATTGCAGATGCTTGGTTTTTTTATGCCATTATATTATATGCACATAATATACATATATATATATACAATTAAATTTATCAAAAGTGACTTTTGATCCATTTATTTGAATTTGAATGCACCCTTGCTGTGTGTACAGTTTATGGTTGGGGTATTTGGTATACAGTTGTTTCTGTAGCAGTTGTAATTGACTTCAATGAAAAGCAGTGTTTTGGCAGGTTTAAATGCTAAATGTTAACCATGAGTTTGCATTTGTGTGTGTAAGAGAAAGAAATAAAAGGAAAAAGGAGAGAGAACTAAAATACGCACACGTGCAAACTTGTTGTAGGGGGTGCAATTGGAAACAAGACCCATGGCTATCAATGTGGTATCGATCCAGTCTGCTCCACTCCAGCATAAGCACACAGGGTCAGAGTCAGTGTCACACATCACTGCAGAACATATAAAACACACTCACCTCACTGATCTGCCCTGCACCTCATTTACACTGGGGGGATTATTTCATATGAGCAGTGACCTGATGAGATGAGAAAGAGCCTTCATGCATTACATTACTTATCTTCATAATCTGTCATTATTTACAGTAATTCTCTCTCTCTCTCTCTCTCTCTCTCTCTCTATATATATATATATATATATATATATATATATATCCAAAAAAAACATAAATCAAGTGATTGGGTTATGTTAATAAATTCATACAGACACCATTTCGACTGCTGCTCAAACATTTGGGCTCAGTAACAGCGTCTTTTTCTTAAGAAATTAATACTTTTTATTCAGGAAGGATGCATTGAATTGATCAAAAGTGACAGTAAAGACATGTAAATTGCAATAGAGGATTTCAAATAAATGCTGTTCTTTTGATTTTTCTATTCATCAAAGAATACTGTAACAAAAAAAAACTATTAGAAAGATTTCTGAAGATCATGTGACACAGAAGACTGGAGTAATGATGCTGAAAATTCAGCTTTGCCATTCCTGAAATAAATTAAATTTCCAAACAATATGAACATAAAAAAAAAAACTTATACCAACCCCAAACTTCTAGTATGAAGCATTGAGCTTTAGATAAGAAGATTTTGAAGAACCTTGAGAATTATAAGGAGCAATAATCGATTCTTTCCAGCTCATCCAACTGCAGGAGAAACTGACTGTCTGGCTTTTGTTGATGCTATTGGGCTTTCAGTTAGTGGACAGAGTTAAAGTCTTGCATTCTAATCGCAGTCTATAATCAGTCCCGATTAGAATGGATACAGCGTGTGGACAACATCTTCTCTGAAGATGACGGTAACAGCTGGTCGTCTCTGACTTTGAAAGGCAACAGATGTAGAGACATGGTGAGATACCACAACAACAGTCTGAATAGCAAAGCAACATAATGAGAAGTCAAAAAGCATTGGAGCAATTTACTATTTTATTACTATTTTACTCATTTGCTAAAGTATATTCTGATATTCATTCTAATATTTAGCCTCCATAGAAAACTGTAGCAATTCCATTTTTTGTATCATTCTTGTCAGAATGTTTTTTAAAAAAGTCATTCACATTATTTTCACGTTGATGTTGCATCCAAGCCACAGTTACTATGTCGGTCACAAGTCCAAATACAACCTGACTGATTCTCCATATATAAGCACTCAAAGCAATAAGGAAGAGCCTGGATCTTTACTAGATCTTTACTAGAAAGAACCTTTCCATTGTGTTCAAAAAAGGCCAAATAAAGAGAAAAGTCTCTAAGAGAGGGTTAAATAACTTGACTGTCTCTATTAGTGATACTATTTCACCCCTATAGCTAGCAAATCTCTCCCCCTGTAATAATATGCCTGAAATAAGGTTTTGAAATAAGGTTAAATACCTTATTTCAGGCATTTGACCAAAAACCCATCGACTTCGGGACGATGGAAGCAGAAGTGCTATGCTAACTTGTTTCTGGGTTTTGGTCTACAAAAATACATCATCCCTGCAGCACTCTATACATATGTGGATCTGTGATGTCACTGTTTATGGGCGGGAATGGTTCACAGGGGGAGAGATTTGCTCTAAGTCACTAGCTTATTGGTTCCATATCAGAACATACACCCTAGTCAAGAGAAGATCAGAGGCACTGACATATTAATGTAAAATAGTCCAGGAGAGCAGCTACTGTAGTTCAATGTGTAAGAGCAGCACTCCATGTGTAAGAACACGCGTGAAGCACCTCTTCTGAATGCTACTGATGTGTCTTTGATCAAAGGGAGTTTTTTTTTTTTTTACTTTGTAGTAGTTTTTGGTGAAATATGACAAGGATTCATTAAAAAATGTTAAAAGCATTGAGTGAAAATCATATTCATTTGGAATGCTATTTTAAAAAGCTCCGAATTTTTAAGGAAGTATGGCACTAATCAAAGTGTGATGGGTGCTCTATCACGGGTTGTCAAACTTGTTGATTCCAGGAACCCTCAAAATATTCTTTAAAAATCTTTTTTTCTAAATGAAACCAAGCTCAAAATTTTGAACAGTACTTCACTTTCATGTAAAAAGACACCTTTACTCTCTATGTAAAATAAGTGCGTTTCATTATTAAAGACCAGATAACTTTGAGCAATGTTTCTATTAACGTTCCTGGAAAAATGTTTGTTCATAAATCTCAGCCAAAGTTCTGAGAAATGTCCCTGTTAGCTGGGTGTGTGTTCAGCACATTTCAACTCACTGTTAAATGTATGCACATAGATAAACAAAATGGCAATCTTCAAGAGACAAAGGCCTGTGTGGAGCATTAGCATTTCCCTCACATACTCTTAATGGATTTCTGTTAACTAAACTGTGTTTACCATTTTCTCAGTGCTCTAAATAAGAAAGTGGTGAAAAACAATTTCCCCGTTTCATTTTTGCCATGACAATCAATCAGATTAGCCTCTCTACACACTGACATTGATTATTACTTCAAATATGCATGAAAAAGAAATATCTATGACTGTATAACTATAAATGTAAATTATATAATAGTGCGGCCTTGCCAGTATTTTAACACTATAGAAGCAAAGACACCTGCCAAATATCTCATAAATATGTTTACCTACTAACAGTTCTCTGTGTCCTCAGTCATCATCAGGCTGAGTGTGAATGGAAGGGATGAGAGAGAGAGGGATGAAGATGCAGATCCGAGCAGCTCATGATTTATTTGTCAGGTGTCTAGGGTGTTGCAGGTTTGTTTTGTGTGTCTTCCTATTGAGTTATGCCTGCTACGACATGGATCAGATAAACGTGGGTATAATATGTATAGACTGTATGATGATGACACCTATTGAATCGTAGGCTACGACGCAAGTTAGTATAGAAGAATGAAATTAGCATGCGCTAGTGGTAAACAAATAGAGCAGGATGAATCGCACTTTGGCAATTGTGTTTTTCATACGAAACGAAAGGGGAGAAAATGGACGTTGTCATTTCTAGAGAAAAGAGGCCAACTTGACATGCCAAATTTGCAAATGAAGCTTGAAGTAAGTGGTTTTAAGTTTTAGTGTCATGTCGCATTGATCATTACGCCATTTCATGTTACATTTTTATTGGCTAGTCTGGCGACGTATAGGTCTTAGCATCACTGTGAGATGATAATGCTTCATTTCTGACACAACGAAGGCTATCTTTGGTCATAAGGCAGTAACAATGGCCATCTTTGAACAGCATATTTCCAGTACGTGCCTCAGGTATCATCAACTCACTCATCAGACTCATTGATAATCCTCTGCAAACTTCGACAGTTGGTTGAACAGGCTCATTCTGTTCTTTCTGAAATGGACGTGCTACTTCCACAGTGTCTTTGTTTGATTAGTGAATCGGCTCAACTTGTTACTTGTTACCGGCTCAAAAGAACGATTCGTTTAAGAAATGAACATCACTGGACTGGTCTGTGCTACTGTTGTCATCCCTGTTTTGCTTCTGATGTGATTAACTGCCATTAAACATCATTGTATTCTCACCTGCTCTTGGGTCTTCGTGTTGATCCTGACGTGGCAGTATTAGTATGCAGAGGAGCTGTATGGTTTCAGCGTGTCCTGAACCACGCATGAGAGAAGAGGCTAGAGACATAATAACTAAAGGTCAGACCGACCTCTGAACTGCCTCTGATTCTCTGTAGATTGTTCTGTTTACATGACTGGCAGGATTTTAAGTGAAGAACCGTTGCACCAACCTTGTTAGAAAGTACAGAGCATTCCTTTGTGTTTTAAAGTATTATGTTTGATTTTATTCTGAACTTTGTCTGAATACTAAAAATGCTGAAAAAAGGCAGTATACACATGTAAGACAGCAGCTGCGTCCCAATTCAGAGGCTGCATCCTTTGAAGGCTGATTGTGTCACAGCGGTGCAGCGAAGGCTGTCCCAATTCGAAGGCTCCTTCAAATGCGGATTCTAAATGCGTCCTTCGTTTCCCGTGCAATAAGGATATAAGGATACAACAGATGGACTCAAATTTCTAATGATACAAAGGTAAAAAAAATAAAAATCAAGCCGTTTAAATGTTGACATATCTTACTAAGATGCGAATATATATATATATATAGTTTAGGCTACTCTTTATTATATACAGAAATGAACATATTTTGAACATAGGCCTATAACATATTTAGTGAACACATTTTGTGAACCCTGTTTTGTTTTCATACAGTTTAATATAACTTTTTTTTAAAGTCCAGTACACAGTACTGCCACTTATCAACGGAAGCTGTTACAGTTGCTAGGTTACAAGAACAGTCCTCCATAGGCTTGACCATCCAATTTAACAACGCTCAGTCCGACCTTCACGGCCTTCGAAGGATGCAGACTCTGAATTGGGACACAGGTAGCAAATTATTTTTTTTGATGGCAGCAAAAAAAGAAGAAGATATTTGCTGCTTTTTCAATTTACTTAATTGAAATGATTTGATGTAACACAATTATAAAAGTTTTTCCCACAACTTGATTTAATTGTGCAATCCACAAAAAGAGTTTTACTTACTGTAATTGCATTGGCAGTACATGAATAGTTTTTGGTGGCAGTAACAGAAGTTGGGTAGGGGATTTCTATAGCTTCCAGCTTTGCATGGGACTGGATGGGAAGGCTAAATGATAAAATTAGGTTCTATTTTGTACTGCCGGTGAAAAAGCTTGGAATCATTGCGATTTTTGTTTTTTTGAAGGAAGTTTTTAATCAAAATACAGTACAACAGTAATATTGTGAAATAATATTACAATATAAAGTAACAGTTTTATATTTGAATATATTGTAAAATGTATGTAATTTATTAACAGCATCATGACTCCAGTTTTAATGTCACGTGATCAAGAAATATTTATTCTTGTCAGTAAAGTTTTTGCTGATTTACAGTATTTATATATCACATCAATGTGAGTGTGTGTGCATAGTGTATATATACTGTATAAATACATACGTACATTATTACTGATATACTTCTGGAAATCACAGGCTACAGTTAGAAGTCGACCACAAGCGCACAAGAGTGCATCTCCTGATTGAACTCGTTTACAGGCAGGAGAAAGCAATTAATTGGGTTCATCATGGTCATGGGTTCATCCATTCTCTTCAAGTGCCACAGAAAATCAGCTGATTACAGCCATACACACTCTCTGAAAATAAACTCTTATCTTCAACACAGACTGACAAACACCTTTATTCTCTTTATAGGAAAAGATTCCTTTTTTGTCTTGGGAAGAAAGTGCTGCTAATGACAGTTTGTTCAGGTCCTCAAAGAGGCAAACTACGAGCAGTACACTGGGACTTTTCACAGTGTGTATTAGTGACAGTCTGTGTTCACACAATAAGTGTGAGTCATTGAATCATCCACTCAACAGAATTGTTCAAAGACACTGATTCGTTCAGCAACACCACTGCTGCATATTGTTTAGAGACATTTTGCATTCACACATTTGGCAGGTATGCTTTATCCAAAGCGACTTATATTGCATTCAAGGCATAGCCTACTTATTGTTTGTTCATGCATTCCTTGGGAATCGAACCCATGTGAATGCTGTTGTTATTAGAGCTTTTGTCACAGGTAGGTAGATTTATTTTTCACACAGGTTAAAGGTTTGACATATTGCATACATTTTATTTGAAATATACTTCTATTGAGTTACCTGACCCTATTTATATAATAATCAAATAAAATTGGATTATGAAATAATTGGAAGATTATTTGGTTTGGGTTAGTCAAGTGGTCACTAGACAAGTTTATGCAGATCTGGCATCTGGTTAGCACCATGTTCTACTGTTTAAGCTTGGTTCTGCTGTGGGTTTTTTTGCTGACAGAGCAAGAAGAGACAAAATAAAATGATCGTTTCTAAAATGTAGGTTACTCAATGGTAACGTCTTGTTTATTGAACTGTTAGATATTAAAGCAATATCATACTTGGATTCATGCTGTTGTTGTTTCTGCTTATGCTTATGCTGGAAGAGCACTCTACGTGTGAGATATTGCTAATGTAAAAGAGATAGTGCTGATGGATTTGGAACTCTATAGTACCCAGGGTAAGCCGTGAACATGTACACTCACCGGCCACTTTATTAGGTACACCTGTCCAACTGCTCCTTAACACTTAATTTCTAAGTAGCCAATCACATGGCGGCAACTCAGTGCATTTAGGCATGTAGACATGGTCAAGACAATCTCCTGCAGTTCAAACCGAGCATCAGTATGAGGAAGAAAGGTGATTTGAGTGACTTTGAACGTGGCATGATTGTTGGTGCCAGAAGGGCTGGTCTGAGTATTTCAGAAACTGCTAATCTACTGGGATTTTCACGCACAACCATCTCTAGGGTTTACAGAGAATGGTCCGAAAAAGAAAAAACATCCAGTGAGCGGCAGTTCTGTGGGCGGAAATGCCTTGTTGATGCCAGAGGTCAGAGGAGAATGGCCAGACTGGTTCGAGCTGATAGAAGGGCAACAGTGACTCAAATAACCACCCGTTACAACCAAGGTGGGCAGAAGAGCATCTCTGAACGCACAGTACGTCGAACTTTGAGGCAGATGGGCTACAGCAGCAGAAGACCACACCGGGTGCCACTCCTTTCAGCTAAGAACAGGAAAGTGAGGCTACAATTTGCACAAGCTCATCGAAATTGGACAATAGAAGATTGGAAAAACGTTGCCTGGTCTGATGAGTCTCGATTTCTGCTGCGACATTCGGATGGTAGGGTCAGAATTTGGCGTCTACAACATGAAAGCATGGATCCATCCTGCCTTGTATCAACGGTTCAGGCTGGTGGCGGTGGTGTCATGGTGTGGGGAATATTTTCTTGCCACTCTTTGGGCCCCTTGGTACCAATTGAGCATCGTTGCAACGCCACAGCCTACCTGAGTATTGTTGCTGACCATGTCCATCCCTTTATGACCACAATGTACCCAACTTCTGATGGCTACTTTCAGCAGGATAATGCGCCATGTCATAAAGCTGGAATCATCTCAGACTGGTTTCTTGAACATGACAATGAGTTCGCTGTACTCAAATGGCCTCCACAGTCACCAGATCTCAATCCAATAGAGCATCTTTGGGATGTGGTGGAACGGGAGATTCGCATCATGGATGTGCAGCCGACAAATCTGCGGCCACTGTGTGATGCCATCATGTCAATATGGACCAAACTCCCTGAGGAATGCTTCCAGCACCTTGTTGAATCTATGCCACGAAGAATTGAGGCAGTTCTGAAGGCAAAAGGGGGTCCAACCCGTTACTAGCATGGGGTACCTAATAAAGTGGCCGGTGAGTGTATATTCAGCTTTGTTCATGTTTTCAACACAATTAGACCTGAGCTGTAAATGCCATGATTACAATAAAATGATGTCATTACTTTGCCAATTGACAGATCAGATCACCTGCCTAAGCAAGCATTTTTCTTAGGTGCCATCGCCCTTTTGTATTCACCCTGATTATTTTTAATCACTTCCAGGTGTTTTTGCTTCTTCAACGCTTGCATTCGTGATTGGCTAAATGTCGTTGCTCATGGCAACGGTAACAGGTGCAACATTTAATTCAACACTGTACAGGGGAATGACATCTTGACATCACTCCACAACATTTATATCCCATAAAATAAAAAATAAAAAGATCGCCTAGAGAATGTTCCACTTCCCAAGGTCTTCAATATTCAGTTATTTTTTTCCCCCCACCTTTGGTCCATTAAAAAGACTTTTACTGCTCAGCAAAGATTTTGGTTTCATTATAGTGAAGGGAAATTCCATTTCTCTCACTATTAATCAATTTTTAAGATTCAATCAGGCGTATCTAAGAAACTAATTGCTATCTTTCCTCTCACTAAAACCTATTCGATGTCAAAAGCTTTCTCACACGCCTTCTAAATTCTGCCACAGCTCAAACTTGTTCAAGTTCATTTGATACCATATAATTTGACTTTACATGTGATGGTTTTTTTTTTTCATAAAATAAGTAATAGCTGGAAGAGGGATGGATTTGTTCAATGGAGATATATTCTATATATAAAAAAATAACTACGTAAGAGATGAGTTAAAAGCAATGTCAAATGTGGATGAAGAGGAGGAAAGAACAATTGTAGAAGGAACACAACTTCAAAACAGAACGAGACAGAGAATCAGTTCTCATTTGCTCTTTCTCTGTTGCTCAGATTTCCATAAACCTCCTCTGAGATCTCTCTCTCTCTCTCTCTCTCTCAGTTTTCAATTTCAAAGTACTTAAGTATTTCATTGGAAGAATTGTTTTGATTATATTATTTCAAAGGAACACACACTCATATATGCTCACAGAAAACTCCATAATGTAAGTCAATTGTCACAGTTGTCTGCTGCTGTAAGACCCGCACACCTTTCTCTTTCTCGCTTGCAGATGTTTGTGAGGAGACAAAGTCTCGTCAGGTTTGCATAGGTAGGTGTATTTATAAAATGTATGTATTTATTAAAAAAAGGTGCATATTTTGAGTACACATGATTCTCCTCCAGATGTGAAATCTATAATTTCCACAAAAAAAAAAAAAGAATTCATAAAGAAAGTTCAGAATTTATTTTAAAAAGCATAAGATAGGACCATTGGTGCACCCGATCGGCACACTTTGAAAAGGAGTCTTCACATGTCCTCCTCCAGCAGAGGTTTGCTTCTGTGAAGTGAGTCCCAGCAGTGCTGATGAATAAATGAACAGAACTCTGAAATCTATAGAGATGCTTTGAAAACTGTAGCTTTTGCACTGTCACATCTGCATGGCAGCATAAAATGTGGAAAGATGATAGAAAATCAGTGTGGAGATGATGATGATTTCTGATGCATTATAGTACTGACTTACATTATCATATAGATGCAATGATGTGAGCTGGGGTTTTCAACCTTTATTATATAATATTAAAAAATCTATAGATTTTCACTGTAGCATGTTAGAATGTAAAAAAAAAAAACGCAAACTAAAATGATTGCATTAAATAATGTTTATTGGTACATTAGATAATGTTCATTCAAATAGATACAAATTTCATGAAAGTTTAAGACAATTTTGTTTTATGTCCCTCCACGGACCCTTGGTTGAAAACCCTGCATGTGGGCCATTAAGTTTTGTGGGACTTTTTATGTTAATTTGGCCTCATTCGTGAAGCACGAGCTGAATGGATTTCAGTTTAAATCTTTCACAAAACAATTTTACACTTATTTAATGTGATGTTTCGTGAATGAGGCCCATTCAATCTTAACTCTCTTCCCTTGAGCAACTAAAATATCTATCTGTTGAGGTAAAAGTCTAATTGTTCATATAAAGGTTGTATTGTTATAGTTTTGATAGACATTATGCATTCAAATATGGATGATTATGGACCTGAAAGAAAAAATTCACCCAAATGAAAATAATTAACCATTACCTACCAATAACTACCATTAAAAATGTGTGGCTTTTTAAATTTGTTTTGAAAGAGTCCTATTCAGTAAGGCTGCATATTGTTGCTGATTGGATCATTGGAACATGTTCCTCCTGAACTTTGTTAGTAAAACATAATTTCTGATTATATTATATTATCAGCATAACAATTTGAGTGAAAAATTGTTTTGGAAAATTAACATGAATTTCAAAATGTTTTAGTATTTATTTTGTCCCCATTTTACTTCATAACAACAGCACTTTAGCTTCATAAACAAAATGATGATCATATTCTCCAGCATGATCTGAGAATATCCCAAAGAGAATCTGCTTCAGTGGGAGCAAGAACATCACACTTTAGCTTGGCTGAAGTTGCTGTGTGAACAGGACATTCCGAGACTCACACCTTTTAAATAAATGCGGTTTTCAATCCCCAAAACTAAATGTATTCTTAGAGACCATGTAATACTGCAGAATCTAACACATTTCTTAATGATTTTATTTCATGTTCTTTGCTTAAGTTTTAAAATCGATTTTGCATGTGGTCTCAGACATTTAGATCCTGTAGATATATAATGTAGTTCAGATAAAGTATTTCTTTCATCAGATTCATTCAAAATTTCTCTTTTATACCTGCAGTCAAAGTCTGGCTTATTATCCTCATAAAACACAGAGGACCAGAGCTGCTACAAGGGATGTGTATGGAAGAAGAATATGAAGAGCTTCCATGGCCAAGCACCAGGGAAATTAGCATTGAAGCTGTGAGAGTAATAAATCATGAAATCCTGCAGCGGACTGAAGAGATGAGGATATTCTGTATGAGTGGAGAACAGTATAGTGATGCATATCAGTTCTGGAGAAGCCAGAGGGACTGAACTGCTGAAATGGTGAGGTGACACAGATTTTCCTCTCTAATGGTTTCTAATGATGTGATTCAAAGCAGCTGAATGGTGCGGATGGGAGAGAGACACTCCTCTGCACAGCTGTAATCTCAAAGGGGACTATGTCTAAATAGTACACATACGTTATCGTCATACTTTCAGAGTCTGTGATGTATTGAGTGAAGTATACTTGTAGGTGTGCAGGTAAGGAACATAAATATATTCCCAGCTGATTTATACAGGAATAGAGACACTCCAAAGTTGAGCATTAAACGAAAGTTATAGTCTTTTATTTCCTTTTATGATGGAACAAGAAAAAATGTAGGGTGGGACTTGATTTTGTCCATCAGGAATTGATTAGATGATTGGATGGTTGAAGTTTGCTATTGCTGTGATGTCGTGTGAGTGACAGGTTGTCCCGCCCTCGCGCCAGTAAACACATCATCAGAGAGGAGATGTCTGAAACCAGTGCTGCAAGTTATTTTGATTAAATATTACAAAGGCATATGAATTAAAAATAATAATAATGATGTGCAGGGATAAGTCAAGTCAAGTCACCTTCATTTATATAGTGCTTTTAACAATACGGACTGTTTCAAGATTGTTTTGGCTTTACAGCAGAATAAAGTTATTGTCCAGCTAAAGTTAGTTTTGATTGATTCACCTCCGTTGCAAAAATCATTAGTTATTTAGTATAATAAATACTGCAATATTCCATAAAAAAAAAAAGAATTGGCCATTTTGATTACATGGTGACTAATGTCGCCATTGTAATATATACAGTTGTATATATATAAACATGTTTCTATTGTATAATTCAAATCAAAGCTTATGCGTATATGCATATGTCAAAAAATGTGCCTTGATCTACAATACATATCTGAAGATGATAAAAGACTACTGTGTAAGTAATTCAAAAATATTCTACTTTATCTTCCAAAGCTGAACATTTTCTAGCACTGCAAGTCTATAAAATAATTTTATATACAGTATTGGAGTCTCTTAAAAGGAGGCCTGAAGCTTTTTCATCCATTTCTAAAAAGAAGTGTCATAAAACACTTTGGCTCTACACATTTCATTTTTCACTCCCAACATTATTTGAACCTGCATGTGAGAAAATTATTTGTTGCAGTTTGTTGCAGTTTGTGTGTGTGTCTGTGTCTGTGTCTGTGTCTGTGTCTGTGTGTGTGTCTGTGTCTGTGTGTGTGTGTGTGTGTCTGTGTCTGTGTGTGTGTCTGTGTCTGTGTGTGTGTGTGTGTGTGTGTGTGTGTGTGTGTGTGTGTGTGTGTGTGTGTGTGTGTGTGTGTGTGTGTGTGTGTGTGTGTGTGTGTGTGTGTGTGTGTGTGTGTGTGTGCTCATGTTTATATTACATTGTGGGGACCAAATGTCCCCACAAGTATAGTAAAACCTGAAATGACCTACATTGTGGGGACCAGCCAGCGGTCCCCATGAGGAAAACAGCTTATAAATCACACTAAGTAATGTTTTTTGACAATGTAAAAATGCAGAATGTCTCCTGTGATGGGTAGGTTTAGGGATAGGGGCAGTGTAAGGGGACAGAATATATAGTTTGTACAGTATAAAAACCATTACGCCTATGGAGAGTCCCCACAAAGATAGTGAACCAGACGTGTGTGTGTGTGTGTGTGTGTGTGTGTGTCCTTGTAAGTCCCCACAAAGATGGAAGTACGAGAAATCTTTAAGCTTGTGAGGAAATGTTTTTGTCCCCATGTGGAAATCAGCTTATAAATCATTCTAAGTGATATTTTTTTTTGAAAATGCAGAAAGTTTTCTTTGACAGGTAGGGTTAGAGTTAGGGAATAGAATATACAGTTTGTACGGTATAAAAATCATTGTCTATGGAGAGCCCATAAAACATGAAAACCCAACATAATTAATTTGGAGCAAGAGTAATTGGGGAAGTGACTTTATTGCATCAGAGATGTGTCAATTTGCTCACAGCTGATTGGTTCAATTTGGGTTTGAGATCTCTTACACAGACCATAACCTGCCCCGGAGCAGGTTAGCCGTGAATTGTAAGTTACTATGGCGAAGAACACTGCTAAAAGCTAAGCCACTTTCCTGCTACATAAAAACCAGGGTTGGCGCAAACTAAACTGACACATAGCTATCATCTACCTAAACCGGCTTCGTGGTATAGGCCCCAGGAGAAAAAGATGATGATTGGCTATAGGTGACAAAACAGCACATTTTATCGCCAAAAGCAGCCAGCACATTATGTGAAGTGACCTTCACACTACTGGTGAGCTATATCAGCTCAGCGATGAGTAATGGGTCTTGAGTGCATCCAATCACAACATTGCATTATTAATACAGAATCTCTCCACTCGAAAAATAGCCTTGGATTCCCATCCTCCCACTAACCATGCCAACACACACACACACACACACACACACACATTCTCCTACACTCGCTCAATGTCTATCCTCTTCACTTTTTTGACTCACTCACATTTGTGTATAAATTACAACAGTTCTTTAAATCTGATTTGGATAATCTACCAATATCACCACAGTATCACCATTTCATTTGGTATTGAGTAATTGGAATTGGTTGGTTAGTGATTGTGATTTCGACTTCAGTGAAAGTTAGCTACATTATTACACCATTAGATGGCTTTATGAGTGATGTCTTTATGAGTGAGTCAGTAGCGAAGACTTTTATATTGAAAGGGACTGTAACAAGCGGGACTTGTAAACAATAAGGTGCAACTTACAAATGCATTGACAAGCGCTGTCATGGGAAAACCCCTTAACTGTTTAAAGGACAAAGACATCACTTTCCTCAGCGGACATACAAACTGTTTTTTTTTGTTATGAATATAGTCTACTACAGCACATCCCAAAGACTTTCAATAAATTTGAGGTCTGGACTCAGAGGTGCTAATTCATGTATTGACAAATGCAAGAGTCAAGCACTCTGTAAAGTCTCCTCCAGCACATCCCAAAGACTTTCAATGAGTTTAAGGTCTGGTGACAATTCATGTGTGAAAATCATTCTTCATGCTCCCTCCCAACCATTCTTTCACAATTTGAGCCTGATGAATCTTGACATTATCATCCTGAAATATGAGCATGATGTGTCTTCCTACATGGTTGTTTAAGAAATGAAAACTACAAACTCCATCAATTAGGGTTAGAAGAACATAACATAATAATCACTGCAATAATGTGTGGTTTATTTTTTTACCGGGCATGCAGTACAATTTTGTATACAAATAATACAATATTATGTTACATACAACACAAAAAGAAACAGACATTATCAGATTCCAACCCGTTACATGTCATGTTGCAAGTTACAGTATTCTAAAATGGTTTGAAATAGCTAAATGGTCATATTATTATTATGCATGCAAGTTTACCATACCATGTTTTGGTGCTTTTTGCACGTGAATAAAGTGTAAGAAGTAGTTTTTCTGAAGCTAAAGTTTTGAAATCTATGAATGTAATCCTATCAGTATTCCAGGGAGTTGTGTGGGCAATAGCGTTCTTGATCATGTCTTATATGCAGGGTGGAGGTGATCCATCAGATTCCCAGTGAGGCAGAACCAGCGTAGGGCCTACTGCATCTCAGATTTACTGCTAGGCTACTGAGGGCCTGTGGTGGTTAGAACTGAACTGAGACCTGAAGGGAAATGGTTAGGAGGCTAATATAATTCACAATGTGCATGAATATAATTTGCTATCAATGTAAAGGGAACACATTGCAATTTGGTTTAATTTGTTAATAGTTAACTACAGATAACATAAACTCTCAATGAACAATACTATAGGCTACAGCATTTATGAACCACAATTCAATTTAATTTCTACATTAATACAAATATAAAACTTTTCTACGATATAAAACATAATTATAATAGTGGTGTATTTTATAAATTTATAATAGTGGAGCTTTTGGTCTCGGTCTGCAATAGCCTTTAACTGAATGCAATTACTATCTGATAATGTAGGCTATGCAAAGTAAATTAAACGTTCTAAACAATACCAGTAAGAAGCTTTAATGTTGAGATTAGGGTAAAAAAAAGCGGGATTTTCAATCCCCGAACTGTCTGAAGTCTTTTATATCCCGGTATTAACCTGTCTGGCTCAAATTCCAGATAATTGTAACACGAAGAGCACAAAAAGCTCAATCAATCTCCCATTGATCGGTAAAGCAGCGAATAAATGGAGCTAAAGGCTAATCAGATGGTAAGCCTTTGAAAGAAGCCTCTGTCACTTTTTTGTGCTCCTCCTTTGCATTTAATGGCAAAGAGTGAGACTGACACGACAAACGTTTAGGTCTGCCTCTGCCGGTTGTGTAAGTGTTGCTTTGCCAGACGGAAGAAAATGAACTAACCAAACTTTAGACAACTTTTCCACAGAAGCAGTTGGATTATGGTGAGTGTGTGTCCCCTGGTGGACATAGTCGGAACTGCATACACAATTCACATAAATGTAGATGACCAAAAAAAAAAAAATTCGCTGTTTGGATTTAAATAGGCAATTGCTTGAGAGTCAGTGATTGGATCATTATTGCAGTGATTATTTAGTTTCTATCATGATATGTTTGGCAACAGTTCGTCGAACCCTAATTGGTGGAGTGTGTAGCTTTTCATTTCTTAAACAACCATCATTCATGGCCATATGAAAATGTAATTTATTTTTTTTGCATTTTCTGTATGTGCATTTACAAATATAAATGCTCTTATTTTATTTTAAAACAGGAATAATACCAGAATATTAAAGTAAATATCCATATTTGCTCTTTCTAATGACTTGAGAGCAGAACGTCACTGAAACTAACCTCAGGCATTTTTCTCACAAACCACATGGGTGTTTTGCACTTTAAAAGCTTTGTTAATTACTTAGGAATCATTTATGGCAAGTTAGATCATTGTTGAGGCCCTTGGGCAAGTCAAGGGCTACATTAATAAATTATGAACAGCATTATCTGCTTATTTGTGCAAAACTGGGTCATTCAAATGCAGACTTTATACTTTGAATTCTTACAGTATGCTCTATAGAAACTACAGATATTACATTGTTAGTCAGCCTACTTAAGAATAAGTCAGAATAGTGTTAATAGGTGTTAATGACTAATAGAACATACAGTGCTGGTCAGAATTATTTGCCCCCTTGTTGAATATGATCAAAGATGGCTTTAAAAAATAAATCTGCATTGTAATCCTTTTGAATTTATTTTTTTTATTTTTTTTAATTAGCAAAAATATAACCTTTCATTGAAGTAAAATAATTGGAAGTGGGGTGGAAATCACATTATGAAATAAATGTTTTTCTCCAAAACACGTTGGCAACAATTATTGTGTAACCTCGTTTTTCCAAGATAACAGCTCTGAGTCTTCTCTTATGCCTGATGAGTTTAGAGAACACCTGACAAGAGATCAGAGATCATTCCTCCATACAGAATCTCTTCAGATTCCCAGATCCATGTTGTCGCTTCTTCTCTTCAGTTCACTCCACTCATTTTCTAGAGGGTTCAGGTCTGGGACTGATGGCCATTGCAGATTGATTTTGTGCTCAGTGACCCATTTTTGTTTTGTTTTGATGTTTGTTTTTGGATCATTGTCCTGTTGGAAGATCCAGGCATGGCCCATTATAAGATTCTTGCTGAGGTTGTCAGGTTTTAAATTTGTATCTGTTGGTATTTGATTGAATCCATGATGCCATGTATCTGAACACGATGTCCAGGACCTTTAAAGATACAGCAGAGTATTTCATTTTACACATAGGGTGCTTTTTTATCCCTGTATGAACCAAACCCATATTAAGTGTTTGCTGCCTAAAAAGCTACATTTTTTTGTTTCATCTGACCATAACCCGTCCCGTTTGAAGTTCCAGTAGTGTCAGTTACTTTTCAAACGTTCTATGGACAGATGAAACAAAAAACAACAAAAAATAGTTTGGCAGCAAACACTTAATATGAGTTTGGTTCATACAGGGATAAAAAAGTACCCCATTTATTTATTATAACACATGTATGCCTAATATTCTGAGTTTGTGTTACCATTTTATTCATTTTGAGAAATATTAAATCTGTTTTTGTGCAAGTGAGATGAGTAAATTGATGTTCACATTAAGTCTAGAACTACAATAAGTATCATGTTCACACGACGCCTCTGCACTTACTCACGATTTATCTCAACATGAGGGACAGGAGAGCTGTCAGTCAATAAAAATGGGGAAAAACAATTTGCGTTACTTAGAAAAAGTAACTCAGGTATATTGTTGTAAATATAAAAGCAAAGCATTACTTTACTTGTTAAAAGTAATCTGATTACATAACTCTCATTAGCCTACTTGTTAGACCTTGCAGGCCCAAATATAAGGACTATACATTACAAAGTTAGTTCACTAGATGGCAGCAAATTCCCAAAAAACGGCAAGGCAGTGCTTGGCATATGTCATAATTTCAGTTTTGAAATCCTAATGGAGCAATGCAGTAGGGGAGTGACCTTCTGTACTGACATTTGGGGAGTCCAGGGTGTTTCTGTGAATCGAAAATATGTATTTAATTGGTAACACTTTACAATAAGATTCAAATTATTTTTAAGCATTCTTAATCAGTTGATGGTAATTTCAACATTTACTAATACATTGCTAAAATCAAAAGTTGTCTTCATATTATTTAATGGACCTGAGCTAACACTGCTAAACACTGCATTTCTCATTAATGTTATAATGCAGTAATGGGACCTTATTGTTAAGTGTCCATTTAATATTTTATCACAATATGATTGTGATTTATTTGTTGTTTTAATTTATGTAAAACCATATCTTCTCTTGTTTTTTCAAAAATGATTTCACTAAAATGGCATGTGTTTATTATTGTATGCAATGAGTCCAACATCTATCTGAATGTTTACCCATTGTGTTGTTATCCTATTAGAAATATTGAAACAATATTTGAATATTGAAACATATCAGTGAGCGATTGAATATTCTTGTGTTGTAACTTAAGGAAGTATAAAATAGATATTTCAGACTTTTAGAAATATGCTTTCACAGTCTCTGCTCTGTATATTTGAACAGTGAATCATTGCTTAGAATATCAGTGATTAATGCAATCAGAAAACACACAAACAGCTGCTCCAACGGTTACAGATTGCTTGGGGAATTACAGTGGATTTACCGTGATGATTTGGGATTGCGGTAGAGCCGTCATTTACACGTCATCTGGGTAATCAGCTGACTTGAGAGTAATTCAGAGTGGTTTTGAGTCTGACACAGAGACCAGATGTGAGTCGGGGCTGGAGGGGGGTGCAAACATAATATACCTACTCAGGCTTAATCCAAAGCTCATCTTTGAATTAAAAAATCTCGTGCTTCATTTGCAATCTGTACTTCACATTTGCAGTAGGCTACAGCTGCACGGATTGCTATAAAAGGAAAACTGTAGGTACAATAGAGTCGTGGTTGTGTTTGCATTCATATGCAGGGTGTTTGTTGGTATTTGCCCTTTCATTCCTCTTAAAAGGCCTTTGGAATGGGTTTGCCTGATAATATTTTTGACAATAGCAATTTATTCCTGGCTTTGTTCTCATGAAGGCTTTGTTAATTGTGTTGATAATTTGAAACCTGTGAAAGCTTTTCAGATGTCTGTGTTAATATTCAGTGTTTGATTAGCTCAGCTATTTAGAGAAACAGTAATTCTTTGTCCATTATAAAGAGAGAAATTAATGTTTTTGAATCATTAATGGGGTTTGCCAAGCCAATCATTAGTATTGTGATGTTTTATTGAGTGCATGATTTAAACAAATCACTAACCATAAATATTACAATTCAGTGCATAATAAAAAATAAAAAAAAGTTATATATATGTATATCCCATAGACTTACCAGAATTTATATACCGTTATAGTTATATTGTGAAATATCTTTATTTTTATATTTTCAGTTTTCAATTTAATTTTGTTATGGGCTTTTGTAATTTATTTTATTCTAAAATATCAAATATCAGTGTTCTTTTCTCCTCATTTATTGTTATATTTTCACAATAAATCCATTAACGCTTTTAATACATTTTAATATTTCAATTTAGCTTTAAATATTTTTTATTTCAGATTTAATAACTCTAGCACTTCAACTTTGTTTCAGTTATTCGCCAAAGCAACATTTCAAACTTTTGTTAAAATGTTCCATCTAATGTTTATATATTATTTATTTTATTTCAGCTTAATTTAAATCTCAAAATCAATCATTTTAATAGTTTAGTTAACAATAACTACACTGAGACATACATTAAAGGAAGAGATTCAAGCCATAGGGAGCATTTCAGGTAACCTTTTTTGACATGGGCCTATAGAAGTCACATAGCAACCATCCAGAACACCTTAGCAACCACATAAAAATGCACTTAAACCACTCAGCACCTAATGCACTTAAATAAGTTTCTTAATTTCCTGGCATTACAAAGTGAGAGTGCCCTTAACACAATCCACAGCTTGCTAAATTTGTCTTGTGCCTCTGATAAAACATTCCTCTAACCACATTAATCACTTCCTGGTCCCAGAATCCCAATTATGATTGGTCTGTGCCTCACATTAACCTCTCTGTTATTACTCAGCACCGTAGCTCCATCCTGCAAAGCATTCTGGGGTAGAGCAAGACCCTGCCGCAGTGTCTTCTGTAAAGTTTTTCTGTGAGTTCATGACTCTTTGAGGGGCTTAAAAAGAAGCTATAGTAAAACCTGCAAGTTCAGCCTGAGGTCTTGTTTTATGCCAATAAGGTGTTTCTGTAATCATCTAACTTCATTTTAGGGACCATGTTCATGACCATCTTGAGGGCTGTTCAGTTTAAATCAGTTATGAATGTGGCATTTTAACTGCTGGGCTTATAGAGCCGTTTACAAGGAGCTTACACAGCACTTTACCGCTGACACTGTTTACACCTTGTATAAAGATCTTTCGGGTTATCTGGCCTTGGGTGAAGTATACAGTTCTAAATTAAAGGGGAGCAAAATGTTGGATGGTCCGATATCGGAGGTAGTCAAAAACGCACAAAACAAAAACACATTTGTAGTGTAAATGCTATAATTCATTCTAATCTTGGAGAACAGAAAATGAAGTGTTCAGAAATTAAAGTTTCCTCACCTGTCAATCAATCATTTTGTATTATTGTTATTTAATATACACTCACCGGCCACTTTATTAGGTACACCTGTCCAACTGCTCCTTAACACTTAATTTCTAAGCAGCCAATCACATGGCGGCAACTCAGTGCATTTAGGCATGTAGACATGGTCAAGACAATCTCCTGCAGTTCAAACCGAGCATCAGTATGGGGAAGAAAGGTGATTTGAGTGACTTTGAACGTGGCATGATTGTTGGTGCCAGAAGGGCTGGTCTGAGTATTTCAGAAACTGCTAATCTACTGGGATTTTCACGCACAACCATCTCTAGGGTTTACAGAGAATGGTCCGAAAAAGAAAAAACATCCAGTGAGCGGCAGTTCTGTGGGCGGAAATGCCTTGTTGATGCCAGAGGTCAGAGGAGAATGGCCAGACTGGTTCGAGCTGATAGAAGGGCAACAGTGACTCAAATAACCACCCGTTACAACCAAGGTGGGCAGAAGAGCATCTCTGAACGCACAGTACGTCGAACTTTGAGGCAGATGGGCTACAGCAGCAGAAGACCACACCGGGTGCCACTCCTTTCAGCTAAGAACAGGAAACTGAGGCTACAATTTGCACAAGCTCATCGAAATTGGACAATAGAAGATTGGAAAAACGTTGCCTGGTCTGATGAGTCTCGATTTCTGCTGCGACATTCGGATGGTAGGGTCAGAATTTGGCGTCTACAACATGAAAGCATGGATCCATCCTGCCTTGTATCAACGGTTCAGGCTGGTGGTGGTGGTGTCATGGTGTGGGGAATATTTTCTTGCCACTCTTTGGGCCCCTTGGTACCAATTGAGCATCGTTGCAACGCCACAGCCTACCTGAGTATTGTTGCTGACCATGTCCATCCCTTTATGACCACAATGTACCCAACTTCTGATGGCTACTTTCAGCAGGATAATGCGCCATGTCATAAAGCTGGAATCATCTCAGACTGGTTTCTTGAACATGACAATGAGTTCGCTGTACTCAAATGGCCTCCACAGTCACCAGATCTCAATCCAATAGAGCATCTTTGGGATGTGGTGGAACGGGAGATTCGCATCATGGATGTGCAGCCGACAAATCTGCGGCAACTGTGTGATGCCATCATGTCAATATGGACCAAACTCCCTGAGGAATGCTTCCAGCACCTTGTTGAATCTATGCCACGAAGAATTGAGGCAGTTCTGAAGGCAAAAGGGGGTCCAACCCGTTACTAGCATAGGGTACCTAATAAAGTGGCCGGTGAGTGTAATTGTTACTGTTATTATTATTATTATTATTATAGCATTTAATTGTGTGTGATGCAAAGTTGAATTTTCATCATCATTACTCCAGTCTTCAGTGTCACGTGATCCTTCAGAAATAATTTGAATACGCTGATTTGTTGCTCTAGATTAAACATTTATTAATAGTATCAATGTTGAAAACAGTTGTGCTGCTTCATTCTTTTGATGAATAGAAATTCCAAACAGTATTTATGTGAAATTTTGAAACACTTTTTTTTTTTGACTGTATAGTCAAACAAGTCAACAAGTTCACCACCTGAGGGCCAATGTGACTGATTTTTTTTTCTGATCTTTTCAGGTCATGCTCAGCCAGTCATAGAAAAAAAGCCTATTTATAAAAATCTTTTTCCGTGTTTAAGCGCTATAATTTGGTCCCTACTGCATCTACCAACCCAGAAAACATGAAAAGTGACAACCTAGTAACTTTTTTTTTTTTTCTCTGCAAGCAGGTAAAATAATAAGCAGATCAGATTTCGCTCCCCTTTAACGAAGGGGGTCTTATTATAATATTACCGCCCCTCAATCTGCACGTTTCCACTCATGGAGTGTACAGTGTAACCAGTTCTGTACACAATGGCACAAGTTTGAGCAAAGCTTGCAAACTGTTCTGTCGCTGGCAGCACAGAACACTGGTTCTGTTTGTTCATTTTATATAAATAATGTAGTGAAAACTACAAAAAAAGTGTTACAGTGAACCCTTAAACTTTGGAACTGTATTAACATTCATAATACTGGTCAGGGTTTCTTGCACCACAAAGCTGCAGTTGTTTATTGCTTTTAAGAAAATTGATAAACCTTGTTACCGTCATCTTCTCCCCGGTACGCAGCTCATGTTCTAATGCTGAGCACCATCTCAGACCCTCCACACTCCTGTGATCATGCAGAGAGGCTATTTCCCTGTCATCTACAAAGCTGCACGAGAAGAAAATTACACATACAAGTAAAGCAGGATTCCCGGAGTCCTGTCAGGGCAGGTTATCCTTCAGTTGTGGCATTCTCACTCAGGTGGTCTGAGAAGTAGATTTCTGCTTTTAAATGATGCAGATGCACGCTCATCCCAATGCTCATCAAGCTTTTGTTTGAAGGACTGAAATATATCAACACTGGAAACGTTGTTGTGTAAACTCTTACGGTCTTAGGCTATATTAAATGCACTAAGCCAAAATACACTCTTAAAAATAAAGGTTCCAAAAAAGGGGGTGATGCCATAGAAGAACCATTGTTGAATTCCCAGTGAACAGAACTCCACTTTTGATGTAATGGAGATGCATTGTCAATTTCAGAAGTTTATTTTAATCCTAAAGCCTATCATATTTGATGCGCAAATTTCTAAGGCATTTAAATTATCTAAATTATCAAATCTTTGCTTAAAAATCTACAACATGCCTTCTGTAGTCGGATTGATAGTTAAAGCGAGTAATATAATTATAAAACTGTCCCCCTTCAGGTCACGGTACACATGTTTATTTGTTGTACAGATTTGTAAGAAAAACTTTTATATTGTAGTTATATTTCAAGATAAACACTTACTGGACTGAAGCACTGAGGGACGTTTATTTGAAGATTAATCATTCACCATTATTGCATTGAATTCAATGTTTTGCTCCCCCCCCAAAAAAAAAAAAAACTAAGCATTTAAATCCTCTAAGACATTATTGGGAGATGTGACAATCAATATTAAGACGTGATATTTATATGAATTTTATTTAAGTAGTCTGCTGTACAGATTGGTTTACATAATAATTCAATCAAAATGGAAACTTCTTGGCCATATTAATATCAGTAGCTGCACCAAATTTCATATTTTTGCTCAGTTTGCAGCCCTAAATGAGGTGTTTTATGAGCCATTAAAGCCTGGTCTATCAAATAAAATATATATATTTTTTATTGTATAAGATTCAATAAGCCATAAACAATAATTTTTCCTGACTATATCAGACTGTACAGGGTTAAGTTGCTTTTGCTTGCTAACTTTCTGCTTGCTTGAAAAACACTCCCTGATGACTTGCAATGATTATTTTTCCATTTCTTTCAACACTTGAATTTCTGCACAACTAAACATGCAAAAGGTTAATTTGCAATAAGTATTAGTTTATTCTAGTGGCTTTTAAATACTTTTAGAATCACATGATATGTTTTGTTAGGCTTTAGGATTTATAAAAGTGAAACAGCAGGAGAAGAGAGAGGGGTTAGTCTCATGAGAGGCTTAAGCTGTATATTTTATAATGCTGATTTAGCCTAAAGTACATCATGCATGATGTCAGTGCTGTCAGTGTGCAGCGCGGTGCAGCATTTCTCTCTTTATACTCAAGTAATGTGCTAAAAGAAATCCAATATGAATTCCAATTTCAGTTAGAATCTTGCCATTCTACAAGTACATGAACATGTAGGATAAATAACTGTTGTTTCAGCTCAAATGGTTATGTATATTGATATAGGCACTTTATTAGGTACACCTGCTATTCAACTGCATGTTAACACAAATATCTAATCAGCCAATCACATGGCAGCAACTCAAGCAGATCATCTTGACCATGTCTATATGCATTAAGTTCAAAATGAACATCAGGAAAGAAAGGTGATTTTAGTGACTTTGAACGTGTCATGATTGTTGGTGACAGACGGGCTGGTCTGAGTATTTCAGAAACTGCTGATCTACTGCGATTTTCACGCACAACCATCTCTAGGGTTTACAAAGAATGGTCAGAAAATTTTAAAATATCCAGTGAGTGACTTTTCTGTGTGAAAATGCCTTGTTGATGCCTGAATTCAGAGGAGACTGGCCAGACTGGTTCTGGTCAGAAAGGCAACAGTAACTCATTTAACCGCTCGTTACAACCGCGGTGCAGAAGAGCATGTCTGAACGCCCAACACGTCCAATCTTGAAGCAGAAGAGCTATAGCAGAAGACACACCGGTGACACTCCTGTCAGGTAAGAACAGGAAACTGAGGATAGAATTCGCCCATGGCTTACCGAAATTGGACAATAGATGATTGGAATAACGTTGCCTGGTTTAACGTGTCTCGATTTCTGCTATGACATTCAGATGGTAGGGTTAGAATTTGGTGTAAACAACATGAAAGCATGGATCCATCCTGCCTTGTATCAATGGTCCAGGCAGCTGGTGGTGTAATGGTGTGAGGGATCTTTTCCTGGCACACTTTACGCCCCTTAGTACCAGTTGAGCATCTTTTAAAAGCCACAGCCTACGGGAGTATTGATTCTGCTGACTTTGGCCACATTGTTCACATCTTCTGTTCCAGCAGGATAATGCGCCATGTCACAAATCTCAAATCATCTCAAACTGGTTTTTTTTTTTTTTTTACATGACAGTGAGTTCACTATACTCAAATGGCTCCACAGTCACCAGATCTCAGTCCAGTAGAGCACCTTTGGGATGTGCTGGAACTGGAGATTCACATCATGAATGTGCAGACGACAAATCTGCAGCAACTGCGTGATGCTATCATGTCAGAATGGACCAGAATCTCAGAGGAATATTTCCAGCACCTTGTTGAATCTGTGCCATGAAGAATTAAGGCAGTTCTGAAGGCAAAAGGGGGTCCAACCCAGTACTAGCAAGATGTACCTAATAAATTGTCCAGTATACAAACATAATATGCAAATGTAATATTACAGTAAGCACAATGTGATTGGCTACAAGGGTAAAGAACTGTATATTCCTTCCCACTGATGCACAGACATGCAGTGGTTGGATTAAGTCATACATATTCATGTTTCATTTGCGCTTGCCGTTCTGTCCACATGATTCCTCTTGGCACAGCATCAAACAGTGGGGGGATGAGGTGACAGGCTCTCTTCTGCTTAAAGGCAAGTGTTGGAGCTTTGCTCTGCATCCCAATGTAACTCTGATGAGTCTCCAGAGACAAAAAGCATTAAGTCAGCATCTAAGAACTACAAAACAAGAAACAAATTTGAAAAATGCAAAGTTTCTTTTTCAAAGAAAGAGTTTCGCCAGTATTTTAAGTTCAAAGGGAGGTTTGAAATCTGTTTATGTTGGTCAATTATGAATGGAATAGAGATGTTCTTACCGTGCAGTACATGGTCTTATTCCCATAATATTTGTTGGATAAATATTAAACGCATAATATTAAACTTAATGTATTAGATCAAATATGACATTCACAATCAAAAATATGAAATTGATTTTAAGTTGATATCCTAAAGTAAGATACAATTCTTTAAAAAATATTTATTGGCATATGGTTCCATGAAGAACTTTTAACATCCATGGACGCTTTTCATTGCAAAAAGAAAAAAAGAAAAGGTTCTTTTAAAGGTGTGTGTGTGTGTGTGTGTGTGTAGTTGTGTGTGTGTGTGTGTGTGTAGACAGTGTAAATAATTAATAGAAAAATGAAAATATAATATAATATTAAAAAGTGTCTGATTGTTAGGATAAACAGACGGGAAACAATTCCAAGTGAAAAGGTGTTTATTAACAAAGGTTCACTCAGAACACTCAGGACAGTCAAATGACAGAAGTAAACTCAGCGCAGGCAGGCAGTCACTCAGAGGCGGAGAGAGTCAGACCAGGAACACAGACAGCAGGAGAGTGTGACGCAGGGGCTGAGATGGGCAATCCGTAGATGACTGAAGATGGTGAAGGTGAACCAGGTGAGAACGGGGTGAAGTAATCCGTATCCAGAAGACCAGGAAACCGGGACCGGCGGATTAATTCGAGAGTAAAAAACGGGCTTAATCTTAGAGACATGAAAGGCGGGATGAATTCTCCTGTACGCTGGAGGAAGTTTGAGTCGGACTGTCACTGGGCTAATAATCTTGGTGACAGGGAACGGGCCAATAAATTTGGGAGCTAACTTGTTGGAAACGGAACGGAGCAGAATGTTCTTGGTAGAAAGCCACACTCTTTGACCCAAGACGTATACGGGAGACGTCAACCGGTGGCGATCGGCCTTAGCCTTGGTGCGCGCTCCCACCTGGAGCAGAGTCTCACGGGCTCTGGTCCAAGTGCGGCGGCACCTCTGGACGAAGGCGTGAGCGGAGGGGACCGCGACCTCAGAATCCAGACTCAGAAAAATAGGTGGCTGGTATCCTAAACTACACTCAAACGGAGAGAGGCCCATGGATGACACTGGTAACGAGTTATGTGCGTACTCCACCATAGAAAGCTGTTGGCTCCAGGATGAAGGATTCCTGGATACCAAACATCGAAACATTCTCTCCAAATCGTGGTTGGCTCGCTCGGTCTGACCATTGCTCTGGGGATGATAACCCGAAGACAAGCTGACCGTAGCTCCCAATAACCTACAAAACTCTTGCCAGAATTTGGACACAAATTGGGAACCCCTGTCAGAAACCACGTCCATCAGGAGGCCATGTAACCGAAAGATGTGATCAATTACAGTAACCGCTGTCTCCTTGGCTGACGGTAGTTTGGGCAAGGGAATGAAATGTGCCGCCTTCGAGAACCGGTCCACTACAGTTAAAACAACCGTCATGCCATTAGAAGGCGCGAGGGCGGTGACAAAATCGAGCGCAATGTGGGACCAGGGTCTCGAAGGGACAGACAGCGGTCGAAGTAACCCATCAGGAGGTCATTTAGATGTCTTACCAACAGTACAAACTGAGCAAGCCAAAACAAAATTGTGAATGTCGCGAGCCATAAGTGGCCACCAGAATCGTTGCTTTACTAAACGGCTAGTGCGGTTTACTCCTGGATGACAAGCCACGTTAGAACAATGACCCCATCGAATGATGTCGGACCGTAACTCCTCCGGAACAAACAAACGATTCAGTGGGCAACCGGGCAGAGGCATTACCCCTTCTAAGGCAGTCTTAACCTTCGATTCGACCTCTCATATGAGTGTGGAGATGACTACTCTCTCGGGCAAAATGCACTCTGGAGTAACCGGGCGTTCGGATGGATCAAAAATGCGAGATAAGGAATCGGGTTTGATGTTCTTGGAACCCGGGCGGTACGAGAGTGAAAAGTCAAAACGTCCGAAAAAAAGTGCCTACCGAGCCTGCCTGGAGTTGAGTCTCTTAGCAGACCTGATATATTCAAGGTTCTTATAATCTGTCCAAACAATAAAAGGTACCCCCGACCCCTCCAACCAATGACGCCACTCCTCCAACGCTAACTTGAAAAACGCATTTCTCCGCCTTGGCAAAAAGACCATTCTCTAGCAACCTCTGAAGCACTTGTCAGTTTTGGTTAATTTGAGACGCGCTCCAGTTCACGCGCGTGTAATTCATGGAATTACAAAAAACATTTTTGCCTAAAAGTTAGATTTTTTTTTGTCACGCATGAATGCGTGTCTATTTTCCTTATATAATATTAAATATAAAACACATGTGTAGACTGATATTTTTCTAATGTCTGGACTCGTTTAAGCGAGTAGCCTATGGATAAACAGACGTTTCAATATATTGGTATTAAAGCAGCACTATGCAGGATTTTGAGCTTAACAGAACAGCTTCAGAGAAATTGCAATGGTTATATGACTATTTTCGGGTTGAATGGTGCGCGTTTCGCCCCCCCCCCCCCCCCACCCTTTAGTAATTTAAAGATGTAGCATTGGATCTGGACGGGAAGGATAACTCTGGGAGTTGGAAGGGGTGTGTCGCGATTCTGCAGGTTCGTGGATCTGAGTGTCGTGATTTCAGTTTCATATCACATATCATTACAGCCTTAGAATGTTAAGTTCTACTTCTGTATATGTATTTTTTGTGAAAGTAACTCAAAAGTAATACAGGAGAAATGTAACGCTTTACAATTCTGATACCATAATATTGTAAGGGAATGAATTACTTTTAAATAACAGTAACAAGTAATGTATAATGTATTACAGTTTGGAAGTAACTTGCACAACACTGGTAACAAGACCCACTCACATACACAAACACATCAGACTAGAATGAGACAGCGGATCTACCAACCGTGACACTGATATTGAACAGAACATATTGCTGAAATTCTAATGTACCCTTTTTTATTAAATGCCTCCTCTATATTACAAGCATATAATATTTCTTCTTTTCTTTTTCTACATTGCAAAGTAATAAAATAGCCTGAAATGTACCAAGGGGTTCATTGCATTGGAATTAATTCACTGGATGTTCTTCTGTTTTGTTAAAAGCGGTAAAATTATCCAAAGAGCAGATCTGGGCCTTTCAGCAATAACAATGATTTGAACCCTCATCAGGCGAACGGCCGAGAATGACCATCATTGAGCACCTCTCCCTAAGGCACAAGAGAAATTGCACTATTCATTATTTCAGTCTCTGCTGAGTTCTCACGTTGGCTCTGACATTAGTCCGTTCAATTAGTCCTGTCCTGTCCTCATGACCTTCCTCTGGCAGAAGTCTGCAATTTCAAATACGCTGTTTCAACAGCTGAATGCGTGCATTAACAAATAATGTGGATGCAAACTTTTAGTTAATTGAATTTATATATTTATTTATATTCTGAGGCTGTTGAATGCTTGAATGTGATTGGTTGACGAACGTTCTAAGGCGTGCACTGTGCAATTATTTTCAGGAAAATACGGCTAGTTCCAGGCAGGCCTTGACTGCATTTCATGTCCATATCACTTTGCCAAGTGATTTCAGTTATTTCAAAGGTTCTTACAGCTTACAACAGCAAAACAACCAAAACCCAAATGACACTGGCCAAGCAAATAAATATAGTAGCCTAAACAATAGGATAAAAACATCAAATTATTTCCATGTTTTTAGCCACAAAATTAGGTTTCATTATACAGAAAGCACATACTCTCTTTCTCCCGCTCTCTCTCACACTCAAACGCACATACAGTACGGAGACACACACACACACACTTGTTCAGAAACGTGTTGTCAGCGCTGCTCTATTTTAGCAAATACTGTATCAACTTAAAAGCTACATGACATTTATCACTAGTGAGATAATAATGGCGCTGTTCTTGAAGCAGATAAACTTACAGTTTCGCTATTAGTAGAGACACTGCTGTCAAACACTGTTGTGAGATACGTAAGGAATAATTGACGACAGGCCGTTGAATTATTAGAAAAATACCCGAGGTGGTAATGCGGTCACGACGCGAAATGCACACCCGAGGTGGTAATGCGGTCACGACGCGAAGCGGAGTGTGTGCATTATTTTTCTAATAATTCAACGGCCTGAAGTCAATTATTCCGCTTATAGGCCTACTACAGTTACCACACCTCGAAACATTGTTCAAATGATGTATTTAAAGACGTTTGAAAAGTTTTTGTCATTAAAACGCTCTTGTATGTAGTACTAATTTCCTCCGCATCTAATCCCATGCTTCCGTTGCTAATTCCAAAACGTCATGGAGGTTTGAGCCTCTGATAGCAGAGAAGCAGACTGTCTTGTATGCATTTGCAAGGAGGCATTAATCGTAGTTTGTCTGTTTATTGAACAGCCACATAGAACAACTGTACTCAGCTTGTTTACATCAGTATCAACTGTTTTACTCTCTTGTATTACTCAGACATGTAGTACTCTCGTGAGTCCCCCTAGTGGGCTGGATATAACACCATGACTAAGATAGGTAATTTACAATACCCTGACACCTCCCTCTTTTAGTATAATACTCCAGGGCACAATTCTGTTTACCTCATGGCTAAAACTCAGTAACCTAACATAACACAGATGACTATGTATTTAACCCTCTTAAACTCACTACCAGAACATATTTTCACATCAAACAAAATAATATCAATTATTATGTTCAGGAATAAACAAACCTGGCCATTTAACACAGTTGAATTGTTGAGTGGCACTACTCCTGGCAACATATTATCAGGCTCTTTCATAAGTCCAGCCGCTCAGCCGGCTTACTTACTCTTCCTGATCTGGTGGTCGTATGTTTTGTTGCAGTTGTCTCTGCAAATAAATCAGAGTCTCTATGAAGTTGAGCCCTCTGTGGTGATTTCTCTGAACCCTCAATTGTCTTTAACGTAGTTCCTGGAGCTCCATCAGGAAGCAACTGAAGATGCCTTCGATTTCTCCGTTTCTCTCCCCCCTCGTCATTAAAAACTTCATATGACCGAGGAGTTGTGCTTTCTCTCAGCACCGTCGCAGGCCCTTTCCATTTAGATTCATTGTCCAGCTTTAACAAGACTGAATCCCCTGGCCTCAGGAGAGATAAGTCCTTTGCACCATGTCGTCTGTTAAAGTAGAACGCTTGCTTGTCTTTCGCTGCTTTGTCTTTCTCTTTCACACTTGATTTGTTTGGCCACTTTGGTCTCAGATTTTTCGGTAAGGTGGGTAGAGTTGTACGGATTTTTCTTCCCATAAGCAATTCCGCTGGACTGACCCCTGTAGAGGTGGTGGGTGTGGCTCTGAAACACATGAGTGCCATCAACGGGTCATCCTGTTTCAGAATGTGCTTCGCTGTCTGAACTGCTCGTTCGGCATGTCCGTTACCTTGTGGATTGTGCGGACTCGATGTAATGTGTTGAATATCGTACATAATACAAAAGCTCCTCCAGGCTTCACTGGAGAACTGCGGTCCATTGTCGCTAACAATTTGTTCTGGTATGCCGAATCTCGCAAACAACACTTTGAGTCTCTGAATAACATGTTCAGACGTTGTGACGTGTAACAGAAGAATTTCCAAGTAGCGCGAATAGTAGTCAGATACTACCAGATATTGTTGCGCTCTGTGCATACACAAGTCTATGGCTATCCGTTGCCATGGCCTTTCCGGCAGTGGTGTTGACTGTAAAGGTTCTTTGTGCTGTGCACGTTTATGTTCAATGCAAAACTTACACGTCTCGATCTTTCGTTTAAGATCCTCAGAAATTCCAGGCCACCACACAGTCTCTTGAGCGCGTGCCCTGCATTTCGACAGACCTTGGTGTCCGTCGTGAATTCTGCTAAGCATCTCGTGTCTCATCACTTTTGGAATTACTATGCGATTCCCCAGCACAATCAGTCCCTCACTCACTGACAAAGAGTCTTTCCATTTGTAAAAGCTCTGTACCCTATCAGGAACGCTTTTAGCATATTCTGGCCACCCTTCTGTTACGAACTTCTCTACGGTTTGTAGCTGCCCATCCTTTTGTGTCTCAGTTTTTATTTCTGTTAGCTTGCGCTGTGACACAGGCAGACAACTGATGATCGCATTCACGTGACAACTCACATCTGCAGTCATGAAGTCTTCAGTGGTGTTCAATGGGCTACGTGACAGTGCATCTGCCACAACCAAGGTTTTGCCAGGTGCGTACTCCGCTTTTGCATTAAACCGCATGAGCCTCATCAAAAGTCTCTGACATCTTACTGGCACTGTGTCTAGATCTTTACTGTTAATCAGTGGCACTAATGGCTTGTGATCAGTGATCAATTTGAATGTGTCCATGCCCACTAAGTATTTCTGGAACCTTTCACACGCCCACACGCCAGCAAGGCATTCCTTCTCAATCTGGACGTATCTTGTTTCAGAATCCGTCAGTCTTCTAGAACAGTACGCGACCGGTTTCCAGCTGTCCTCATGTTTTTGCATTAAAACGCCGCCGATACCGTAACTGCTAGCATCCGCCGATACTACTGTTTCTTTTTCCAGATCATAATGTGCCAAGACTGGAGCTTTTGTGAGCGAGCCTTTCAAAATGTTGAATGCGCTTTTCTGCGGTTGGTCCCATGTCCATGCACGTCCATTCTTAAGCAGCTCATACAAAGGACCTCCCTTCGTTGCCAACTCCGGAATGTATTTACCCATGTAGTTTATGAGGCCTAGGGCCCTCCTCAACTCATTTACATTGTTCGGTTCTTGCAAGTCACTTATTGCACGCACCTTTTCTGGGTCTGCTCTGACACCTTGTGCATCCACGACATGACCCAGGAAACTCAACTCTGCTTTCCTGAAAACACACTTTTCTTTATTCAATTTGAGCCCCACACTTTCCATCCTTTTCAGCACCTTCTCCAGGTGTTTGTCATGCTCAGCCCGATCCTTCCCGTACACGATCACATCATCCATGTACACCGCGACTCCTTCCATGTCCCTGAGAAGTCCATTCATTTTTCTTTGGAAGATTTCCGGGGCTATACTGATTCCGAAAGGAAGCCTCTTAAAGCAATAGCGTCCCACCGGAGTGATGAATGTCGTCAGCAAGCTGCTCTCATCACATGGATCTCATCACATCACAGCGGAATCTGCCAGAATCCTGACGCTGCATCTAATGATGTAAAGACGCTTGCTCCAGCTAATTTAGCTAGAATTTCGTCTGTTGTGGGAAGCATGTATCTCTCTCTTTTTATGTTGTCGTTAAGTTTATTTAACCCAACACAAATTCTGACGGTGCCATTGGGCTTCATGACCGGAACCATGGGTGCACACCAATCTGTAGGCTGTGTGACTTTTTCCACAACACCTTGTTCCTCCATTCTCTGCAGTTCTGCTGTTACTTTAGAAAGCAGTGGTAATGGTACTCTCCGTGCAGTATGTACTGCGTATGGCTCCGCACCTTCTTTCAGGTGTATTTTTACCGGCTCAGTTTTCATTATACCACCTCCTTCAAAAACTGTGGTTATCTGCTCTATTCTTTTGACTAGCCCCATTTCGGCTGCTGTCTGTCGGCTTAGAAGATTACTGACGGTTCTTCCGTCAACCACATACACGGTAATGGCATATTTTCTACCTTTATGCTCCACTGCTGCAGTGAACTGACCGATGCAATTCAGTGATCCCCCTGGGCTGTCTAGTGCTATGTTCGAATGAAGGAGCTGTGCCTTTGGGTGAAGCTTTTCATACGTCACAGTGTTCATTACGGTAACATCCGCTCCCGTATCGATCTTAAAACTAACTGGGGTATCACCTATCTTAAGTAACACATTCCATTTAGCTTCTTCTGACTAATTTTTGTTACTCACTGCCCCCAGATAAAAGCTGTCTTCACTCACTTCATTCGCCGTCACTTGTCTCACCGTTTTTGACTTGCACATTCTCGCCCAGTGTCCTTTTCTTTTGCATTTTCTGCATTCAGTATCTGCTGCTGGGCATTTTCTGATGTCTTTGTGTCCTGTCTTACCACACCTACTACACTCGTTTTCTGTTTTCTCACCAGCTCTTTTATATTTCTCTTTCATCCAGGGCCGATTTGCCGCCTTTGATGTACGCCTGGAGGCTACCTCGTGCACGCTGTTTGTCGACTGACCCTTCTGCTGACTAATCTGCTGCGCGACATCCTCGGCTTGCCGCGTCATCTGCACCGCAGTTTCCAGGGTAAGTGCTGTCATTAGCTGCATCCTCCTAGAGAGCTCTTTATCATGAATTCCAACTACAAGCCTGTCTCTTATATGTTCGTTTCGACTTGCACCGAATTCACAGTTCTCACTGAGTTCGTAGAGGGCTCTGATATAGCACTCCGCATTTTCCCCGGGCCTCTGCACTCTCTGGTGAAAACACGCCCGCTCATGTATCACGTTCTTTTTCGGCAAGAAATACTCGTCAAATTTTCCCAGCACTGTTTCGTACTCCTCAGCACTTTCCTCTGCTCCGAACGTGAACGATTTGAAAATGTTCTCAGCTTCAATGCCCATGGCATATATTAAAGTGCTTATCTGTACCTCTTTATCTTCTTTGCTCAGTTTTGTTGCGGTCCTGTAGCGCGCGAACCTCTGCCGCCACGTTGGCCATTCCGTTGGACGATCAAAGTTAAAACCTTCTGGTGGATGAAATTTCGACATATTGCTCTTCTCTTGCCTTTATACTTCTGACACCATGTCTTGTATGCATTTGCAAGGAGGCATTAATCGTAGTTTGTCTGTTTATTGAACAGCCACATAGAACAACTGTACTCAGCTTGTTTACATCAGTATCAACTGTTTTACTCTCTTGTATTACTCAGACATGTAGTACTCTCGTGAGTCCCCCTAGTGGGCTGGATATAACACCATGACTAAGATAGGTAATTTACAATACCCTGACACAGACTAATGCTGGACACACTCAACGACTGGCTGAAACACTCTCTGACTGTTTCCATCGACTGCAGCAGATGTTAAACCCAGACTGTGAACTGAACGCGCGTTTGGGCATGATCAATCATAATACATTACATTCATAACCGGCCTTACAGTATAAGTGTGTCCCTGGCTTTATGCAGTTATTAATGCAGTTATTAGAGAGAAAGAGAGAGAGAGAGAGAGAGAGAGAGAGAAGCATATGCGTCAATAGGGATCTTCGCCGTGACGTCACGACGCGGTTACACGCACTCTGGTTGGCAAAAAGAAAAGTAATGGCTTGCTGCGCAGCGCAAACACAGAAGACAAATGGTTGTATCGTGCTGTGTGATCGGCTGTGTTAACAGGTTCGATAAGAGTAACCTTCTACCGCGTACCTAAACAGCTTGAATCAAGAAGATCGCTGTGGATTTCTGCAATTAGGCGTCTAGAATAGGGTACACATTTAAACCCAGATATCACCATGATAAGTACTGAGTTGATTACATCAAGACAAACAAAAAATTTATTACAAGTTTTTTTTTAATTGTTTGTTATTAACATTTGTTATTAACATTATTAACATGTGTTGTTAACATAGACAAACGGTGCATAATCTAATTACGTATGTACTAGTTTGCATAAATACCCAAAAAGATCTAAACATTGGGTATAGCCAGGTGAAAATGTCTTGTTGAATCTTGTTGACACCTTACAGTAAAATACCTAATGTTAAGGTCTGAACGGAACCCATTCAGGCTACCCATGAACATTAATACATGGAGGCTGGAAGAAGTACTTTAGAAACCAAACCAGCCTTTATTAATTTGTATTGCTGAGATGGGGTTTGGGGCTGAAACAAGACAAAAGGGTAAAATAAAAAGTGGCTGGATCAAAAAATCAAATTACGTACACAATGCACGACTAGAGAAGTTCATCTTCATTCTCTTCACAGGCCATCTGCATTGAGTTTGGTTCTTTCTGCCAACCAGTTCGCGGCCACGCCCATATCGTGACGTCACATTTGACTCCGGCGAACATCCCTATTCATAGATTTCATGTGACGTCACGCAGTGGAGCAGCCGCCATTTGTAGGACCGAATTGCAACCCAGTCTATGATTGCAACATGCCGTCTATCTGCTGTGCTGTAAACTGTGATAACAGCAAATCACAAAGAAATGTTGATAAATTAAACGTTGACCTGGAAATTTAAATAAAAGTAAAATTAGCAAATTACAGGTTAGCTTGCTAAATTAAAACATGTAGTTTACAATTGGAACATGTATTCTCTATATACAACCTTATTCTATATAGACCGCTATCTATATTTACATTGTAACCTTAGTTATACGTTTGGCTGAATTATGTTGTCGTTACCTGCTTCAGTATGCTAAACTACTGCTCACTGTTTCTGCCTTAATGCATTGTTTAAATTAATAGATTATTTGCTAACTGCATGATTTATATAGCTACATTTCTGAAATGCATAACTCCGACACTCTAAATTGTAATGTAGACACACATTTTCTGAAAAGCTGCTTTGAAATATTGTGAAAAGCGCTATACAAATAAATGAGAATTGAAAATAAAGGTGTCCAAACGTCACTGATAATACAAGAGATAGGCTATGTGCTTTACCGACATTATTAGCAATTCAGTTCAGCGATGCTTTTATGTTCAGCGATTACTGGTGTGACGTTAATATTGCTTGATTAACAGAGTGCCACTTACCCTTCCTGTTATCAAGAACATTTTCTTCATGGGGGCATTTAATACAACACTAAATCATAAATCATACCTGTACAATAACAATACGATGTCCACCAATCAATTTAAATAGTACATTGAATTTAATTTGTCGTTTAATGACATTCAACATCCGACTATTTTACATATGTACTTTGATTGTCCAGTGGCGGAACTTTTGCCAAGCGTATCAGAGGTTCTAGGTTCTAATCCGCCCTCGTACCATTTTTTATTAAAAAACCCTTATTAAAATAATCGATTATGTTTATCAGTGGTTGTATATCAGTCAGCAACACATTTGTGTGCATTTTATTTTGTGATCTCACCGGAGCCAATAGTCTCCGAAATGGATCACCACTGATCCAGAGTCAACAAGCACTTTGATCACTTGATTTAAAAAACAACACATTTCAGCGTGCTAGATCACCTCTTATTTGACTTTTATTTATGTGTATTGGTACATCCGTGCCGCGAGAGATGTTTCAAAAGTGGTGGGGACATGGAGAGGGAGTGTGGACGAGGTAGATGTAAATGTCAGCAAACGTAAAATTTGGCAAGTTTTTACTAGACTTTAGTGGAGTCAGTAGGTCGTTTAACAGTAAATACGGATCTATACCTAAAGTATCTATTTTATTTAAATACCGTTGCTTTTCATCTGTGCTATTTAAGTGTGATCACCAGGGAGATATCATGCGATTTAACGCAAAGGTCCTAAAGATGGCGGCCACAACAAAAAAGTCACGTGACTGAAACCCATGAATATTATTATTTATTTATTAATTGATTATAGATAGGACTATACTTTATTTATTAAAATTAAAATGCATGTTTCCAATCATTGTGAAGTTAGACATCGAAAATGGCAGATCAAGCGCATGTGGCTACATGTTTTTCTTGTTATGAATTGTATCCTATTTTCCGTTATTACAGTTGACTACGCGAAGTGATATGGAACTGTAATGCGGTCAAGACCTGCTGGAACTAGAACTTCTTTAGCCGTGCGTTTCCCTGAAAATAATTGCACACCTTAGAACGTTCTCAACCAATCAGAATCAAGCATTCAACAGCCCTGTTAGTATAAAAAGACTTAAAGAGTTAGTTCACCCAAAAATGAAAATTATGTCATTAATGACTCACCCTCATATCGTTCCAAGCCCGTAAGACCTCCGTTCATCTTCGGAACACAGTTTAAGATATTTTAGATTTAGTCCGAGAGCGTTCTGTCCTTTCGGCACTGTGAGCTTATGGAAAATTCACTCTCTTAAAACAATCTTCCTAGCTGTGTCTTCTAACACAATATAACAGTGGGCAGTTTTAGAATTCCATGGAATATTATTATTTTGAACATTTTTTCTGAAGAGCGCTTTCATTTCCACCACTTTTCAATTTATGTAGTTTATTACAATATAATATTGTAAAACTGATTATATAAGATTATGTATCAGTCAACAACACCAGTAGCTACCTAATCATGTAACAAAATAAATCTTAATACTTCATGAACTGAATACGTTTTTATTTAAAGTTGCTAAATGCCATGAGTTGGGATTTTTGCATAGCCTACAGCATTTCATTTTTGCTCAGGTCTATGTTTATTTTTTAAAGTCACACACATATTGTAAGTAATGAACTATTAATACTTGATTTAAAGTACATTTAGATCCACATATCCACATCATTGGTTATTCTTTTTTTTTTTTTCTTAAAAACTGTGTAGTGGTGGAAATGACGGTTTATGGTGGAAAGATTGTTTCTGTTCATTTTTTACTTAAATTGCCAGTCCAAAATATGTTTAACCATGTATTTTATTATTTAACATATAAATTTAACAGTATACCTGATAGTTTTAAAAATAATGATTACAAATGAAATGATATGCAAATTATATGAACCTGCTCAAAACATTAATTTCATTCAAAAAAGCTGTGCACTGAGTGTGTGTGTGTACTTTACACATTTTTATGTCATGACTGTGAAAAATAGTAGTATATAATTAAATGCATTTATGGTGAAATTACTACATTTTCAAGTCAATCTTTGTTCATTTTGACCACGAAACATCTGGTGTTACTTTAATTCAGCGTTTGCAGCACCATAAAAGACTTCTCTACTTTCTCTTCTTTATAGAAGCTATCAATTTTAAGTTTTAAAATTTGCGATTTTAATATAAGTACATGGTTAAATAGTTGACCACTTGCTTGAGCAACTTAATATAGCCTAAGTATAAGTAATGCGTGGAATAATAGCCCTACGTTGTTTAAATTGTGTTTAAACGCGCATACGTCCAGTGTATGTGTACAAAGAGAATCGCAATGCTGACAACTTTTTTAAAATAAAAGTTGCAACATAACTTCTGGATTTAATATAAAAATAGTAAGTATGTGTTTGTGGTACAGCCACAGATCAGTTATTCACTGCTGCTATGCATCATATGTGAAAGCACTATCGCACGCGCTGCTCCTGCACCGCAACACGCACGGCAAACGGGGTATGTTTGAAACGGCGTTAGATCAACCTACAGTTCTTAGAAACGTAGATGTGTCACGCATATTATATCTCTTTTTTTCGTACAACAGCAGCTCTCATCTTGTTTGTTTACAGCGGATGCGGATGAGCAGCAGTCGTAAACCTGAAACTGATTTGCCAACTTCTGACAATAGCGGAAGTTCGTCACAACGGCTTGTGCACATAGCCTATTATGGTGTCCCCAGAATGTGTCTAAAATTTCAGCTCAAAATACTCTCCAGATCATTTATTATAGCTTGTCAAATTAGCAAAAACGCTCCGTTTTGTGTGTGTGTCCGTGTGTCCCTTTAAATGCAAATGAGCAGCAACTCCCTGCCTCCGTTCAGAAGAGGGGATACAATAACAAAACACGCGAATAATTTCACTCAGCCAAAATCTCAGAAATACAGCGGAGTGCATAATAATTAGTGGATACATTTATGTAGTAGTTGTTGTGGAGTTAGGCTAAGTCCATACTATGGAGTCTGTTTCTGGGGTATTTCCGTTGAAAATAAAATGAATCCACTGCTCTCGTCTCATCTGAGGCTGGGACTCTAAATAGCCTACAGCATGTTGCTGGAGATGCAATATCATGGCCAAATTTCAATGGTGGGTAAACTCAGTAAATATATTTTGTACTGTTAGCCAACTAAGTTACAATACAGTAATTATGAACAAGATTTTTTTTTCAACAGTAGAAACCGACAAGATTCCACAAATATTTCAAAAAAATCATAAATTGAAGGTAACTTGTTCATTGTTTTGCAATGTTACATTAATTTACCCCATTTTCCTCTTGTAAAGTTACCTGCATGTGTACACTCGAGTACATGGCACCTTAATTAGTAAACTGTGCATATTATTACAAAAATAAACTATTTATGCGCACAACATTTTGATCGATTGTGTACCATCTGGTAACATTTAATTAATAACATCATCAGTTTGTTAAAGCAGTTGGATAAAATTTTTATTGGAACTTTATTCGTGCGTATGTGTGTTAGCAAAGTGCGCTAGCTGTTTGTTTCTCGCCCTTGCTGTGAGGAATCATAGGCTACCGAAAGAAAACGCAGCAACAGGTAAGACTTTTAAAATATTTTCATAGGATCATGTTTTTCATCGCAGGGCAAACTGTTGTCAAAGTCAGTCACAGTTCACACTAACATGAAGAAAGAAAAAAAAAAACCTCAATTAGGGTAATTTCCCTCACCCTCAGTCATTCCAAACCCATAAAACATTCGCTCATATTCAAAACACAAATGAAGATAAATAAAATTGGTAACACTTTACAATAAGGTTAATTTGTTAACATTAGTTAATTAACTAACATGAACTAACCAGGAGCAATAACATTTGATATTAGCCTAGTTCATATTTGTTAATAAAAATACAGCTCATGTTAGTTCACAGTGCAATGTTAACAAATACAACCTTTGATTTTAATAATGTATTAGTAAATGTTGAAATTACTAAGATTAATAAATGCTGCATAACATAAGGTTCATTGTTAGCATGCAGTTAACTAATCTTTACTAATGAACCTTATTGTAAAGTGTCACCATTAAATCTGTTCATCATTCAGAAAATTTGGACTAAACCACTCAATTCATATGGATTCATTTTGATCTCTTTATGAACATTTTGAAGTGACAAAGGGGTAGTTGGATAGCTCACAGATCGCTCAGACACTAAATTAAATGCAGTCTGTTAACAGTAGTCTTATACTTTCTGTGATGAAAATATAGCATCCTATTCTGATGACAATTCTAGTAGCCTACTGAGATTTTTACTATTCTAATGCTCTTTAACAGTAAGCACATTGTGAAATGTAGCAACTAACTTGCTAATTGCTGACAGCAAGTTACTGTACATTTCATAGTTTTCTTTTTACAGTGTTCAAACGGACAGAGAGGGATATCTTTTCCAGAAACCTATGAAAAAAAGCACCAGGAAAATTGTTATTGGCTACTCTTACTTATCTCTTTCTGCTTACATTTCAATCTTTCATGGACAGGCTAAGAGCTTTAGCAAGTCATTGCCTAGCAACTCAACTCAGCTGAATGCAATGTCCTCTGTACCAAGGACTGTGCTTTTGAAACACATTTGTATTATAAAGTAGACATTTTAAAAGAAAAATAATGTATTTGTGAACAAATCAGTATTTAGTCACACTATATTCTACTAAGAAATTCATTACAATGTCCATTACAAAGGAATCAACATACCAACAGGTCAGGGTTATTGACCGTAGCACAGTTTTCAGTTACATAAGCAGTTTTGATATGAGGGGTTTTCAAACTGGTGTACGGTGACCTTCAGGGCAGATTTAGTTTACACATATTTATAATGTTAATTTTTCACAGTAAAAATTAGGGCTTTATGCATATAGTCATCTTTTAAATTTTAGAATGGGGGTGGTCCCTCACATGAGGATGATCATGTTTGGACTTCCATGACATCTAAAATATTGAAAACCCCTGCTATAGGCAAAGCCAAGGTAAATACTAGGAAAACTTTATTCAACTATTCATTTTCTTCCGTGTAGGCCTCTGACACGAGATGGAGATGCGCGAGAACTAAACTTAAAGGTGGGGTATGTGATTTGCAAAACGGCCGTCAGATTTTGAAAATACACAACTCAAATGGTCCTACCTTCTTTTCTCCAACGCTGGCCCTGATTCGCACGAGGGGGATGGGGGGAGGGGGGTATGGTACGACCGTTTGATTGACGGACTTACTCAATGATTCTAGGTGGTCTTGGAAATGATTGGCTGGAGTTTTTTGAGTCCTGCCCGTTCCACAGATGATTAAATTGCTTAATTTTCATTTCAGTGCTTCTAACTAGTGACTGTAAGTGGGTTATGAATAGGATTTCAAGTGATTTTGAAAAAAATGGACAAAAAAGAGAATCACATACCCCACCTTTGAGGTTGAGCCACTGTAGTCACATGGACTGTTTTAACGATGTCTTGACTTACTTTTCTGTGCCGGCAGATGCAATTACCTAAGGAGTGAGACAGCTCTCAGATTTCATCAAAAATATCTTAATTTGTTTTCCGAATATGAACGAGAGTCTTACGGGGTTGGAACAACATAAGGGTGAGTAATTGACCGAATTTAAATTTTTGGGTGAACTGACCCTTTAATTAAAAGTTAGATAAGACAGAAATTGAGTTTTTAATAAAACAATTATTTATTTTATAGTACAACTTTAAAATTTCAATACTAATATATTTACGTTTCAATTTCTTCATTTACAGACGTTAAAGAGTATGAAATTCACTGTTTAAAACACTGTTATTACATGTCAAACGCATGCCGCTTATAATTGAAACAGGCAGCGCATATATTTATATAATTAAGTCGCAGCCTTTACAATTCAAAAATCGCTCTAAGGCTAAGCAATATCACGATTTCTGTTTAATGTCGATATATCGTGCAGATGAAGCCCTTGACTAATCTGTTTGTGTCTGTGTGTCATTCACCAAAAGTTTAGCTGCAGCCTTTTCCAACTCTGCTACCCACAGTTTGAAAACCCATGATTTAGAGGGTTGTGACATGTTATTGTAAATTGGTAGTTCCATATTAATTTGTACTGTATGTTCATGATAAATATTATTTTGTTAGATGTTAACATTTTATGGAACTTTTACATAAATGCAGCATGCCTTTTTTCTTTTGAAATCTCTGAACTGACCGAACGTGTCTGGTCTTATTGTGAACGGCATTCAAATTATTATTATTTTAAAATTTTGTAACAACTGTAGGTAAAAACAAACAAAAAAACAAACAGGCATTGTGTATAAACATTATGTTATACAAAAAAAAATGTAGGCCTGACTGTGTAATAGTGATTTATGTGAACCCTTTAATGATTAATTATTCATATTTGCATCGAGCACTCTGCAGTCAAATAAACTCTGTGTTTCATTAACTGTAAAAAAAATAACTAGATCTAATTTGCAGTAGGCTATATTACTTTTGCATTTCTCATTTTCTTTTAGATTATGCTTTTCTCAGTGTGGTTCCTCAATGCAAAAGAGCAACGGTGACTGGGCAACGGTTTTGCCAGCGATGTGCAGTCAGTCATATTTAATTGAGCCCTGGAGGAAGTTGGAATATATAAGAGCATTTCCATTAGATTTTTTTTGCCAAACATTTGCATAAAGTAAAAAAAATAAAAATAATAATTGTTTTTTTGTAAATCAATTATTTCTAGAGAGATTTTGCTCATTTACTATCAGTACAAATGCAGCACTTGTGGTGCCTTTGAGTTTTGTCTTGGCTTCCTGTGAGACTTGCTAACTCCAGATGCAAAATCAACACAACCAAATGTATTGGTAGTATGTGTGCTGAAGTGCAGCTATCTCCATGGCCTGTGCCATGCAAGGCTATTTGGAGAATAACAATAGCAGTCCATTTATCACTTGTCTTTTGTGACAGTTCCTGCTCTCCCAGGTGATTCATTCATTGGACCATATTTTTCAGCCATCTCAACCATAACCAGAGGAGAAAGTGGCAGAGAATGATAAAATAGATTGTGTGGCCTTCATATTTCTACAAAGTTGCAGTCAGTCCATGTGCAATATTGGTTGTACAGCACATGGACCGTCTTAAAATGGCACTCATGCCACTGTTTACATGTAAAAAAAATAAATAATTTTTTTTTGTGTGCTGCAAAATATCCTTGTAGAAAATCAAGTTATTAGCCACTGCTTCAGCATATGATACGCATCAGCATACGTACACAGTTCTACTAAAGGCCCACAACATGTATTTTAAATTTCAAAGCAGAATCATTGGCTCATGAATTTCAGATGCCTCAAGGATGCATGCAGACATTTTTAATATCCAGCACAGTATATTAAGAGAGATTTTTTTAATAGGTGTTGGCCACATTGGATTGTAAAGGAATGCATGAGCAGATTTTCACATTTTCGGTGGTTCTCAAGTCATAGTTGGGTAAACTAAACTTTTATAGCGTTGAACGGGAGACGACAACAAATAAAATTTTTGTATTTCCATTTGCACTGAAGCAAAAGAAAAATCCATGATAGTTTTCATGAATTTACAAAAAAAGGAAAAATTTATCATGTCAAATTTGCCCTTGGCCGTTATATTAGAAACACCCTCCCTGCAACTTTTGTATTTTATTTTATTTATTTTTTTTGTCATTTACTCAAAGTCAAGTCACCTTTATTTAAATAGCACTTTATACAATACAGATTGATAAACAGAAAAAATGATGCATTTTGGCTGCTGTTCAGCTGAAGTCAGTTCAGTGTTGATTCAGATCCGTTGTAAATATCATCAATTATTAAATAAGTTAATTTCAGAAAACAGTGATGCCATCATCCAGTTCAGTCAGATCAATAATATTGTTGAATATTAAGTATCCCCAACTAAGCAAGCCAGAGGCCAAACTCCATCAGGTGATAGAGAAAATAATCTTGGGAGTAACCAAGCTTTTTTTACTATAATATTACACAATGTATAGCATTATAAATGTAGGCCTATTAAATGTTTAAAAAAGGAAAATATAAAATGAAGACAACTTAGGGAATGCGTCATCACAGTCTGAAAAAGTCATTATTTTAAATGAGATGTTGATGTTGAACTGGTTATTTTGCATAATTTCTTGTTTGCGTAAGTATTTTACTGTTTACATGTTGCTGAAAAGCATATACAGTTTGACAGATTCAATATGCAATAGGGGCATATTGTCACAAAAGGTAGAAGTGTGTCAGAAAAGTACTTAAAAATAAACCATTTAAAATATTAAGCGGATTTTAAACATGAAAACTAGCCCGTCTTGTTTGCATTAAATAGCAAAATAAATAATAAATAGTTCTATTAAAGGTTCTTGAAAGATAATTAAACGTAGGCCAATAATTATAAGTTCATTTACATTTTAATTGATCCTCACTAAACCAAGAGTTTACATGTGCCTAATAGCAAACCTATTTTCAAACACGACCTGAAACAAAAATAGAATAGCCTAATGTTTTATTTTTAGCTCCTGCCCACCTACCCGGACGTTTCCAAAATCACTTTTTTTCCATTCCATTTCCATGTGTACATTACATCACATCTAAACGTGAAAAGAGCAGAGTGGAGGAGAGCCAGGAGGAGGAGATCAGAGAGAACCGTGACCAACGGAACTGACGTCACTGGCATAATGTAAACTGTTGAGATGATCCATGGTAACAGACTCAGTGCAGCAACCGCTCGCACAGACACACGCACAGGAACCGACAGAAATGCCTCGAACCTGGATCGCACCTGCACCGGCTCTGACATCCTACAGATGAGCGGTGTTTGGACTCGTTTCAGACGCGCCGTCGGCCTTTTAAACGCGACGCACCTGCCAGGAATCCAAAACATTTAATGTATTCCTCCTATACTGTCAATTCACAAGAAGCAAGGAAACCAACGAAATGTGTGGTTAAACTCTCTCATCTAACAGACTACAACAGGAGCAGATGATTTTAATCCGGATGAAATAATGACTCTTGTGGATTAACGCCTTCACTGTCACTCATTTTTTTATTTTGCTCTATCGGGATCGAAGGATCATCTGCCTTTACCATTTGCCATTACAGTCTTTATATTACACCCATAGTAATATAATATCGTGAAGATGGCGACTGGAGCGGGCTGGCAGCATTACTACAACCCCGCTGGCAGCGCTTCGACGGGGAAATATAACAGCACCTCCACTTCAACATCCACCAGCACGTCCTTCCCGTCCGGTTTAACCCTCGAATACACGCAGGACCTCCACCTGAAGATGAGCAAGAAGATCGCACAGCTGACCAAGGTAATTTTGTGCGCGTTTTGGGTAATGCCATGCGTAATGCCATGTGTGTTGCTTGCAGGTTGAGCAATGCGCATTGGAAATGCCGGAGACCCCCATCCATCCAAATGACACCAGGCTGGCCCTCAGTCCGAAATAACCATAGAATGCACAAATGGGGCAAAAATGACCAGATGGGGTGGAATATTTTATTAATAAAACATGTAATTTCTTCATTATATTCCACGTATTTCTCAAAACTGTAGAATTGGAGTCTCACTAAAAATCATAATATTTTTAAGTTATAGTTTTTAAAGGTTCAGAAACTATCTAAAAGCTATTTTATTGATAATATTAAATATCAATAATCATATTTAATTACGAAAGATTGCTCAAAAATGGAGTTTGTGACTGTCAAATGAATGTGTTATGTTATAATACTACTAGTGTTTTTAAAATGAACACCATTTACTCTTTTTTTCCTTAATGGTTGAAAAGAAAAGAAAAGATTCAAACACTTGATATGCCTCTTTAATATGTGAAGTACCAGTGAAAAGTTTGGACACATCTGACCATTTCTCATCATCCAAAAAACCTTTTAAAGCCTTATGCTTAAATGCTTTTTTTTAAATTAGTTTTAAAGACAAATCTATATTTTTGCCTATGGGCCGGAGCGTGTAGGAAAAGCATCCAACAAGTGTGCAGCATTCCTGAGATTGGAAAAGAGAAACACGTTCCAGATTTTGCAGAGTGACTTGAAAAGTTAATTTGATTTGTTAATGTTTTTTGGATAATTCCCATTTTATAGGTTGACTTTGTGGAATGAGATTGAAATGATTAATAATGAATATGTGGGTGTGTCCAAATTTCCTACTGGTATTGGTCTCATTCTCTCAAAAGGAAGCAGAGCAAAATCTGCCCAAAAGCTGTCTTGTGAGAGATGTGCTGGTCCTGTCTGTAAGGATCATCTACATAATCTGCAAAGCCCGCTAGGCACATTTGTATTTCTGACATAAGCACACCACACATTAGTTATAGCTGAATATTATTTTTTACTGTACATGTACATGATTTAAATATTTTGTACATTCTTTAATTGTTTAATTAAGCTGAATCCAGTACTGCTCATTTTGACCCCCTTTATGCATTTATAGGGTTTTTGGGACATGCATTTTTGGGTTAAAACTTGCTTACATCTGATTTTTGTACGCTTAATGCCATCATAGCATAGTATAATTCAGTGCTTATAATTTGTCATCTAAAATAATTCTGGCGTCTACAACACTGATCATCCTCCATCCTTAGGTTGGTCGAAGTTGTAATATTGAGTAAATTGAAGCATACTAAGCATATAGTTTCTCTGCTGGTGTACTGAGAATCTACATACAGAATTTTTAGTAGGGCTGGTGGCAGATCATCCTGATACGTTCACTTACATTATGTTATATATGTGGTTTAATCTGTGAATGAATATTATCAACACCTGCTGTTTTGTATGATCCTCTTAGCCCTAACTGGGATATGGGAATGGCATGTTTCCCAAGCCTGCTTCAGCTATTAATTTTCAGGTATTAGAGCCAGAGTTCCCACAGTCAAGGACAACCTGGAAATATCAGATTGAGTTTTGCAGCCCTGGAAAAGGTATTGCATTCATATAGTGAATATGCATTTTCTCTCAAAAATCTCATCAGCTAGGCCTAGATATTGATGATGAGTCAAACTTGCTTGAGAGTCGTATGTTCGATTTGTGAGCCAGGTCTTTTTTTTTTATTTTTTATGAATTGTTAAAAGCAGTTTAAATATTGATGCGATTCATTTGCAAATCTGTCTTTAATCATTTCTTGATAATGACTAGGCTACATCTCTAAGTGTCTGCTTTGAATAGTATTTTTGATAAATCAAATATCTTGACAAATCCTTATATTCAGTGAAAAGTTCATGATTTTTTTTTATCATTGCTCTTTTGAGTTGGTTTCTTTTAAATTAATGGTCAAACAGAATGAACTTAATGATTCATATAGTGAATCTGTGTTGAATTATTTGTTAGTGTAAGGATAGGTGTTCTCTATAGGCGTTTGCTTGGAAGATTGAAGATTGAGAAACATAATATATTCATGTCCCCAAAGCCTCTATTTTGTAAAAGGTTGGCATTTTTATTTTGTCTTGTAATACTTTTAAAAAGCAAAATTCTGGCAGTCCTTGATCTGTGCTTGTTGTTGTCTAACCGTTTGTAAAGAAGAATACAAAGTGAGCAACGAAACGCATATTTTATTGAACCTGAGCCTTAACATTAATGTGTGCAACCATTCATATTCCATAATCCATTAAATGATTTAACTCAGCCTCCAGCAGATCTGTTGGTTTATGATTGCTGTTCTTGCGCATGCACGGTGAAGTTCATTCATCCTTAGAGAGCTCGGGCTGCGCCTCATAAATGAGATTACATTGCTTTGGCTGAGTATTGATGCACCTGTCAGACTATCATTAAACATGGACACCTGGGTCATTGCTTTTAAAGGATATCCAAAGCACGAGGAATTGATGTGTCATCAAAAAAGTGTGCAAAGGATTTTGTAATTTATGATATTTGCATCACATTACTATTCTTTGTGCTTTGTACTGAAAATTTAGCACATTTAAACCTGATTATAGATTGGCAATTTAAATCAAACTGTATAGATTAAAAAAATTAATTAAAAAAAAGTATAGGAAAAGTATGTTAGGCCTAATGCTTTTGCGTTTTCTCGCAAAATGTTTGCGCTCACTGATTAAACTTTGCCTTCACTCGCAAAATGTTCACGTTTCTACGAGAAACATTGCATTTGCTCGCAAAATGTTTGCATTCTGCCCTTATTGAAAAAAAATATGTTTTTAAGTGAACTATTCCTTTACTGTTTGGTACAAAACTTCGCATAGTTTACACTTTCATTATTCTGGATATATAGTCTAAACCTTTTTGCATATTTGTGTGATTTTGGCATAACAGCAAATGTCTTGCTGAAGTTTTGTGCAGTTGGTTTGAGCAAAGCTGTAATGAGATCCCAAGATCCCGACTGCACAGTGTTTTAAGAGAAACTTTTTCACTTTTATGTGTTGAATTTTTTTTTTTTTTTTTTTTTTTTTGGTGCCTTTCATAGTTGAATACATTGTTAGTGTATTAGTACTTTGTCAGTCCCTTCCTCATGTAGCGCTGATGTTGAACATTTCAATCAATTAGAGACCGGTCTGGGCTCTATTGCCTCTGTCTCTCCTCTTGTGGTTTAACTTGGCATCCACACCTCCTAGTCTCCAGATGGGCCCATGTCTGGGTCTCAAATCCTCCTGATGGGCATCAATAAACTCCAGAAGCTTCACATTGCAATTTAATAACCTCACACAGGTCATTTGTGCAAAAAACACTTGATGCTTCTCACAGACATGCTTGTTCAGTAGCTGGCCTTCTGAGCTATATATATCTAATTATCATCTTTACTGAGCTGTTCAAGCAATCTATGTCAGTCTTTACTGTCTTCCTTACTGACTGTTCAATCTTTTTGTTCAACGCTTTAGGATAAAATTGCCTGCTGGTCTTTTTTTTTAAAAGTTGGCATTTTTGTCATACTTTAAAATTAGATTTTAATGGCCTATATCAGAATTTATACTTGAGTGAATCTTCAAGATGGTTATCATTATAGAGTTATCCTAAAAAATGCATTTTGGTTATTATTTCCTAGGGCCCTGAAAAAAGCTTTTCCACAAGACAAAATAATAACTTTTTTTGTTTACTTGGTATATTGTTTTTATAAATTATGCAAGGAGAGAAAAGGAGTTTGCAAATTGTACTGTAGCCTGTGTACTGTATGTATTGTAGGCCTACTGTATGTATGTATGTGTATGTATTGAATTTTAACAACCCATATTTATATAGATGGGCCATATGAAAAGGATTCACTGCTACCATCAAATGTGACTATAATAGTACTTGGAAGATATTTTCCTCAAACTACTGTTATAATTCCATAGCAACTACACAACTGTCAAACCAGTAGGGCCTAACAGTAGGGTTTCTAATGAAACTAGCTGTGAAAATGTTGCCCTAAGTGAGGATTTTTAATCAAGCTATGCAAGCTTTTAGAGAATCTTCTGTATTATTACAGCATAATGCAGCCATTGAAATTCAATAAATCTAATAAGAAATGCATAAAACAGCTATGATTTGCCAGTCGAGACAAAAGTAGTACAAGCTAGGCTTTCTCCTCTGCATATATATTGCGTCAAAACCATTACGGAGATGTATTCTTGTATGTTATGTAACATAATTACATTATATTCAATCTGAAGCTTATGCAAGATTGAAGGCCACAATGTAGTCTAAAGTATGACTGAGATGCCATAGGGGTGCATAAATACGTCATTCTCTTTTAATTCACTGAGGGTTTCTGTTTTGGGTTCCTATAATGTTGTATTTCACCTTGTCTTGACAGATAATGTTCCTCTTAAACTTTTTTTTTCTTCAGTCGACAGCATTAGCATTTGATTGTTGGGGGTCATAGTGGCAGGCGCTTCCGTTCCATGTGGCCTGCACATTCCATGTGGAATGTGAAGTCAGTTGTAACCTCTGTGTTTGAATCATGGCGTGAGAGGAGGATGTGCGTGTGTCATAATCCAGGGGTTAATATGATTCTTGCGCAGGCCGCCTGCCGCACAGCAGATGGTGGAAGCCCAGGGCACAGGGGCTTAGGTGCAATAGTGAATGTAAGGACTATAACGATCTATACACACATACATAAAAGCACTAAGCAGCCGTGTTGCTAAATTGTAACTTAATTACTCTGTTAGGGGCTGTTCACACAGAATGCATTTTTCCATTCCACTGCACTACTTTTCCGTTGTTTTTCAATGTAAACATGCTCTAGATGGACATCTTTAACCATTGCGCTCTCGTCGTTTGGCACGACACCGCATTCTGAAAATGCGGTGCTCGAGTTAAAAATAGTTTAACAATAATAAAAAAAACTCTAGACTTTTCACTTTTTTTCTTTCCACTGACCTACTGTATGTGAAGCAGCCCTTAATTATGTCACAATATGGTGGGAAATCAATACCGGAGACTTTTTGAATGTATATTTTATTAATTAGTCAGCATGAAGCATACATATACCTCCTGCAAAATTCAGACAAAAATGTATAATATCCACATCCAAATAAGTCTATGGTCTTTACATTTGATTTATTGTATCTATTGTTTGAGGAAGGAATTTGTACATGGAATGACCATTTAACACACCAATTTGCTTATTCTGCCTAGAAAGATATACTCCGAATCCTATTTCTTGAAAGTTTAACCTTTGGATGTAGAATATCATTATTCTAGTAGATTGTTATATCCAATTTGTGGAGGAAATGAAGTAAAATGAGCCAACTTTAATTCAGCAAATGTTATTAACCTTCACTGCAGAACACTTTTTTGGATTTCCACAATGTCTGGTCTTACCTCATCAAGATTTTCTCCACCTTATGGACAGAATTAATTGAAAACTGTCATGTTAATAAAAATGTTGATATGTCAAAATCAGATTGAGGGCCATCCATCCATCCATCCATCCATCCATCCATCCATCCGTCCGTCCGTCCATCCATCCGTCCATCCATCCATCCGTCCGTCCGTCCGTCCATCCGTGAGAATTACAGACACTCAAATACATACAGTTTGAAAATGTGTTTTTCACACTTCTTTGATGAGAACTCAGACCCATATCATGTGGTCACAGTGCAGGTCAGAACACACAGAACATCAAAGCCATGTTCACTCAGGAGTGATAAGACAATTCCCTCCCTCACACACTTCCATTCATGTCAGGTGATATAATCATTGGAGATAATCCTCTAAAAGCATGGATCTTTTAACCTGCATCTGCATAATTCAGCAACCTCATTGCAATATTAAAATGCCTGTGTTTTCATGTAAGTAAATGATTGTTTTCATGTGGCCATATACATGGCACCTGTGATTCACTTCAAAAGGCCATGAAATTTGTGTTTTTTTCACTGTGTGTGTGTGTGTGTGTTTGTGTGTGTGTGTGTATATATATATATATATATATATATATATATATATATATATGTATATGTATGTATATATACTGTTAAAAATATCCCAAAAAAACTGGCAAACAGTGACAATGTTTCCAGTTTTACAGAATCCCTGTATCATTTACAACTTATAACCATATATTTCATTAAGTGATATAATGTTAATATACTGTACATACTTCAACTACCAAAATCTGCCTTTTTACCTTAAATTGTACTGATGAATACCACAATAATAGAGGTGGCACAATAGAAAACCACATGATGAAAGCCAATGCATGCACATACACAGATACACCTCTCACTTTTTATTAAAATAAGTAATCAGCACATTCATATGTGACATTGTCCCACTTGTACAACATAAAAAAGGCATTAGTGTGGGCAGCAAGATGATATAAAAAAAGTCTATATTTCCACCAGAGCAATAGGCTCTCTGGGTTTTATTTCTGTGCTGGAAAAGGTCTGGGGAATAAAGATGCAGTGTATGCATTATTGTAGCAGGTCAGTGCTGACAGGAGAGGAAGGCTATGTTCCCTAAAGCCCTGTGATGTTGGCGCCCTGCAGTCTTCTCTGCCCTGCCCCTTCTGTCATCCCCCTCATTGGGATAAACAGTCACCCAAAACAGTCGAGGAGGGCGGGGGAAACTAGAGATAAAAGAATGTTTTCATCTTTTCACTCCTGGCAACAATTTAGTTTTGAGTTCTCTATACAATAGAAATAAAGAAATTGTGAAATTCTTTGAGGGTTCTTTCACCTCAGTCAGACCACCGACTGATCGGCAAGGCTCAGTGGACTGAAAACCAAATTTTTCATTCATCTGAGCTGTCTGGCTGATTTCCTTTCTTTTCATTTTACACAGACTTATTTTCCTCTGTGCTTATAGCAAGTGTTGGCAGTGGTATAAATTTCCCAGTTATGGGATGTGAGGGAACCAATATGTCTTTTCCTTTCACATCAGAAGGTGCTAATAATTGTTGACTTCAGGACCTCACACTTTCAGATTATTACGCACCTCCCATCTTTCTCTCTCTTGTGCTGTCTTTTTATCAGTAGCCACATACTCTACCGTTCAGGAGTGCATTTCCTGTACAACGACGCAACTCGCTGCTTCACTACCATAGTATGATGCATCGTTGAAGCAATCAACTATACTGTAGCTAGTCACGACTGTTTCCTGAAACCTTACTGTCACAAATTGGTTGTCAACCATGTTGGTTAATGATGTCATGCAGGTGGTGGAGTAATAACTACTTTTAATTCATCTGTTTGAGATCGAATTAATGCTAGATGTTTTGCTATAAATATAAATGTATTGCTATAAATGGCATCTGAGTGCTATTTCTAATTTTTCTCAGTTATTTTTCTTTCTTTCCAGATTCAATCGTAGGCTAGTTCTTACGCTCCAGAGCACGAACGCACATCCTCACTCTTCAAAAAAGGAGCTTTAAATCTCTTGACAAACTAAAAGACGCCCCCCCCCCAAAAAAACTCTCCTCCTTACCCCACCCTATAGCCAACAGCCCCAAGAATCACTACCTTTCTACCCTCTGAGTATGTTTATGGTTTCCCAAATCAGCAATAGTGCATAGTAGAAAGTTGCAAATTGGGATGCAGCCCACGGTTTCCTGCAGAGTTCATATCCTGAGCTCATTATTGAATGTGAGTTTCAGCCGTTTTGACCTAGGACAACTTTTTAAGTCTACCTCCGCACTGCTACTGTAGAAGACACACAGTTGCACCCGTTCATGCATACCGTGGGTCAGCCGAGTGCAGGTTTGACCTAGACCTTGTCTCCCGTCACTTTCTCCAGTTGCCAGCTGAGCAAAGTTCATACTCGTGATAACTGAAGCAAAGGATATTAGCAAACTCTGGCTCTGGTCTATGTAGGTAAAGCTCTCCCACTCTCTATTATTTCATTTAGCCTCTGGTATGACTTCTTCCCATTCTCTCGAATCAGCTTCTAGCAGGCAATCAACGTTCCAGTGCTATCGTGTTTCTGAATCGGCTAAGCCTTAAAGGTAAACGCTCAATCAGTGATAAGAAGCTCATTCAGCTTTCTCCAGTGAAGCCCCCTCACACATTTTTATCTGATAGGCTCTGATGAATTGAGGCTAGAATAAGAGCTATTTTTAGCCAGATGTCTAGCTGAAGTCTGGTAAATGGCATTGTGTTGTCATTTAGGGAATTTCACTATTCCAGATAACCTGTTACCGATTCTGTTTCCCAATGGTTCCCTCACTGATTAATAAAACAAAAATGTACATACAAAATTATCGCAGCCTTTGCGATTTCATAATCGCAATAAGCCAAATCGTTCAAGTGAGATTTCATGTTAATTGTGATTAATCATGCAGCCCTACTCCTTAGATGTATCCTTCGTTGTCTTTGATATCCCACAATCCTGTGCATTCCATCCTGTGACAGGTAAAGGCCCACTGAATTGCCTTGAAACGCACAGCATAATGTATTAATTTCATTACAGCATAATTTCCATTGAAACGGGAAGAAAGGGAGGAACATATTGACCAGCTCCTCTCCTTTTTTAAAATAGCCAATATCGTTCAGTTTGTATCACAGCTCAGCCAGAGCCGTTGAGCTCTGTAAAGCCGCAGTTTCCTCCTAATCTCTAACCGTTTCTCCTCCTAATCTCCTCCATATCGCTTTAAAATATAGCATTCTGTGCAGAATTCAAATGGGTCCCATATGTTTTGTGGTTTGCACAGACTCACACATTATGATCCGCTCTGTGCTACCGTGTCTCTGGACCGGAGCAGATGTGCGCGCTACAGCGGTTCGTGTGACACTAATGTAAAACCAGATTTCATTAGCCCCAATGGAAAGCAATTGAAATCTGAATTGTTCCCTATCTCCTGTATGTGCACTATTACCCATTTTCCACCAAAAAATAACTGGGTCGGAACTGGTGCTGGTTCATATATGGTTCAACTTGCGAACCTTCTCAGAACCTGTTTGTTTTTCCACCGACTAGAGAGCCCAGCGAACAACGTCATTACGTCAATGTGTACGTTGTCGTTGCCATACATTAGCTTTCGCCAACTTCAAGCATAACAATTACAATGGTGGTCTACATCGTCTTTCTTCAAATGTTTCTCCTGGCTTTGCGATCCTATATTTGGGTCAGAAGAAGACGTTTAAAACACATTTGTGCTGCTCGTCTGGATTACTATAGACTGAGGTTACGTTCGAGAAGTTGTTCAACAATAACCCAGCCCCCGCCGTAAGCATGACGTGATAAAAGAACGCTTCTAGTCCAGCAAAGAGTTGGTGCCGCTTTACCGTAGTAATAACAGTAAATTATGTATAATTACATGCAACTAACCCTCAACCTAATCCTAATCCTACCCTATCCCTATAGTAAGTACATGTAGTTACTTAATATTACTCTGTACTTAAAGCTACAATCTGTAGCTTTTTCGGCCACAAGAGGGCACAGTTTCCAACAATAACAAAGGCGTATGTTTATGACGCAGTGACGAGCTGAATGATGGGACTTGCTGTCAAGCTGATGGATCTAATAATGTTTATGGATGAGTGAAAACACTCATGTTTTTTAACATTACAGTGGTATGAAGCAGGTCGGGATTGCTAATAAGAGACAGATATCACGCGCGAGTCCCGCGGATATAGAGGAATAAGGAAATTTCATCCTATCGAACTACACGCAAGTGCTGGATTACTCACACAGGTCAGTTTATTTGACGAATTAAACTTGTGAGGTAATGTTATAAAGTTATAATGTTATTCTACGTGTTAGTTCGTTTGCTATATGAAACTAGCAGCTAGATCAACATTAGAATAACATACTGACCATATTCTAACATTTCATCATGTCGAGCTAACGTTATAACATTGATTTGTTTTATGTACATTTGCTCACCTGTCTAATAAAGCTGTCAAGTCGTGACTCGTAAAGCTCTGTCAAGTCCAAATTAGTCACGGACGCTAGCTCTCTGTCGAGTGGAAGTCAGTCTCGGACGCTAGCTCTCGGCATCTCAAAAATGACACACTGATATTGATCCTCATTTTAGTTCTCCTTGTTTGTCCCAAAGTCTGCTTGCCATGGTCTATGTTTGAACGAAACAAGAACTGCGTGCCGCTAAACGTTATGCACTACGCAGTTGTCCAAGTCTGTCACCATGGTTACGTCATGGCTATGACAGTACGAGCGGAAACCGAGGATAGCGCGGATATTGCGTCATTGACAGGCGACATTTTTTTCCGGGACGGCCACTTATTTAAAATTGGAATTTCTCTGAAATAAAAAATCTTTGGAGACTTTTGGGATATTGTAAGTACACAACTGCAGGAAATATATCACACTGTGCAAGTGATTTTTGGATATTCTTACATATTGGACCTTTAAATATATAATTACACTGTAACAAGGACACCTTAATATAAAGTGTAACCGAAAATAGTAATTGTGTGAACAAGTGAACGATTTCAGCTGCAGCAGTGTCTATTTATAATGTAGGGGCAGGACACTTTAGATTCTAGAGAGCATTTAATTGGACAGAAAATCTGATGAGAAGCTGAAGTGCGGAGTGATGTCATCAATATCATTGATCCATATTGGCGGAAATGAGAGACTGAATATCTTAATGCAAATGTTGTTATTGTTTTGGTGCACACTATACAGTAGCTTATAAATAACAGTAAGGCTAACCATAACATATTCATACTAAAAGCCAAAAAACTTTCAATTTTGATTTCATGGGGACTTTAAGCTAAAGATATAAAGGTGGTGTCTGAAAGTTGTGGTTGTTGGTTAGATTGTGTGTAAATGTATGTTTTTGACCAACATTTTCCACTTTTGAAGTAATTTCTAGCATAAAAAATTACTATTGTAGTTATTACATATTTATTTAAAGCTCAAGTTATTTTGTTGTAGATCATTAAACTGTTATGCTGTCTCAGAAGTCTGTCCGAAATCTGTTTCGTGAGTCACGAAACGCTGCCTGCAAAGTCATTGCCTGATAGGGCAAGCAACAAGTCAGCTGCCTAAGCTTTCGGACGCAGCCTATGTTTATGGGCGCTCCGTAGAGAGAAAGAACATGTGCCAGGACCATTAACTAATGGTAAATGGGTTCAGGGGTTTCTAAAAAAAAAAAAAAAATAGAGCTGGTTCTGAATGAGAAGTTCTCCACTCCCGCCCAAAGATGTTACTGATGTAAACCTTTCTCACTGCAATGAATCTAATGGGTATACTTGCCATTTGTGTGCACACCTCCAGTGCCTTGGAGTTCTCAAAGACCTTACCTTGTCTGACTGACCTTCAGTTTGAACTCATTTTGTTTGCTAATGGTCCGAGCTGAAAAAATTGTGAAAAACTCTTTAAGTAGCCTACTGGAGTTACATGAGACACGGTTAGGAATGCTAATGAGGTGATTAGCCCTGAATATGTGATTGGAAGAGGTGTCCAGCAGTTCTTCTCTATAGGAGACCACATTAATTTGCGGAGACATTTGATTAGTCTGCATATTTTATATTTTTTATATTAAAAAACGCCTTTGTTGATTTAATCCCAAGCTAATCGCTTCAGTCTAATCATAAAACATTTGTATCCCAGGGACATTTTGGCAAATAAAGTAAGTTACATCTATTGCTTATTATGACCATTCACATTTAGCTGATGAGTTTTTATAAGAAGAAGTCCATGGCGTAATGGCCTGCCAAAGATATTGTTATCCTTTCTGCAGGATTAAGTCCCTATTTTATAAAAATTGCATCTTATCAGTGGAGCGTTAAAGATTATTTTTGCTTTCCTCTGGTGTTTTGAGGCAGAGCGTAATAATGAGGCTAAGAGGAGCAGCAGGTGAAAGTTTCAGTGCTGTGTAGGCTCTGCTTAAAAGAAGATCCATTGCTTCCACAAGTGAATATGAGGTTAAAGAAATGCACCACTGTGGGCAATTCTCAATGCCGCTGTGATCCGTCTCCACTCTCGTACGGGTGTGTCTGTGCGCGTCCCTCGGGGTGTCGAGTCATGCTATTATCAACTCTTTATTTCTTTAATGAATTTTCACCTCTTTTCTCAGCATCCAGCTATCCACAATAGAGGAGCATCACCCCGTGTCTAAGGTGCCCAGGATTCCATTTGCAGGTGACACCCAATTCAGCTGTTGGCATATAGGTGTTTTTTTCTGGGAAAGGTCTGCACAAGATTCTTTATCCACTGACATTGCAGTGGAAAGCAAGGTAATTTGTTTTTGTATCACCTGTGTGGAGGTGATTCTCTATTTGAGAAGAGATTCTGGAAGGGGTTGCACGGTTATCAGGGCTGGTAATCCAAAGGTTGGTGGTTCAAACTAGGTACATCTATACCATTTAAAAGTTTGAGGTCAGTTTGATTTTTTTAAAAAAGAAAGAAAAAAGTAATTAATTATTTTACTCCGCAAAGATTCTTTAAATTGATCAAAAGTTACAGTAAAGACATTTATAATTTTAAAAGAGATTTCTATGCGTGCAAATACTGTAAATGCAGTTCTTTCTGTTCATAAAATAATCTTGAATAATAAAAAATATCCCAGTTTCCACAAAAAATATTACGCTGCACAACTGTTTGCAACATTGATAATCATAATATATGTTTGGCACTTTAATCATAATACTTTCGGCAAATCAGCATATTAGAATGATTTTAGGATTATGTGACACTGAAAATTCAGCTTTTCCATCACAGGAATAAATCACATTTTAAAATGTATTCAAATAGAAAATAGTTATTTTTAATTGGAATTATTGCCTATTTCATAATATTACAGTTTTTACTGTATTTTTTTATCCAATAAATGTGGCCTTAGTGAGCATAAGAAACTTCTTGACCCAAACTTTACCCAAACAGTATATACGGTATGTGAAAAATGACCACTGATTAATGTTTAACAATTTAAGAATTCCTTTATTTAAAATGCGTTCTCGTGTTTCAACAGCTGGACAGAGTGCAAAGGAACAAAATTCAGGGATTTTAAGAAACATTTTTGACTTTTTATTGAAGTTTGCACACTTTTGCTGGTTTTTGTTGTGTCGGTATGCAGAAGTGATCTCGCAGACTATAGTTGCATCACTTACAATATCCTTCTCCTCCTCGACTGTAGTTACGCACATATCAACGGGATGGTATAATCTTGACAACATGTCAACACATATCATGGCGGAATGGCCTGGGGCTGTTTTTACAATGATTTGAGCAAAACAGGAAAAATAAATAGAGACATATGGATTAGACAATGTTTTGAGAGATGTGGGGAGACGTTTGGTGTATTTTTGTTTTTCCCTCTTTCTGTGCAACAAGCATATTGTCTTATTTTACAGTTAGAATTTCTAAAAAATATATTTTTATTTGAAATGGATATAAAAACTTGTTTTCAGTGAAAGTATCTTTAATACAAGTGTCTTATTGGACTTATTTTAAATATAAACAAATTAAAAACAGAATTTACTTGTCTTAATATCTCATCCAGTGTTGCTTCTTAAGTAAATTTAAGGTTTACTTTTAAGTTTTACTTCTTTTTTTTTTTACAAGATAACAATTAAAGAAGACTGAGAGTGATTTTTTTGAAGACTAGACGTCCACGTATCTGACTGTTTTGCTGTAGTGCAGCAGATACATTTAATTGAAAAAGTGGGAGTAGCACAACTCAAAGATTCTTAGACACAAATTCTCAGTGTCATGTTGCTGGAAGAGTGTATACTGAAACTTATGTGTGCTTTGTGAGAAAGTGGGGGTGCTGCTGTCTTTGCCATCTAATGTTCCAAGACAGAACATGGTTTATAAAAGACCTGCAGTCAGCCTCGCCGCTTTCCACAGGTATCCAGATGTGTGACCGTGCCCCTGGCCATCTAGCTCATTTTGACCCATTCAAATAGTCAAGTGCCTGAGCTAGTCAGCTTTAATCCTACATGGTAATTTTTTGAACTCTTAGACCAGTACCAGTGTTGAGAAGAGCAGTCTGCACTCATGAAAATGCATTCCCAATAAAAAAATCCAGTCATTTAGTAGTTTTATGTATGGTTTTATGTATAATAAGATACAGTATTATTACAGAGACAGTGTAGCAATGTGGGATTAAGTTTCACATAATATAAATTTCATGTAATTCAGCCAAGTTAGATTGCTGTGCCGGGATGAACAATGATGCTGATCCAGGAAAGTGTCCTGCTTAGCTAAATCATGTTAAACGGTTGGACAGTTTTGCATGGTCATAGTGATTTTGCCGAGCAGGTTTGTGCGGCATTCAGATTTGAATTGAGATTGCCTTTTAAATGTGGGGTAGGCAATTTCGGAGAGGCTAGCAATAGCAAGTTAGCTTTGAAAGCATGCGATCCCATCCTCCCTTCAGAGCGTCTCCAAAGCCATGCCTCCTTCAAAACACATGAACGCACACAGCAGTGTCATGAGAGACTGCGTTAAATTACCTGATGTCTCAAAGAACAAAACATTACAATAATAATGAGCGTAAACAACTTACAGAGCTCTTACTTATACCACCTGGGTGCTGTAGATTCATTTCACCGTTGATGGTGTTGACATAGAAATGAGTCTGAGGACATGAACAGCTCCATGTAGAACGTCACGGGTTGCCATCTTGTAATTACGGTTATGACATGGCGTGAACGCAGCGTAAGCTCGTTGTTTTGGTTAAGGAGGAACTGTAAAAGGCGTCTGCTGTTTGTTTATGGCACTCAATGACAGTCTGTCTACTCTGCAGCCTTACAGAAAGCGTTGATGGCGTGTGATGTCTGTGTGAGCAGGGCGCGCGGAAGTATGGAAATATATTTGTTATATAAACCCAGACCAACAAGAACATTGATCCAGGAACATTTCCTACATGGATAAATCATGCTTGTAGGATAGCTTGTAAAATTGTAACTTACAGCCTCTCAGTCACTAGCCAAACCTACTCTACTTCCTTCTGAATTACGTCTGGGCACTTCTCTTGAGTTCTCCTGGATCCTTTTTGCTTTGTGCTGAATTAGGAACTAAAGTTAGAAACAGGATTCACTGAATAAAGGTCTTTGCATTTGATGGAGGATTCACTTTGAGATGCTGAATAATGCTTCTGTCTGACGGAGCCCGAAGTGAGAGGGTGTAGAGTTGAAGAAATATTGAGAACACTCCGCTGTGGCCTACATAAATCTCAGGAGATGATTTGATCGAGCGTCTTCCCCTCTGTTCAGTCTTTTTGAAGGCTGTATATTACTTGTTTGCCTGTACTCTGTTTGATTTGTCTTTTTGTTGCCATATGAATGTTGGATTTATGTGAATCCTCGTTGTGACGAAATCCTCTCTACCGTCTCTAGCATGCCTCTATTTTTCAGATTATTGGTACTAGATTATATAGTGCTGAATAATGCTATCCGAACAGCTGCCCCTCGTGCCTGGAGCAGGATCTTGTCTTGCGCACAATTTCACAAGCTGTCGACCAGAGACGAGTGATGAAAGGGGCCATCCATCACATCTTCTCATTGAGACTGCGTGTAGGATTGTGTTGCAGACGCAACCCCTGAGCATCAGCCAGTCGTATTATGCCTTGCTTTGTGATGATGAATGAGTGACATCACAAACCTGCCAGACAGAAATGAAAGTGTCATATCACATCAGATAATGATGTTTACACCTCAGATAGCACATCAGATGGAAAGATGTGGCCATATTGTACCAGGCAATTAGAAAACTGTGTTCTGATGAATTTTAAATGTAATGCTCTGGGTTATAAACCAGTTGAGATGTGTGTAATAATTACCTGTAGAAATGCTAATAATTTTTAATCCTCTCTGTTTTTTTTTACAGAAACATATGCTCTTAAAAATAAGTTCTAAAAAGGTTCCAAAAGGGGGTTTTCACACAGCAGTGCCACAGAAGAACCATTTTGGGTTCCCTAAAGAACCTTTGAGTGAACAGTTCTTAAAAGAACCATTTTTTCTAGTGCACAGAACATTTTAATAATCAAAAGAACAGCCGATACAACAAAAAAAAAATGTTCCTTTAAAGTAGTCCAATGGAGGCTAGAGTAGGCGAACCCAAGTGCAATTTTTCCAAACGTGAGAAAAATACAAAACAAAGACTTGACTTGGCATGACTTTACTTGACTACAATGATAGCATTAAGCCTATACACACAAAGACTAATGGCTTGACAAGACACACTTGTGAATAATCAATGAACCAATGAAAATGTGACACACAGACAAAGGTAAATGTCAGGTAAAATGAGCTCTTTGATTCAATTCATCTTCCAACTGTTACTCCTGGTTGGAGGATTCTGTAAATATTCAGTTTTACATTTCACATATAATTGTGCAATGCAAAAATATTTAGCAGTGTGTAAGTTGTAATTTAGTGCCCTTAGACATAAAAACTCTTGTCTCCCTATAACTATTTTGTTATCATTACTATAACTCTGATAACAGTTTCCATGTCTTATGTTTTTCAGCGTAATGCAGGAAAGCTCTCTGGGATACATTTAATCATTGAATTAAGTAACTGACGTAGTATGGCTAATTTGCATCCAATCAACTTTTTTTTTTTTTAGCAAATGTGTAATTATCAGCTGCAAAATTATATTACTGTAATCAAAGCTCTATATGGAAAAAAGCAAGTGAGGTAAATTACAGTGGGGGAGCAAGACTAGTGGCTCTGTTTGTACACAACATTTTCAATCGCAGAAGCAGATGTGTCTAGTTGCTATGGTAACTCTCTTGTTATTTTCAAGTTAGCACTGCCAATCAGAAAGGAAACAAAGTACACAAATCTCCTCATTTCACATGCTGTTTTGTGCAATTAGCCGGGCTAAATATAACATAAATAGATTAAATGCTGAATGTGACGTGAACTTATCCAGCAATTGTTCTGTATTTTTTTCATTATAGCTTAAGAATGTAATTAAATGTGCTTGAATTTTTATAGTAGACATTATTTTTATTGATTAGGTGAAGTGGCATTTAAATGAATTGTTCAATAAAAATGAATAGGAATTCCCAGCTCTAAACATTTATGTTCACTGTGTGAGAGTGTGTTTGATTATTGCCTTGGTTAACCAAAAAATTAAAACTCTGTCATTAATTGCTTACCCTCATGTCGTTCCAAAACCGTAAGACATTCATTAATCTTCACGTTCGGAACACAAATGAAGATCTTTTTAATGAAATGTGAGAGTTTTATGTCCCACCATTGACAGCCTATGCAACTACCACTTTCAAGCCCCAGAAAAGTAGTAAAGATATCGTGACTCCAGTGGTTTAACCTCAGTTTTATGAAGCTTTGTGCAAAAAAAAAATTTTTTTGCTGCCGTCGGCAACTCTGGCTGATTGAGTGGACTTAGGAAAAATGTTTAATGTTTACAACTCTCATGCCCCTCCCCCACTATCAACGAATACCCTCCCACCGAGTTCGTGCTCGTTATTGCGCCATCACTATTCGCTACTGCGCGAACTTCAGGCACACGCATGTGATTGACGAGTGCATATCTCACACCCCCCGGCGCTGATTGGACACAATGAATCGGGAGCGGTGGATTTTTGCAAAACAAATAACACGCTCCAGGTGGAGTTAGAAGCTCGGGTTTTTTTCTAAAACCATTTTATTTATGTTGTTCTGTTGAAATATAGTGTCGAATTCGCTGAATATGATCAAAAAAAGTTGCCGACGGCAGCTTTAATCTACAACGTTCTCACGTCAAAACGGCACGCATGCATCGTTGTCCTCTCGAGGAGATTCATATTTTGTAAATATTCCATTCCATTTGTATATCTTCTCTTCTTAAACGGCAAAATGCATTTAATTGGGCGCTGAGCTTTGATTCAGTGCATCAGAAACATCCATTCCCCTGCTTGTTTTTCCCCCCATTAATGACACTCAGAAACCCCATGAAATGACAAACAATTTGCTTGCATTTTTTTCTTAATAGAAATTGCTTTTTGTTTAGTAGCTTCCCAGCCTGGCAAAACTCTGATGTGAAAAAGTCGGTTACAGGTTGCACAAGGAATTTAATTCATTCTAGATTATTTTATTTGACAAATTTGCATACATTCCTGTGAAGAATTTGTGAATTATTGATATTTTGGTTTGTTTTCCCTAAAAAGGCTTTCTCCCGTTCAAAATTTCAGGGTTCGTAAGATTTTAATGTTTTTTTTTTTGTTCGTTTTTTTTAAAGAAATCTCTTATTCTGACTAAGGCTAGATTTGTTTGATTAACAAATTGAGTAAAACAGTGATATTGTGATTTTGTGAAATGTTATTAAAAGTAACTGTTCTATAATTTTCAAATATAATTTATTCCTGTGATGGCAAAGCTTTATTTTCAGCATCATTACTCCAATCTTTAGAATCACAAAAAAGTAGTGCTTTAAGTCCTTGAAAACCCTGGAATTTTATTTCACAGTATCTGTACGAACCATAAACACAGTTTTAGAATGACATGAGGGAGTTTTCATTTCTGAGGTGAACTATCCCTTTAAGTTCTCCAAGGCTGAATGTTCTTTTCACATTATATTACCTAGATGAAAAGAGATACATTTTTGGATGGAGATGAAGAGATAAACATTTGAATAAATATGATATTTATTAAATATTTGTCCATCAGAGGAAGCAGGACCCACAGACGTTTTAACCCCCGATCTGAACAAAGAGGTTCACTTCAAAGACAAATGCTAGATCATTAGCTCTGGGCCTCATAAATAACTGGCCTAAGTAAACCACCAGGAGACGATGTCTCTTGTGATCTCAGCCCGTCAAGACAGTCTCTACGTTTGCGTTAAAACCATTTTCTCAAGTGCACCCTCTATAAGAAAAGCCAATCTGCCCTGCTTGCATCCCACTATATTGTGAATCTTTTGAAAGACTGTGATCATGTACTGTAGTTGCCATGGTGATGAAGGACGGTCACAGTGCTTCTACATGTGACTCCTGAAGGGATAGATTCTGCTAGACTCATTGCTCATGGTTAGGGTAGGGAGAAGTTTCAGTTTTGAGTGGGCTGGTTCTGCACTGAGAGATAATTACTGTTGGTCAGGGAACGGATCAGTTGATATCTATGAGTTTTTAGAGGATTTAACTGCATGGTGGTGCATTGCTAATGTAGATGAAAGTATGAACAGCAGTTACTAGGTAAAAACTAGAGTTATAAAAATTACTTTCAGTGGGGTCAGCAACTAGATTTGACACCGTGTCCTAAGCAGATGCGACATGTTAAAAGCGTCTAATGTGAGCTTGATTATCGTTTTGCGTGCCCTTTATATCCAATACAAAAAAGCGAGAATGCATTATTCACCTCAGATCTTGAAAAAGCACACACAAACTGTCAACTCAAAGTGAACAAACAAGAGACCTGACCTATTCTATGACAGATTGGTTCAGTAACTGGTTAAAATGGTGTAATATTTATGAATTTGATTATACAATTATCCATTTTGTTGCGAATGGCGAGTGTTTGCAGAGATTCCGCCCACACGCTTTTTTGATTGATTTTGTTGCGTCTCGTAGTCATGTCAAATCTGGAATCTTATCGCGTCGTGTGACTCATGTTAGGACACTGTGTTAAAGGAGTAGTTCTATTTAAAATGAAAATTACCCCATGATTTACTCACCCTCAAGCCATCCTAGATGTATATGACTTTTTTCTTTCAGACGAATATAATCAGTTACATTAATAAACACCTTGACACTTCCGAGCTTGATAATGGCAGTGGATTGCAACCATCAGATTGAAGCTCAAAAAGTGAATCCATCCATCATAAATGAATCTTTTGAAAGTTGTTTGACATGTTTTGCAATAATACAATAATACAATTAATATAAAACTGTTTAGCTTGTTATTTTTAAGAACCTAACTTTCATTTGAAATCCTTTAGTAGGAGGGTCAGACCACCCAAAACTCCTTGTAATTTGCACGTGTGATTTGGGTGAGTAGATGCTCCAACTATAGGGGCAAGAATGATTTCATAGTTCTTATAACTATTGGCCAAAGTACTCGTTTTTTCGGCATGTTCGGAGCACAGGAACTAGGAACGTTTTCAGGAACACCATTTGGGAGGGACTAAATTAGCTCCTACTTCAGAGTACACTCTTAGAAAAAAGGGTTCATTGGGGTTCTATATATGAAGCATAGGGTTCTTTACTCATCTCCAAAGAACCTTTTATGCTAAAAAGGTTCTATAATGACAAGAAAGAACCCTTTTGGCACAAAGGTTCTTTATAGGCTATTATTCATTCATATATTACATTATTCTGCAACATTTTGTAGTTGTAATTAAAATTATTGTTTATTAAACTGTTGTTGTAACTTAATATCACATTTTAATCATGCTGATTTTTGGAGGAGAAAAACTGAAATGGCACTCTTCGTGTGATATTGATTAACTACATAAAATTATATAAATATATCAATTTTCTAACCCCCATATCTTGAATTTTGTGATCATTCACATACATTCATAAATACATTTTAGGTTCCATATAGAACCTTTTTCCTGTTTACAAAGAACCCTAAAGGGTTATTTTTATTGAACCCTTAAAAAGGGTTCTGTTTAGAACCTTTTAAAGGTTCCAAATACGTAGCGCTGATAGAACCTTTTAAGGTTCTATATAGAACCTTTTCTTCTAAGAGTGTAGGGTGTAACCCAGCACAATATGAACTACCCATGACATGTTGAATGGCTGAATGCATGTTATACGAAACACTGGCACACACCTTTTTTGAAACCCATGTTAACAAACAGTTTACATACTTACTCTATGGATTACTCTATGGAGTGCTGCAGTCTTGTGTTGCTAAGTGTAGCACTTACTGTAAATGATGTCGATGTTGGTCGGCTTACGTCACTTCAGAGTTCTTACTGGTGGTGCGAATGCAACCAGGAATGGCCCTATAGGGGAGCATTTAGTTCTCAGGGGATCACCCTGGTGACTAGTTCCTATAACTGAGTTAAAATAACTACCCGGTCAGAAACATGTATGATGTGCAACTCTAAGGTTTTTCCTTTGAAATGCCCAGCAGCACATTTGATTATTTTCAGAAACACTGAGATTGTGTCCTCTAACTCATAAACCATGAACGATTGAATCTATTTTAAACATCAATGTTCCAATCAAACACCCAAAGATGTTGTGAAATAACCGTATAACTTTGTGACTGGTTCATGAAATGTATAGTCCAGTTTAATCGCTAAAATGATTCTGTGTCTCTTCCATTCACCGTGTTTGCAGGGTTTTGTAATGAGATTCTGTCATTTGCGAGTCCTGGGGGTTTAGAGAGAGACATGGCTGGCAAACAGATGGACAGGCCTGGAGATGCACCTGTTGCTGTACTTTGGGACGTGGCCTTCATACCTCCTGCATTTCAGATTGCTCTGGGCTTTGGGAGGCACCAGAGCCAATATGTGTCATCATTTTGTGCTTGGTTTGTCAGGCTGTCGTTGCCACATACATCTTTGGATACAAAGTTTTTTCTCCTCTTGAGAGCAAAAAGAGCAAGGATTCCTGCAGTGACAAGACCGATATCAATAATCAAATTGTTTTTGGTAAATCTGATAGGACTGGGGTTCAATTCACATTTCTCAATTAATTGACTCTGATTCATTTGGATACCTATTTTTTTTTTTAATTCTCTATTATAATTCATCCATCTAATAAAATATCCCATCACTGGAAGTGATGATAAATTGATATTGATTCAGTAAATGCTCTGAATGAGTCAAATGAAATGCGAGTCTTTTTAAATGATCAATTGAAAGGACAAAATCAAAGGAATAAGTTGTATGTGAATTGGGCTACACTGGTTGCACTGTATGTTTTTGATTCACTCAAAGATGAATAATATATTAATTGTCACACTTTTATATAGAGGATAAAAGTTACAGTAAAAGACAAACCTGGTTAGCCTCTTAGATTGTCCAATAGATAAAAATAAATAGTTTTTTTTTTTTTTTAATTTAAAGGAACCGGTTCATAAGAGTCATTTGCATATATTTGCATAAATCAGACCACTCTGTTTTTGCTATAGCCTATGCATTGATTCACTAAAAAGACCTGGTTCATAATCTTAATTTCTTCATGAATCAGACCACTGATGGCCAGTGTAGTCTTGACTACTCGTCCCCTTGGAATTATAAGGTTCTATCTGACATTTTAGTCAAAATTTAGTTATTCACATATTCTTATTCTGTGACAACTTATTTACATTATGTTATGTGTTTTGTACATTTAGGGTCCCTGTTATTTTTATGTTTGAAAGAAACTTGTTCCCCATACACATTTTCCTATATGTAATGCAAAAACTTTGAAGCTCAATATCTCAAAACTGCTCAGAACGCAGATAGAATCTTATAATTCCAAGGGGACATACTGTTCATGAACAAATGACTCATGCTTGCGTCCCACAAGTCCAGCGTAATAGAGTTATTAAGTAATCATTTTGCAGTACATGTCCTTCTTATCTCAGCAATTGCTACTGCAAGTTCACGTAAAACATGATTTGATTCAGCATGAAACATTGGCATAGAGTACAAGATCGATCATGGGGCTTTAAGAATTGATAAAGACATCCTTCAAATAAAGAATTTTATTTGAGGAACAGCCCTATCTGTAGATAGATTGGTAGACATATTTGTTCTTGAATTCTCATACAGTGCCGTCAGCCAATGTAATACAATAATTGCTAAGCAAGAAGTATGCAATCGTTTTTGGGTCAGTGAATTGAAGTAAGTAACCTTGTCCAATGTCATTCCTCCTCATTGCCAGTGGGACCGTGCAGGTGGACAGATGGCAATATACAGCCTGTTGGCACCAGGCAAGAAGAATCCCCAGTAGCGCTTCTTAGAGCGCCATGCTGGAATAAACCCTGGCTAAAGGTCCTCTAAGATGCCACACTGTTCATTATGGACTCCAATTTGGCCACCGTCCTGTTCCCTGCTTTGTCTCCAGTGAGTTCAAAGGGGGTGCGGTATTAAAGCTGGGCTTCCTGATTGGTTTGTTCGGGCCTTTGGAATCATCTGAACTGCTATTGTTCCCTTAGCAGATGACAGCATTGAAAAAGAAGCCATTACACTTGCACATTGCTAACAGCTTGCTGCACTGAGAGATCTGAGCCACGTCAGACAGTTCAGTCTGCTCTGGCCTTTCTTTCGCAGCACGGCTGTGTTGTGAACTGTTCCCTTGGGTACCTCTGGGCTACTCAACACCTTCTCCGTCTTGTAGTGTTAGCCAAATGCTATGTAGGCATACTTGTTGGGGTAGAACCAAAATGTGGATGTTTTTGCTGGTGTCACATGCTTTGCCTTGAGCTTCCTCTCAAAGACCGATTGGCGGGATGGTTTTGTAGTCAGTGGAGAATTCAAATAACATCTGATCCATCAAGCCAGTCTTATCCAGGTGTTACCAGTCACTATGGAACATATAGAACATCCTATCAGGAAGTTAAAGGAATGAAGTTGAATCCCCACAGACAGACTAAGATTCTTGGGATTGATTTATTTCTAATCAAAAACCTATGGTAGTGAAACAGGAATTATATTTTTTGAATTATATTTACAGGAATACTGAATTGCAATAAAAAATCAACACAGGCAGTGCATTCTGGGAAATCTATCTCTCTGTCTGTCTGTCATTCTTTTGTTTTATTATTGTGTCTGTCTTTCTGTCTGTCTCTTTGTCTATCTGTCTGTTGTTATTTCATTCTTTTGTTTTATCATTGTATATTTTGTATATATATCTGTCAATTTACCTAAATTTAATCAATATTAATTTAATTCTACATGATGCACAATCCCGCTAGGGAGCCATACATTAAACAGTAAAGATTTTGTTCATTTTTTCAAACCCATATCCAAGTTTCAAGTTCAAGCTCTACAAAGATATGCCTGTGATGTGAGCTGCAACGGCACAGTAGTTCTCAGAAAGCGTTTTTGAGATGGAGATGTGGATTTTTAAGTGCTCTGAAGTCTGATTTAAAACATCTCCTGCAGGTTTAAATTCCACCGGGTGTAAATCTCAGCCTGCAAATAGTTCTTTTCGCCTTGATTTTTTTTCTTTCTTTTTTTTTCTTAACTGCCCATCAAAGCTCTGACCCCACTTGCTCAGCTGTCAGAGTTGGCTTGCTTGAACTTCTCTTATGCCCTCATTTAGTATTTTGCTTTTTCATAGAAGGAAACTTTCGATGGCACCTTTTTCTCACATTCTACTTGCTTTTTCTTTTTCCTTATTCACCAGGTGGTGTTTTTTTTTTCTTTTCTTTTTTTCTCAGATTCTGGAACTTAGACTAATTAGTTGCTGTAATCTTCACTCTCTAGAGGAATGGTGTCAGTAGTATTGCATAATACCCTCTGGTATCTGTGGTTTGACTGCTGGTGAAGGAGTGGAAAAGATATATAAGAACTATGAAAAACTAAGGACAATGACGGCTCAGGTAGGAGGCATCTCAGCCTACGGTTTTCCAGCCCCAGACTCTACATGAACCATGTTTCGCCTTAAAGTAAAAAAGTCATACTGTGAGTTACAAAGGCACTATTCAAGATAAAAAATTAAATAGCAAGATACACATTCACATTTATGAGAAACAGTCACTTTGAAATATATAAAATTACATTGTGAGATAAAATTAATTAAGAATTTGTTAGATATTAAGTGAAAATTGGTAGATATACATTTATGAGAAATAAAGTAGCATTTACTTTGAGGTGGAAATGATTCCATAACCTGGGCCATTGGGTTGCTGATTATTGAATCTACTGTTGTCTCATGTTTATTCTTGACTTGCTTTCAAATAGCCATGTCTGATTTATTATCTTGCTCAAGAATCCCATTGATATTTACAGTATAGAGTCTGCCAATATCTGTAACTTCGGTGCCTGCGTTAGCTTAACCCAAAGCTGCTTGGTGCAGCAAACTTTCCAGGGCATTGAACAAGCACTGCCACCCTGTCTAAACACTCTATATCCTTTTGTCCTCAGGAGTAGCATGAACCAAATCGGCTGTTTTCGGCAGAAAGCTTTTGTCTCTCTAGATAACAGCTTGGAAACTTTGGAGTGACCCTATTTTCCATTCAAGTAGTACAGCAAAATCCATTTGCAATCCAAAACTCCATATTGACCCCTTTTCCTCCCTCGAAGACAAAATGAACAGAGAAGGCAAGTGTTATCTTAAAAGTGGATCATTGGCTTTGTGTTCTGATTGTTCTTAGTGCACACACCAGATTTACACATAAGCTAATAAGCCTCCTTCAGCATTTGTACCATTAATCTGCTTTTACGTTGTGGTAGAGTAACTTTTGAAGTTAGTTGCACTTTATCAGATTCAACAGGCCTGTCTTAAGGAGACTCTAAAATGTTTTGAGGAGTTTTATTTGGCTCTTAACTTTATTGCCCTAGAAAGCAGGCGTGAAGTACAGTTAAACTGAAGTGTGAATTTTCATGTTGAGCTGAGGTTTTCAAGGAAAGTGTAGGATAAAATAAACACTTGAAATGGATGGCCGCCGTGCTTCACAGAATTTGCAACGACTCATCCAGCAAAACCAAAATTCTCTGTTCAAACACTGTCTGGGTTCTGTTTGAGAATTTCCTTGTTCAGTTTAACAAAGCATTGTTAAGGAGAATTGCCAGGGATCATACAATACATACAACTACTGTTCATAAGTTTGTGGTCAGTAATCAGTTTTGTAAAGAAAAGGGTACTTTAACATTCATCAAAAGTAACAGTAAAGACATTTTTATAATGTTACAAAAGGTTTCTATTTCAAATAAATGCTGTTCTTTTGAACTTTCTATTCAACAAAGAACCTTGAAATAAAATGTATCGTAGGTTTCACAAAAATATTAGGCAGCACAACTGTTTAGATAATTATCAGAAATATTTTTTGAGCAGCAAATCAGCACATTAGAATGATTTCTGAAGGATCATGGACACTGAAGACTGTACCAAAGATGCTGAAAATTCAGCTTTGACATCACAAGAATAAATTACATTTGAAAATACATTTAAACGGAAAACAGTTTTTTAAAATTGTAATAATATTTCACAATATTACTGTTTTTTACTATATTGGCGAGCATAAGAGACTTCTTTAAATAACATAACAAACATCTGAACGGTATATAATAATCGAAGCACAATAATTATAATAGAACTTAAAATATTTGAATATATTGTATAGATTCAGTAATGAGATGAGTAGATTAGCTAACTTTTTAGACTGCATGGCATTGGTTCAATTCTAGTGGGCATTTTTTAGACTTTCACAATAAGATGCAGCATATCTTTTGGAGATCCTTTTAAACTTTTGGGGCTTTGACTTGAGAAGAGTTTTTCTTCTGAGATTCCACAATTGTAGAAATGTACTCGCACAGCATTCTCACACCCCGTAGAATTGATTTTGAACTGGCTCTGTAAACAGGCCTGACAGCTTTCGCTATTGGCTGTAGCACCCGAGGCAAATGCAGCATAAATTTAAAGGGAGCTTATTTTTCAATGCTGGTGGCAAAGGATGTGAAGCTTGAGAACTTGTTGTATGACCCCTTCAATGTATGTGTGAAACAACACTGTAGGCTAAATGTCAAAGATATTCTGAGTCTGCATGCATTTCAATTTGATAGCATATAAATATTTTCATGAACTGACCTCATCCGGACAGGCGTATTTCATCACAGCCATCCATCTCTTCTATCTCTGCATGATAAGATTAGTAATTTCCCCCCCCCCCTATTTCAAGAGAGATTCTGCATTCAATAAAAAAAAATTCAACCGTCATACACTCTGAGACTAGAAAAAACATGATTTTCCCTAAGGATTGTACCCTGCCTTCTCCTGCTTGTTTTGGTGGAGCTGCGAATACTGTGATGTGTGATGTGATACGTGACTGTGATGCACATACTGTAAGCATTCTGATGTGTCAGAATCTCTCCATATGCTCACATGCAAATAGAAGAGAGAGATTATTGAGAGATGTTTTCCATACTTAGATAACCGTAATTATTATTTTTCCTTGTGCTAATCCAAGTTTTCTAATAAACTGTGATGTTTTTAAGCATATTTTGACTGCGGTAAGATTGCTTGCGGATTCTCTGAATCTATATTGTGAACATCACAATAACTGCTTTTCCCTGTTGTGTTTCACGTCTTGTCATTGCAGAATGTAGTATGTATGGAAGGTGACAAAATTCAAGTCAAAAGTCAGTCATTTGTTTATTTGCATGTATTCAGCTTTTTCCAACCTACCATGTTTAAAAGGTAAATTACACATTGCTGTATTTTGAAAATTTAGCATATATATGCTAGATCTTAAATGCATGATGTTTAGCTTTTAAATATATTAATAGATGATATGTTACAGATTGTTTCCAACAGGTTTAGTTTAGCTGTTATTAAAGGTGGGGTATGTGATTCTCTTTTTTGTCCATTTTTTCAAAATCACTTGAAATCCTATTCATAACCCACTTACAGCCACTGAGTTAGAAGCACTGAAATGAAAATTAAGCAATTTAATCATCTGTGGAACGGGCAGGACTGGAAAAACTCCAGCCAATAATTTCCAAGACCACCTAGAATCATTGGACAGTAAGTTTGTCAATCAAACGGTTGTACCCCCCTCCCCCCATCCCCCTCGTGCGAATCAGAGACAGCGTTGGAGGAAAGAAGGTAGGACCATTTGAGTTGTGTATTTTCTAAATCTGCCGGCCGTTTTGCAAATCACATACCCCACCTTTAAGTAAAGATAGGATTTACCTGCCTATTAAAGAGTTAAACCACATTGTATATTTAAAAATTTTTAATATTACTGACTCCATATGACACATCACTTGTGTTTTTATTTTTTATTTTTTATAAGTCACCTTCAAAAGTTAAATAGATGTAAATGTGTTGGAAACATTCCGCACTCTTATTACTTGTCAATTAAATTTACTGTCATTTTTCACACAGATATCATTAACTCATGGAATGTACACTACGTAAAATAACTGTTTTTAAAGTATATATACAGTACTGTGCAAAAGTTTTAGATCGGTAAGATTTTTTATGTTTTTAAAAGAAGTCTCTTCTGCTCACCAAGGCTGCAATTATTTGATAAAAAATACAAAAAAAACAGTAATATTGTGAAATATTATTACAATTTAAAACAGCGGTTTTCTAGTGAAGTGTAATTTATTCCTGTGATCAAAGCTGAATTTTCATCATCATTACTCCAGTCTTCAGTGTCACATGATCCTTCATAAATCATTCTAATATGATGATTTGATGCTCAAGAAACATTTATGATTATTATCAGTGTTGAAAACAGTTTTTTACATTTTTATTTCATGATGCTATGATGAATAGAAACTAAAAAAGAACAGCATTTATCTGAAATCTAAAGCTTTTGTAACATTAAACTCTACCCTTCAAAAGTTTGGGGTCAGTAAGAATTTACATTTTATTTTTGGGGGAAAGAAATATAATAAATCAATACTTTTATTCATCAAGGATGAGTTAAACTGATCAAAAGTTACAGTAAAGACATTTATAATGTTAGAAAATATTCTATTTTAAATAAACGCTGTTCTTTTGAACTTTCTATTCATCAAAGAATTTTGAAAAAAAAATTGTACACAACTGTTTTCAACATTGAAAATAATAATGAATGTTTTTTGAGCATCAAATCATCATATTAGAATGATTTCTGAAGGATCATGTGACACTGAAGACTGGAGTAATGATGATGAAAATTCAGCTTTGATCACAGGAATAAATTACACTTCACTAGAAAACCGCTGTTTTAAATTGTAATAATATTTCACAATATTACTGTTTTTTTTGTATTTTTTATCAAATAATTGCAGCCTTGGTGAGCAGAAGAGACTTCTTTTAAAAACAAAAAAAATCTTACCGATCTAAAACTTTTGCACAGTACTGTATATGTATATATATTAAAAAGTAATTTATTCATCTGATGGCAAAGTTGAATTTTCAGCATCATTACACCAGTCTTCAGTGTCACATGATCCTTCAAAAATCATTCTAATATGTTTTTTTTTTTTTTTTAGAACAGCATTTATTTCAAATAGGATTCTTTTGTAACATTATACATGTCTGTACTGTCACTTTTGGTCAATATAATGGTTACTTGCTGAATGAAATTTATTTATTTTATTTTAAAAAATTACTGACCACAAACTTTTGAACGATAGCGCAAGTAAGACAATCTTACCCGCACGAGTCATGACTAATGATCGGAAGACCTTCCAAACTCTCAGGAGCCGAAGCTGAGTGTTTCTTCAACTGTAGACTTTCAGAAATGAAACTCCCTCTCACCTTTTGCATAATGAAAAGGACGTTGACATTTGTGATAATTTAAGAAACACTTTGCTATGAAACCAAAGGGACCAAATGTATTTTACACCTCCAGGTTCTCTGCAGCCAGTGCCCATTTATGTAACAAGAAATTAGAGCTACAAAACCCTTTATGATCCCTTTAATCATAATTAATGCCCACAGTATAGAGGGAAGTTGTCTGCACCAAGTTGTTTTTGTCTCTAAGTTTTTCCTGTTAGAGCAAACTGTTCTTTTTCAACTACTTTAATTACCACTTCGTTGAAGGTGTGCCTTGCAGTTTAGTGGATACCATGCATATAATTACACTGATTAGCACTATCTCTCAACTTCATTATAACTCATTTCCTCACTTAATGAATATTCATAAGCCTGCCAATTACAATCCAATCCCGTGTGCCAGAGAATGCAGAATCTATAAGAGCTGGAGTGAATGGATATGTATTTATTTGACATGGTCCATCATTCTTTAAACAGAATAGTTTATATATAACAGGCTGAAGCTTGAAGCCAAGTCGATAGCCGTGGGGAAAGCTCTCATTGCACATTATAATCTCCAACCGAGCCACATCTTGTGAAACAGACTGTGATTGAAGCCGCACAATAACCCTTTGTCACCCAAAAGTGATCTGGACCAATTTACAGACAGCCTTTATACACTGAACAATATGGTATTCACTCTGCACCATTGCAAATGACTGTAATTATCATTATCATGGTCTTGTCTTGTTGACTGATGTTGGAACAGTTGTAATGACTTTCAGATTCAAGTACAAAGTAATTAAGACTTTACAGTGTTTTGGGAGTTAATGGGTTTTCTCATATTCCAGTTCCGAGTGGGCCGAAAACTCATTGACTGCCAAATTTACTGGACTAAAGATTAAGTCAATGTGGCAAATCAAAAAAGACCAATAATTGTGTGAAACCCCATTACAAAGGCTGTTCTAAACCATTGAGAGCTGCCTTGATGGCTATTATCTACATAGGCAGGCGGTAAAAATATCTTGTATTTTATGTAATATAAACATTTCTAACTTTGCTAGCTCAACTATTTGTCAGAACTCAATTCAAAACACAAATCAAGTATAATCTAGTCAACTTTTGAATAGATGGTCAAAAATTGTTTAGAAGAGACGCCAGGTCAGAAGCGTAGCAATGTCTTTAAATCTTGTCTAGACGGCTAGCTCGCTCGATTAGCTATACGCACAGAGCTGATGGCTTTGGCTTTTATTTACAGCATAGAAATTTTAGCATTGTACTGGAAATCTGGAATGTACCAATTGAACATTTTCAGAGAAATATGACTAGACTTAAACATAATAGCCGAAAAATCTGTCAAATATACTCTCTTTGTAAGTGAAAAAGCTAGAGCGTTCCAGCAGTATTTTTCTCACCGTCAGTCAGTGTGCATCAGGTCGAGTGTATAACTTCCAGGATATTCTGAGTTTTAAAATGAATGCTGGCACTCTGACTGCCTACTGAATTTTAATATAGTCCTATACAGGATGGCTGCCACTTTCATTTCATGAGCAACCTCTCAGGACTGTGTTTTGCCTTTCACTGTTGACTGTTGCACTGATAGATATCTATAGTGATATTCTTTACACGTTCTCTCATGAAAGGTTCCACAAGGGGGGTTTTACAGAGGATACACTATGAATTGTCCTTCATAGAAATAGCATTGCATTCCGAGTCAAAAGTATCATAACTATGAGTTAGAATACTGTTCAATAATTTGGAGTCAGTTTTTTTTATTTAAAATTATTACTTTTTTTTTTACTTTCTGTTCATCAAAGAATCCTGAAAAAAGGTTTTCTACATTGATTATAATAAGAATGTTGTTAGAGCAGCAAATCAACATATTATAATGATTTCTAAAGGATCAGGTGAGACTGAAAACTGGAGTAATGATGCAAAAAATTCAGCTTTGCCATCACAAGCATAAATTACATTTTTAAATATTTTATATAGCCTATACATTTACCTGTTGAGACATGCCTTTACAAGCTTCCGTAAGAGCTGCATTTGTGATGTCTGAGTTGGGGGAGGCACGATACGCAAAAAGGGCTTTTGCAAGTTTGTTTACTAATTCCACTATGGGTGCCACCAGTGTCGCAGAAACGACATACTTCAGCTTTAACCTACATAAAACAACATTTAAAAATGATTCTTAATTTGTTAATTATTAGGTCATATCTAATGCGTTAACTAATTAAAAATGCATTGAAAACTTATTGCAAAGTGTTTCCAATTATTTATTAGATAATATGCATAAATACTGCTTCACGAGTCAGTAAGGCAGTTGCATCGCTATTAGAAAACGGGCCTATTATGTAGCATCGTTTGGTTCCGATAAGGTGGAAACCAAACGAGACCGCTTAAACAGGTTGTAAAGATTTTCCCATTCACACAGTAAATGAGCAGATAACACAACAGATATAGCTAGTTTTTGCATATCGCGGATAGGCTCCAGGCATCGACATTGACTGAGAGAGAGCAAACACAGTCAAAGTAACCGAACCACCTTTTCTTCTCCGTCCACTGGTGCCCTTATCAGCTCAATTTTGTCTGGCTGAGAGAATGAACTGTGTGAATAGTGTGGTAAAAGAAAACTGGAGAATAATAGAATCCTCCATGGTCAATCCTGGGAGAGAGTCCACTATAGATGTGATGAGAGAAGCACATACGTCTTTGACTGAGTCACAGTTTCTCAGAGAGCAGGATTTGTAAAGGAGATAACTCTATTGTGCCGCTTTCAGGTGGCCGAACTGCTCTCACCTAATCAGATGTCTAGACAATTATGGAAATGAAGTGGGAGCCGGACACACAAAGCATGAGAATTGCAGTCGAAGGTCACTTTGTTTCCAAATAATCAAGCAGGGGAAGGCTGAGAAGAAATAGGAGCTATTTATTCAGGCTTTTTATATGTTGTTTATGTGCATTTTAAAATCCCAGTACTGACGATGGTGGATGTTGGAATTATCTCATCTCCTAATCTCTATGTAAAACTTGTCAAAACAGTAAAAGATCATGTTGAATGAATTGTGCGTAACCTAATATTCATGAGTTAAGATTTAGTTTCTGTCATTTTAAACACACTATTTTAATAAAACAACAAATAATAAGTGTTCATGAGCAACCCGAAAGTTTTATTTTGTGAAGGCAATCTCAGACCCATTTTTGGAGACTTTCATGCTCTCTCATGAATTGAGGCGATAAAAAATTAAAAACATGTCAGAAAAATGTTTTTGTGTACAGTTTTGACTGTTATTAGCGTTAAAGAAATGATGCATTAGCCAACACATTCATGCTATAAAAACCTAAATAATTAATCTTTGTGGACTAGTAGTCTGGGGCGGCTCTCAGCTGGTTGCAACCCAAAATTGGGACATATTTATTTTCTAATAGGGTCACAGACCGGGAAGCTGCAGAATAATTACAATTATAAATTGCAACTAACACTATAATTACCGGTATATTTAATAATTGCATAGGATAGCAAAATAACTTTTGTATTATTATTTTAGAAAGAGGAGAAACCCTTTTCTTATTTAGTTGATGATGTCAAAGATAGAACATCCAACTACAATCAGTATTTTGGTGCAAATTCGTCTGTAACTTTGTAGAATCAGCCAAATGTGTCAGGTCTTCAAAAACCATGAACAAAACTATGCAAGGTAAATGAATATATGACACAATAAAAATGTTCAGCCTATGTAATGCAATTTTTGTTTTTGTACAATTATGTGCAGCATTTTGTTGTTACTTGATGTCTAAAGTACACTTTAGAACCACTACAGAAAAAAGTTTAGAAAGAGACAGAAATGTTTTGTTGTAAATAAGGAATTAACCTATAAATGTATGATGAAAAAGCTTTTATAGTCACATTTTTCCATATTTAAGCTGGATATAAATCTTCTGGATTTAAAGGTCAGTCATTGAAAGCTTGCTTAGGTGTGTTGGTCCCTTGTGTGGCTTTGCATGTGTAATGCACTAAGCACAAATGCTCTAGATCAGCAAAACAGTGCTTACTTAGCCTTTGCCATAATGCTTGGTCTGCACAGATTTCCTCAACCTTTTTAAGGGTAACTAAACCCCTGGTCAGAGCCTGACTCCACCCACTGGCAATATTTGAAAAATGTAGGCAATCCCACGTCTAATATCCTGATCGTTTTCAATACTCGCAATTCCAACTCCTGACTTGCTACAGTGGTTTTGACTAGTGATGGCCGGTTGGTGAACGAATCGTTATTTTGAACCAGTTCTTTTTAGTGAACCGGTTGAACCAGTACACTAATCGGACTGAATCGTTCAAAACAGTTCGCGTCTTGCGTCAGCGCTGATCCACAAGTTACTAAAGTTACTCACTTTTGGACATGCCTGACACAGTCCCTCCGACTCAAAATAAACAATATCGCGGAGTATATGTTACTCCAGTAACTCCAACAGTTCACTGAATATTAATAGTTATATCAATAGTTTGTACCAAGGGTGTGGTGAGCTGGAACCTGCTCACGTCTCCTGCAGTAGCCGCCGTTTAACCTGAAGAGGGCAACACTCAGACGTTTTTACACCATTGTAGAATTAAAACACTTTATACCCAAATGTCAAAAAAGTTACTCAAATCAATGACCAGCACTAGTAAAGCACCATTCTTACAGATCATTAACTATAAAAAGTTGGTTTAGGGTTTAGTTACCCTTTAATCTGTCATGGATGTCTTGCTTTCTATGAACAAACACAGTTCGTTGCCTAGAATGTTCTAGAAGATGATGCTACTATCATTTGATCTAACTTTTGATTGGATCATTGGAGTCTCGTTTATGGTTTCCATGTGTAGATCTCTCATTTTTCCATCTTCTCACTTCTCTAGGTGATCTACGCCCTTAACACCAAGAACGACGAGCATGAAGCGGCCATCCAGACCCTGAAGGAGGCCCACGAGGAAGAGGTGCAGCAGATCCTCTCGGAAACACGGGAGAAGATCATGCAGTACAAGAGCAAAATCAGCGACGAGATGGACTTGAAGCGACGCATTCAGTCCCTGGAGGAGTCCATGGAGCTGCACGAGCGGATGAAGCGCCAGGCCCTGACGGAGTTCGAGACGTACCGTCAGCGGGTGGAGGACATGCAGCTGTGCACAGAGGCGCAGCACACGCAGCGTGTGGTCACCATGTCCCGCGAGGTGGAGGACATGCGGCGCTCTTTCGAGGAGAAGCTCCGCTCCTTCGGACAGTTACAGGCCCAGTTTGAGCAGGAGAAACGGCAGGCTCTCGAGGAGCTACGTTCCTCACATCGGCAGGAGGTGTGTGGAGTGTTTTTAGTGCTTTTTACCTGTGGTTACATTTTAAAAAGGTCTGTCTTAGGGCTGCACGATTTGGGAAAAAGATCTAATTGTGGTGTTTCTGATAAATCTGACCTCGATTTAAAATGTGATTTAAAATAATTCCAGATTTATATAGGTGATATTATAATTAAAAAAAAAAAAAATGGTAATACGGCTATCAATAAATAATAAATAAAAAAATATTATTACTAAATAACAATATAAAAAATGCTAAATAAAATTAAAGTAGGAGTACTATACTGTAAGTACACTGTAAATAGTAGTATTTAACTGTAAAATAAAAACATGAGTTTTTTTTACTTTTTAAAGTATTTAACTTTAATTTTGACTGACAACTGCAGGAAGCCCTTAAAACTTCTCTTTTGTTGATAAGTTTCTCTTAGAACTTTAGTATTCAGTATTCAACAATATAATTGATCTGCCTGCATTGACACCATTATATGAGAACTGAACTGAGCTGGACGATGACATCACGGTTTTCTCTAGAGCGGCTATATATAAATGAACAAAATGTATACAATTACTAAATCACTAAAATGAAGCATAACTGAACGCAAACTCTTTTGCCGTTAAAAAACTACTGTCAGGATCTACTAAAGACACACAGTGAAAAATTAGCGCTGAAAAGGCATGGACGGGGTTATTTTTGTGACTGACTTTATTGCATTATGCATTTGTAGGAGTTTCCCTTTCAGATGCAAAATTTATGGGAAGAGAATATTTAAATGAATCATGCAAGGTGATTTAAGGTTTGCACTCGTCAATTTACTGGTATTCACGCCATTGTTTAATGGCCAATAAAAGCATGTCTTAAACCAGACGCTAATTTGCTCTGCTCTTGGTCGGTCATTATGGAGATGATCCGAATGCGTCTGTGTTCTTTAACTTGTGCGTCGTCAGTAGATCACACGCAGAACTTTACGAGCATTTTTTTGTAAAGTTTTGGTTAATTAAGTTAATAATTTCTCAATAGTTTATCTGGTTTTGCTGTTGTGTTTTTTTATTTTTTACTTTGCCTCAAATAAATGTTGCTTTTACAGGTCCAAGACCTGCTTCGTTCACACCAAAGCCAGAACGCCAACTACAGTAAAGACCAGGAGAAACTGGGGCAGCTTCATAAAGCGGAGGTGGATTCACTGACCGAAAGGGTTGAGGAACTGAAACAGGACAAGAAGCGTCTGGTGGAGGAGTACGAGGCCAAGCTAAATAAAGCCCAGGCCTTCTACGAACGCGAACTAGAGGCCATGAAGCGCACGCAGCAGATGACCGCAGAGAACCTGCTGGCCTGGAAGAAGACCGAGGCGGAGCTGAGGAAGGAGTTCCAGGCGCAGGAAGCAGCGCTTCAGAAGACTATGGGGAAGCTGCGCAGTGAACTGAAGAGAGTGCAGGAGGAGGCCAGGGAGAGCAGGGAGAAATCCCACAAAATGCAGTCCTCCCTCATTTCTGCGGAGAACAACATCAAGGTAAAGGCCACCAGATACATCACATGTCCTTTTTTTTCGGAATTTAAATTATAGGGGTTAGATACAACACAACACAAGGAGACTTATGACTTTTCCTTTTATCTCCTTTTTTTTTTTGTATTGCAGTGAAGCTGCTTTGGAACAATGCATTTTGTTACAAAACTTTCTTCTGTGGAACATAAAATAATTTGGAAAAATGTTGGCAAGCAACCAGCGATTCCCATTAACTTCCATTTGTATTTTTTTTTGTCCATACAATCGAAGTCAATATCAAACAAAACTCTTTGGTTAGCAACATTCTTTGAAAAAAATGTTTTGTGTGTTGTGCAGAAGAAATAAAGTCATACCTGTTGGAATAACATAAAAGTGAGTAAAAAATGATGTGTATATTATACATTTTTGGTAGACTACACCTTTAAATTAAATTAAATTAAATTAAAATGTAATATATAACACATCAAAGGCTGTTTTTTCACTTTGTGTAAAATTTCACTTTCACTGAGAAAAGTAAATGAACTTGAAGATTAAAACTTATGTTGCATGTTTAATCTCATTTTCTAGTTTATCTAATAAAAATCATCTAATCTTAATAGTTAAAATGACAGCTAAACTCATACTTTTTTCCTCATACACGTGGCTGGTCACATTGTAAACGTCTGTATGTTCTGGTTGAATATCTTGTTTAAATGAATCACATTATGATAATAAAATGGGTTACAAATGCTTTTTTATGTTGATTTAACCCTTTCAGAAGTCCCTTAACACATGTTGGGGAAAAAAAACAGTATTTCCTTAACACTCTGCTGTGTGTTTTGAATAATTAAAATGACGAACACAGAACATCGTAGCAGTGCAAGTCAAACTAGCGCTTTGGTTTCATTCTGAACGCATCAAATGTTTCAGGCACGTTTAGCAAAGAGACTTCAAATGCAGAGCACACATCCTTAGCTCTGAATTTTCCTTCAGCCACCACGGCCCTCCAAGGCATTTCTTGGACTTGTTTCTGAATGGAGCAACTGACTGAGTGTAATTTATGGGTGTCATCAAAAGATACATGCTTGGCTTGAATTATAATACGGTCGTTCAGAGGGACAATGATAGATTAATATTGTGTTTGTTTTACGTAAATCCTTGCTTTTATGACACATTATAATGGGTATTTAATGGCAGTGTGCTGGGCCTGTGTTAATGCCAGTGTGCTGAGCAGATCTTTAATGGAATCGATCTTTTGTCACTGTGGCATTTTCAGACCTACGCTCATAATGATCCGACTCCCTGGGGTCTGTGCTAGTTTTTGTTAATCTATGCTGATCAAATGCTGAATTGCTCAAGTACGACATGTTTGCAGCGTCCACGTCACTTGGAGTATTTCGTTTAAAGAAAAACGGCATTAACAGGTGAAATCCTTGAATTCAAATAGCCCGCAGTCACAGCTTTGCAAATCAGACGATCATCACTCAAAGAGCTTTTCCATTCCCCAGGTGGAGGTTTTCTGAAAATGACTTGGTGCAGTTTTCCAGATGAGACTCAGTCACTTTATTAAAATATTTCCACAGGCCATTTTACAAGGGCATTTTTATTGTAGTACCAGACATTTTTAAAAAAAATACTGTGACAACAGTTGTGAAATATTATAACAATTTAAAATAAGTGTTTTCTATTGAATATATTTTAAGATGTAAAATGTATTCTTGTGATGGCAAAGCTGAATCTTCTGCATCATTACTCCAGTCTTCAGTGTCACACGATCCTTCAGAAATCATTTTAATATGATGATTTGCTGCTCAGGAAACTGCTTGTTTTTTCAGGATTCTTTGATGATGAAATAAAAACATTTTAACTTAACTGTCACTTTTGATCAGTTTAAATGCATCCTTGCTGAATAAAAGCATTTAATATCTTTATCAAAAACTATACTAACCCCAAACTTTTGAAAGTTAGTATTAAATGGATGGATGGATGAACCATGAACCTAAATATGCATTATTAAATTAATATGGAATATATATATATATATAGTACGTAGGAGTAAAAGAGTGTCTGATTTTTTGTTCACTGCAGAACATTACCATTCAAGTTGTAATTGTAATCAAGAAAACGTGTCTTTTATATATAAAGGACAACATAAATGTTATAAATTAATCCAGTGGATAAGTCGAGGACTTTCACGTGAGCTCCGCAATGGTGGAAGTGAAGGAAAAAGTTTGAAAGACAATGAGCGATGGCACCAGAAAGCGATGCAGGAATTTGACAGCGAGAGCAGAGATGAAAGGCAGAAAGAGCTAATGTGTACATGCACAATTAATGAGGAGGAATTTGAGATCAGAGGAGACACTGTGAGAGCAGCGAAAATGGAAAAAGTGACACGAGAGAAAGCGAGAGAGACAAAGGAAAGAAACCACACGGTGGTTAAATATAGAGAGGCAGCTCAGTAATGAACAGAGAGCTGGAGAGGTTTATGTGAGGTGTTTTGGTCGTTATACTGATTGATTTGTGTGTGTTCTTCTGCAGGATCTGCATAAACAGTTGGAGGAGGTGACCAAGGACACGGAGATTGTGGAAATCCGGCAGAGGGAGGCGGAGTGTGAGCTCGAGGCGTCCAGAGACCGAGTGCAACAGCAGGCCACCGAGATCCTGCTCAAAGCCAGTGAGATATATGAGCACGCTCTCCCATCACCTCTCAGTCCACTGTTTAATCGCACTCCACTCGGCTTCATTGATTCATCCTTCTATATTGCTTCAGGCCACTAATCCATTACCAACATGCACAGCAGGCCTGTGCTCCATTCAGAATCAAATGCAATGAAGTGCCTTCAAGTTCAAACCAAACTCCTCGGTGTGAATTAAATTTGAATTAAGGGAAGCAAACAGGATACAAAATAAAAGTGAAGTATAATTAAATGAAATTCATATAGGTTAACTGTTGTTTGTATAGTTTTTCTTAACACATGCATTTTTTTTATGCATGGATTTTGTAATTATTACTATTATCATTGGCAGTGTTGGGTAAGTTGCTCTAAAAAGTAATTAATTACTAGCTGCTAATTACATCTGTAATTTGATTACTGCAGTACTTCATTATAAGTATTGCATTACTTATTACCAATTACTTTCTAAATCCAATATTAACTTCGACCAGGTAGATGAAACTGCTCTTTTAATTCATTCAAAAATATAAAATTGACTCAAGTATTTAAATGGAGAAGGTATATAGAATTGTTCTATGTATAGTATGTAATCCAATTACATCACAAGTAACTGTAATTAAATTACAGTAATTAATTACTTAATAATGAGTTACACCCAACACTGGCTTTTGGTGCAGTATGTTTTTATATTAATATGAATAATTGTTATTATTACTATTACAAATAATTTGAAATGCATGGGTTAAAATTATTTTAAAATAACTATTTTGAGGTTCAAATCTATTATTATTATTATCATTATTGATGGATTTTAACCTAAAAAAAAGTTATTTTAACCCTAAAATTATTTGTAATACTAATAATAATTACAATTATTACAATAATTAACTTTTTTTAGGCTAAAAACTATTAAGACCTGATTTGATATATATATAATTATTTTTTTATATATCTAATTGTATTTCAGAACTTAGATTTTAGAAAAATGTTTTGTAATAATAGTAATTATATTTATTATTAGTAGTAGTAAAAATATTTTTTGAAGTCAAAATCTATTGTAACTTCACAAATAAGACCTGATTCTGATTTTATTTGTATTTATCTATTTATCTTTATAATTTGAAACCTAAACAGTTGATTGGCTAAGAAGTAGTGATTTTTTTTTTTTTCAGAAGAAGAAAAACCTAAACTAATTATCAGAATATATTATTGGGTAAAAGGTTAACTGGAGTTAGTCATCGACGTGTCAAATTAGTGCCACAGCTCCACTAGCTGTTGTTGTGGACAGAAAAGTTTGGGGTTAGGATCAGCCCCTGGTATCCTGGCAACAGCAGATGTGTGTCCTTGCTGTGTTCATCACCCACATTCTGGAGTGTTCCCTGAGGGAGGCAGAACCCAGCTGGGCCTGTCACACCTAAATGCCAAACAGACGTCCGATCCTCTATCTGGGCAAAACAATAGGGCTTGAAGGACTCTGTCTTTGTGTTTAGCGTAATTACAGTGAGAATGTGCTTTCTGCACACCATTAATGAATTTAACATGAAGAAGAAGCCGTTTTCTGAGATCTTTAACCAGGCGTGAACTCTGGTATGGATTGACCACCAGGCCATATCACTATCAAGTGCATTTCTTTTTAAATGTTTATGGTGAAATAAAGTGCAAATATCATTAACTCTAAAGTGCATATGTCATTAACTCAAAATTTAATTAACTTGGATTAAACACAGTTTTAAAAGACAAGAAACTGCAGAAACGTCGTGTAAGCATCACCAGAACAATCAACGGCACTTAAATTTAAGGAAATCATGGAAACTTGAATACTGCATCCCCCAATGCAATGCACCAAACTTGACCGTCCATTTCCAGTTTGACAAATGAACTGAAAGCAATAACATCCTCAAGTTTTACTCTTTCTTGCAGTGTTATTTTATATATAATAGCATAGAATTATTTAGAAAGTTTTATAGTATTTATTAATATTTTGAATTATTTAGATTTTATTTTCATGCTTTTAGTTTTCATTTAAGTTTTAGTAATTTTGTTATGTGCTTTTGTTAGTTTTTTACATATTTATATTTAGCTTTAATTTGTTTTATTTCTGTTTTAGTCATTTTAGTACTTCAACCTAAACAAACATTTGAAATGCTGCATTGGAAACTAGCTGAAATAAATGTTTCTTTATTTTTATTTAATGTAATCTTTGCTAAAATGTTTTAGTTTTAATCAAATATTTCTTTTTTAATTTTATTTTTCGCTTTATTTCAATTAACAGAAACAAATTGTAAAACTTTTAGATTTAGAAAATAACAGCACTGCTTTTTTTCATCGAATATTTAATATTTATTTTTTCAGCCTTATTTAAATTAATGAAAACCAATTTTAATTGTTTTAGAAAATAACAACACTGCTTTTTTATTTATCTTTGGTTGCCAAAAGTTAATACATTAGTACACAAAATTGGGATTTAAGATGTACAATTTAATAAATAGCCTACTATGCAATATATAACCTGTAGCTACTGTGCAGTATGCAGTAAGCAGCACACTCGTATTGCAAATCTCTGTGTTCACGCCATGTCATAATTACTATAAATAAAGCTCTGTATGCCTTCGAATTGGTCTTGCGGTACTTTGATGTCATACACCGATCACGGTGCCGCTTCAAGTCAAACCATCTGCAGTGGTCAGGTGGTACAGTGGCCACATACTAGTCGTAGCTCTCAGAGAATTACGAGATTTGACGTGTGTAAGTTCAACAAACGCTTGAAGGCTATTTACAGTTCAGAATCGTTACGTTAATTACGGCATGGCGTGTGAACGCACCATTAGTTCCTGGAGGGCCACAGTTTAGTTCCAACACACATACCTGTAGTTTTCAAATAAGCCTGAAGGACTTGATTAACTGGATCGGGTGCATTAGAGGGTATGTTCACACTTGTAGTTCGGTTCGTTTGGTCTAGATAAAAAAAAAAGTCCTGTTCCACTTAAAAGTTCACATTGGGATTTTAACACCGAACCTAAAGATGCCAAACTTAAAGGCATAGGGATTTGTTCACAGCCTGATTGGTCTGCTTTTCTTATGTATATTTCGTGACAGAACTCACCGAACATCCAAAACAATGCCGTGTGCTGGGCTAAATGGGCTGGTTGTACATGCATAGCATTTTGACCAGCTGAGAACTTGTGAAGAGCTTCTAAAATGTGTAAATGAGTCATAACCGTCACACACAAATGAAGATCTGCTGTGAGGAGACGTGGTTCTGATGCCTGTACCAAACTATGATGGGCAACATTGCGACTGATGAGAAAAAACAGGTATGCTTGAGCATTCTGTCCCATTTTAGGGTCACATCTTGTGACATCATGTCCCGCCTTTGGTTCGATTACATGCCTTTGGTCCGTGTTGCTTTCTTATTTCATTCGAACCACAACAGAGTTTGTTGGGAAGCGGACCGAGACCCATTTTTCCAGCGATCCCGGATCCGCAGTATTCGAATGGCAGCGCTCACGTTTATTTGAATGAACCGCACTAACAGAGCAATCGCACCAGGGTTTGTTTTAATCGAACCAAAAATGACAAGTGTGAACACCTTTTTAACTAGGGTTGGAACTAAACTCTTCAGGGCTGTGGAGTTTTTCACCCCTGCCATAGACGAGCCATCAAGTCGTTGCAGAGTAAGCAAACATCACTGGTGATAGTTAAAGTCTATGTGCTGTGGTCAGATTCACAGTATTGGCAGTTAGAAAGGATCTTTGACTGTCTGCCTTCTACAGGGTATTTCTGCCATCTGCGTTAGATGACATTCAAAGCATTGACCCTCTTGTACAGCTCTATCTCCAGCTTTCTCTCTGCTGTTCAGGTCAGATCGGAAGCCTGCAGGCCACTCAGATGACTCACGAGGCGGTCATCCGGGATCTGGAATCGGAAAAGTCTCGTCTGAAGGACAAGGTGTTACGTCTGGAGGAGGAACGAGGGGCATTGCAGAACAAATGTCAGACGCTGGACGAGAGGCAGAGACAGCAGGTCGTCTCCCTGGAGAAGGTACGGATCAATTCGATGCAGTTTGCTGAATATGGATTCGTTTAGACCCGCTTAGAGTGTTTGGACACTTTCTGGTTGTCAGACATCACAAGCATGATACTAGCTGGATTTATACAGTAAAAAATGGCTCAGAAAAGGGAAGTCAAGAAAAGCTCTTGCAGCATTTTATGCAGATGCCACTTGGTTTGATATTTTATATCTAATGCAATGACATTTTCATCAAGTGTCCAAATATGTTTTGAGGGCATGATTTGTGTTGCACCATAAGATCTTGAAGCGTAGTTGGAGTGTGTAGGAGAGATGGAGCGAGGAAAAACAGCTCAAGTTTGCAGAATCTGTCTGTAAGTAGCTCAAACATCAATCTTCTGCAGTAACATTTATTTCACATGAGTTCCTCTGAGACATCATTAGTTTTATGTTTAAAGCACATACAAGCCCATCTCTCGTGTTAAACACTAGCTGCTTTATCACAGCTAAATCCAGACCTCCATGTTTAATTCAAAACTCACTGCAAGACTTCAGAAAATATGTCTCTTTGTGGACGGTTGGTTTGATGGAACGGGAATTCTTATTTCTCAGTGGTTTCACTCAGCCCTGCAATCATTTTTCTTTTGCGGAGACAGCATGGCTATTTATTTGACTCGCTACAGTATGGCATTTCGAACAGTTTTCACGCAACAATCTGCTCTAGCAGTTTGGCTTTTTGGCTGTCCTGTCGCATTTGGGTTTTGATTCATTATTAATACGTTGAGAGCCCCAATAAACAGATTGTGGGAATGTGGGCTTGTTTTTGCTCCTGAAATATCCCTCTCAGCAGTTTTAGAAATAGACTTTGGGAAACTTTTAAAAGAGCTATGGAGCAGTTCGTCCTGTGATGCGTTGCAATTACATTCCCCTTCTCTCTTCCAATAGCTTACGGTCATTCTTCCTTATTTTTGTCTATTATATGAATGTTTCTCCGAAAAAAAAAGTCACTGGGGCGGTACTCTTTCGGAATGTACATCTTTGTACCTAAAGAGTGCATATTAGTACCTCAAAAGTGCAAATTGGTACCAAAAGTGTACATTTAGTACCTAAATGGAACATATTAGAACCTTTTTAAAGGGTATCATCCTAGTGAGAGCTTTTGCACCATTTCAACTTCACAAACGGTAATACGTCTAAATGTCTTGTTACACTACTCTTCAAGATTTTGGGTTGTTGTTGTTGTTTTACATTTAAGGAGACCGGTCACCGAAAAAGAAAGTTCTGTCATTAATTACCAATATTCCAATATAGTTCCAAATCCGTAAGACTTTCGTTAATCTTCGGAACACAAATAAAAATTTTGAAGAAATCTGACTTGAAAAATTTCCATTGACCGCTACGCAACTATAGCCTGACGAACGATTGATTGAAAGAAATTCAATTTATTGATAATACATATATAAACCTGATTATTGTGTATTTAGAATGCATTCAGTTTATTGGAACTATTACAGAAATTAGAAAGAAATCAGTTTCTTGTTTTAAGTATGACTGACAAATATGCATCAGATTAAGTTTGCTAATGTTAAAACTATGTAATCCAAATGGAAAGAAATGTTGTATGTAATTCAAATACATAAATCTTAAGGTCAACATTAATCTTTAATAATGGACTCCCATCCCCTGTTTCACTCCGTTCCTCCTTCTAGCTGTTTTGGAAACGTGGGAATGTGTAAACATTACCCTCATAAACACTTTCAGCCCGCCTAGCATAATTTCAGCACTTCCGTAAGACCGACTGGTCAAATTTGCAAATATATATACGAATAATATATGAAGCATCATGTCTTTTCGGTCTGCTGCTGTGTGCTTGAATTTCAGGATAATTCCCCTTTGAAAAGGTTTCATCAATCTTTCTCTCAGTTTTTTTCTGTCGCCCACATCACAGTTTGTTTGCAGCGCAGCCTTGAGTTAGGTGTTACTATGACAACACTCACTAAATAGAGCGGGAAAGGATTGTGGAGTGATTCACTTTGCCAACACTTCTGCTGGTCTTATAATAGGAAGTTTATTTACTTGCGGGCAGTTGCCTCACAGTGTCAGTGTGGGCTTTGAAGGTGTCTTTCAGTTTCCACTGTTATACTTTTAGATTGGATTCATGACATTTCTGAACAAGAGGCAGTCTGAGTGTCTCTTATTGAGACCTGTTTGTTCCCTTTTCATAAACCGTACTCGAACTTTCACAGACTCTCAGACTATCATATAGTATTTGTATCCTGTTTATTCATGCGAATGGGAAAAGAGCCTTATAGTACAGATTTTTTAAATGATTATTATTACACGATTCTGTGGAATACTTGATTCTGATTGGTCAGCCGCACCATCCAGCGGTATGTTAATCCCCGATAACAACCAGTAAAAACTGATAACACAGGCTCATCCGGGTTATTGAAATCGCTGCTTTACAATTGCTAGGAATGTTTTCGTGGAAGTTTTGCGTTTTGGTGAGCTAATAACATATTAAAACTCAGTTATTTAATTATGTTAATCGGTATCGAGGACTTTCTCTTTGTTGTTTCATACATACGCAGCTGCTGCCGTTTTGCGACAATTGTTTTGTGTATGTAATGGATTATAAGATAACAAACAGGTACTATTTTTAAAAAGTTTAATCTCAAATCAATATCTCCATCCCCATAATTATGTATGTGGTGAAATACTGTGTATACTGTATGTGGTAGGACTGTACTGTATCCATCAATTGTCCTTCTAGTTTGAACTTGCCGCTTCCTAGCAACTGTTCCCTCCAAGGAAGCTTTGCGTTTAAAGAGCTGATAAAATATTTCAACAGATCAATATTTCACTTATGTGGCAAGTAGCCATGTAATAAGCGGGATGTAGCCATGTACATCCCGCTGGTTCGCGTCGGGGTCCTGATCACCGCATCGAGGCTTATTCTGCAATAACCGGCCAGATGTACATTATCCCATAAAAACAACTCAAAAAATCAAAAACATCAGCACAGTAGCATTATGTTTCCCAATGTTGAATAAAGAAGCAACTTGCATTAAAACAAGTAATTGTCATTAAAGGTTATGCATTTCAATCTATCTTTTTGCTGTTTATGTTTCAAACTTTTACCTCATGTAACAATTATTAAATTGACACTTTTATTAGACAAGGACGCATTAAATAGATCAAAAGTGGCAGTAAAAATATTTATAATGTCACAGAAGTTTTCAATCCCAAATAAATGCTGCACATCAAAGAATAGGCTACATGTTTTCAACATTGATAATAAGACAAATCAGCATATCAGCATATTATAATGATTTCTGAAAGATCTTGTGACACTTAAGACTGGAGTAATGATGCTGAAAATTCAGCTTTGACATCACAGGAATACATCACTTTTTTAATATACATTCTATATAAAAAAAATATTAAAGTTGAAAAAAAAAAAAAAAATTCACAGCATAACTGTTTTTAATGTATTTTGATCAAATAAATGCAGCCTTGGTGAACATAAAATACATTTTTAAACGGTTGTTTAAATAGTCATATAATATAATATAATAAATGGAAATAATAAATATTCAGACACTGTAACACAATTTTAAAAGTGCTAATAAACAAATACAAATGCAACAGATGAAATGAAATTAAACAAATGAAATTTGTGTGTTTAGATGTTTTTAAATTTATATACAAATTTACTCTCTCTCTCTCTCTCTCTCTCTCTCTCTCTCTCTCTCTCTCTCTCTCTCTATATATATATATATATATATATATATATATATATATATATAGCATCAGACCATGTTTTAAATACATTTGTTTTTTAATTTTCTCAACAGTCACTTCGAGAGGAAAAGCAGATCTACGAGAAGGAGCTCATAAACTTGCGTGTCAGGTATGAAGAGGATAGCGCTCACTTTAAGGATACCCACAGTCGGGCGGTGGAGGAGCTCTCCAGGAAGCACCGGGCCGCTCTGGAGAACACACAGAGCATCTCCGAGAAAGAGAAGAACCGCCTCCTGTCTGTGAGTGAACTCTGTCACATCGCTGTCAGCTGTGCCCACATTCAACTCTTTAAACGCTCTCAGCTGTCCTGCCGAGATATCAGCATGACTGCACTTCAGACGTTAGGTTCAGACGGAAGATGTAACTCTCTGTCTAGCATCAGTCAGGAGGTGTCACCTTGAAGAAGAACAGAAAGCACCTTTGAGTGCAAGTACAAGATCGGGGAGAACAATTGTAAGAGGTTCAGGATTGGAGAACATATGCATATTTAATCTGGTTTGTCAAACTGTTTTTGAAAAAAACACAATTATTAATATTTATTTACAAGCACACAAGGATCCAGTCTGTCTGCTGAGATAATAATCGGGTACAGAGATAGATGAAAGTTGAGCCAAAATACTGTTTTAGATGTTGTGATACAAAACTATTTTTTATAAACCGATATTTTATTTTGTTTGTTTGTTCATTATTTAGTTAGTTTTCAGTGTTATTGTTAACTAAAACTAGAATTGCTAAAAAATGGTAATGTCTTATTTTGCCTAGGGCATTTAAGTGAACCAGAACTGCCACTTCAAATAAAAAAAGCAGGTGTATGATGCCTCTGAAAGCACCAGATCATTTTCTAAATAACTAGAGAATAAATGTAGTTTGTGGAACATTTGGAGGTTTTCCAATATAAACAGGCTGGACCAATATTAATGACCGGTGCTGATATCTTAGAGAGCAGGATGGCCAATGGCTAATATATTTATCATTTATATTAAGTTTACTTAATATTTAATAAATTAGAATTAAACGTTCTTTTTTAAATCACATACAAGGCTTAAACCTAGGCCTAGACTAAAATGCATGTTTGAGCTGTTTTAACTGAAAGCAACTTGCACTGACATATCTCAAAATATGTGCCATTGTTTTGTCTCAAGATGCACACCAGTAATGTTTTTTCTAAGGCACGTTTATAAAATTTACTTAAATGTCCAAATTAAACTAAGGCCTTATCCTGGTTTAATCTAAGCCTTGTCTGTGAAACCAGGCCATAGTGTTTGCCTTTTTAGTAGCCTACTAATAATAGAAAAGCAAACGCTATAATACTTTTATATACCATTTGCCCATGGGGCAATTAGTTTAAACTGTCATGGTGCTTCACATATAACACTTAACACATACATTATATATATCGGCGATATGTAGATCGACCAATAATCATTATCCCTAGCTTTTCTCTACTGTTTTTAGGAGTGTGTGTGAGTGCAAAAACACTAATTCAACAGAGAAACAGAAAGGGAAAGCGCAGGTACCTCAGCTCCAGGAGGTGTAAAGGAATAGTGCAGTACCCAGCCCTGCTTCCATCTCACACACACACTCTCACCTCCGCCCTGCCTCCATCTCACCCTCTCCACCCTGCTCAGTTTCCCAGACAGGACACACTCGATCTTCATTGATTTAACAATGAAAGGCATAACTGTTATTTCACTCATCAGCGGAGACAGGTTCGTAAATAGCAAACGCAATGACTAAACCGTCTGTTTTGATTTCTCTAGCCGATAGCATATGAAATGAAAGCCTAGAAAGCGGCACTGAATTGACTCAGTCAGAGCGCAATCTGTCACCCTCCCTCAAAATAGGCAGCTGCCAGCCGCCCGGCACATCCATATCCATACAGTTCACAACTACTTAATCTTTTTGTAATTATAAATCACACACAACAGATTGTTAGCTGAACATAGCAGAGCAGAGTTATTTCTCTTTCCTGTTCAGAGATCATCTCAGGGTGTGCGTAAATTTTCAGCTCACTGAAGCCGAAGTCTAATGAGGATGTTGACTAATGTTTTTGTTTCATTAGAAAAAACAATCCAAGACACTAGAATATTTGTTTTTAGAAAAATATAAAAACCTTTATTATTTCATGGCATAAATGTTAAAATCCAGTGACAAGCAACGGCACACCTACGCGTTGCGGCCACTAAGCCTTCATCAGGGTGTCTAATGCAAAAACAAACAAATGTTTTTGTTTGTTTTTATTGTTTTAATAAAAAATTTCTTTTAGCTCACCTATGCTGCATTTATTTGATCAAAAATACAGATAACAACATGTAAAGTATTCCTGTGATGGCAAAATCATTACTCCAGTCTTCAGTGTCACATGATCTTTCAGAAATCATTCGAATTTGTTGATCTAATGCTCAACAAACATTTCTGATTATTATCAATGTTGAAAACAGTTGTGCTGCTTAAGATTTTTGTAAAAATCTAGATGATAAAATTTTTTAAAGAACCCTGTGGTGTAAATCAAGTTTTTAAAGTCGTTTATATGTCTATGTGATGTTTTTTAATATGCTTGAAGATAAACCATGTGCAAATTCATGTCAACACCATTGCTGAGTATGTTCTCCTTTAAAAGTCCAGTGAACCAAAGACAGTCACGGTTTGAAATCGCTGGGGTTTCTTGCGTCACAAACAAATACCTTGTATCCAATCATATCCCGCATATCATTAACAGCGAACTAGCAGGGGAGTTGTAAAAAAAAAGCCAAGTTATCCCCATATATTTTTCTGGTGATAGAGAAACCTAGGGTTAGGTTACCCTAACTATATGTTAAAAAAATATACATTTACTGTAGAAATGATAGTGTGTCAGGAAAATTGTTGAAAATGTTGCCAGGGCAAGCCTTTTTTTATATCGTAAAACATACTTATTTTTACCTCATAGTTGCTATTAAAGTGTTTAGGTACTGCTGTTAGCTAGTTAGCGTTGTCGTTTTCCTTTGGTGACCGACTCCAGAAGTTCCCATGAGCAAACAATCATGTACTTCTGAAAAGTCCAGCACCACCTGAGCATTATTAGAAATACTAACAGGTATCTTTCTCCAGGTGCTAGTGACCCTTTCAGACTAGATGCTTACACTAGCATCCAAATGCAAGCAGTGTGGTATCCTAATAATGCATATAGTTTCTACACACTCAATCATATTTACATTTCCCATACCTTTAGAATGTAGCATGCATGCTAATGTAATGGATCTAATTTTCTCACTTTAACTCATTCTGAGCAGTTCCCTTCACGCTTAGAGAGATTACGCCTGCCCAAAGCCGGCCTGCTCCGCCTTTATCACCTGCTGCCAAACCTGTACAACCCTTCAGCGAACCTTTGTGCCGGTGGACATCGCCCGTGATGCCGCAGAAGCAACCGGTTAATCACATTACTGCTTTGGGCTTATCTCACGACGCCGTAGCGCCCGCTACTCTCAGAAATGGAAATGTAGTTTGAAAAATTGAGGCGCAGAGATGAATAATCAATGAGAGTGGCCTCTGTTAGAGTGTGCCGCTGACTCACAGTCTTGTACAGGAGCAGCATGACGTCCTATTTTAGAAGAAGCCTAGGGCCCTCTCACTTTCTCTTCTTTATCTTTCTTTTCCAGAGCGCATTCGGTTAGTGTGTGTCCATAGCGTGTTTGTTTGGTGACTCACTACTCTGATGACAGACCTTGTGGCATTAGAAGAACCTTTATTTTGGAAACCTCCAGAGAATAGAGCCCCGTGTGTGCGATGTATTTTATATTTTCTGGGAGGGAGATCACAACTGGATTCTACTTAATTCGACATGGATCAAAGCATGGATCCATTTTTACCATCTTAACGCATGTCACTGAGCCACAGCCGGGACCCTCAAGAGGTGCCATTTTCATATTTGTGTGCCTTGAATTGGGGATGGAGTGAATTATGCACACCTGCCGGCTATACTGAGCGCTCAGCCCATTTGCTCGTCTGTGCTAACCATCAATTTTTTAAGACCTCTTTCTAAAGGCCCACGCGCCCGCACACGCACCGGATTTTCACTGCCTGTTCTTTTAGGTGATGTGTATATGAATATGCACAGAAATGAAGTGACGTGGGTTTGATTCGTTGTGGACTTTAATCAACATGTGCAAGGAGCTCGCCGCTGCTCTTCATAATGAGCGGGAGAGATTATCTCGTCTCTGTCATCTTTCATTTGTCAACACCTATCGCTCTGCTCTTTCATATCATACACTTGCTTCTTTTGCTTATTTTATGTTAGGATATAATTATGCATTGCTCAGAAAGGAAACAAGATTGACAGTTATAGACTTTCATTTTACAATAGCCTTGCAAATACTGAATGTATATTTCAAAGTATCCTATATATTATATAATCCATATATTCAGCAAGAAAGCATTAGTGATAAATTTTTTTTACAATTGTGCAAAATTGTATTTAAAATAATTTGAAATAAATGTTCCACAAAATTAAGCATTACAACTTCTTTCAGCTTTGATCATGATAAGAAATGTTTCTTGAGCAGCAGTGAGTGTATTACAATGATTTCTGAAGGATCATGTGACACTGAAGACTGAAGTAATGATGCTGAAAATGAAGCTTTGTCATCATAGGAATTAATATATTAAGATATAAAACAGTCATTTTAAATTTCACAGTAGTAATGCTTTTACATTTTTGATCAAATAAATGCAGCCTTGGTGAGCAGAAGAGACTTCTTTCTAAAACATTAAAATATCATAATGTTTAATCATTTAATTCTTCATTTTTGCCTTTAAAAAAAAAAATTACATTATATCAATCTAAGTCAATGGGAGATATTCTATTTCAAAAAGTTTAATGTAGTGTCTACATTAAGCGGCTCAGGCTGAATTAATTACATATTTTTCATTCTTAGAGTTAGGATGTATAACCAGAATATTTGAGGAATATTAATTCAGGAAAGCGCAATACTAAAACCCATTGTATCCTCTGACTGTGGTGGGCAGGAAACAATAAAAAATTGCATTTCGTTCTGTAAATGTCACAGGATGACTATGATTAGTTTCTGTATTATTATTTTCGAGGAGAGGTCTAGAAAGCTGAAGAATTTTACTATGAATAATATATAGTTATTAATTTCTTCTCATGCTTTGTTTTTGCATTGCAAATCTTGTCATCTTATTTCTTCCTACTTCATGAGACAGATATTAAGTGGATTTCCTAAGGCACTACCCTGACATGTTTGAAATTAAGTTTTCAGACGGTGATGCCTTCAAAATGCCACAGCCTAAAAAAGAATTTTATCATGATTAAAGGAATAGTTCATCCAGTAATGAAACTTCCGACGTTATTTACTCATCCTCGTGTTGTTTCAGTTTCTTTCCTCGTATGAACATGAGGTTGAGTAAATGACAGAATGTTCACTTTTTGGTGAACTATAACTTCAAAATGAGAAGTAATAGTCTAACACATGGTTGTCTAATCTCCAGTAACATAAATTGTTTCACACGTTTCTTAGCAGTTGTCGTTTTTGATCAGCATGTTCTGTTGAACTTATAGGAGATGGAGGATCAGTTCGAGAAGGAACGGAACTCTCTAGAGGAACAGAAGAGCCTTTTGCGAGAGGAACTGGACAATATACGAGAGGAGCTCAGTGCCAAACTCAACATGGCCAACAGTGAGGTACAGTAATGTGTGTGCTGAAACCTTCATTTAGGCCATTTATAATCAATAAAACACTGATCATTGACTACGTTTACACCTTCACCAATAATGGGATTATTTCCAATAATCAGAGTAAGGACTTAATCACAGTAAGATGTTTACATGACACAAGCAAACCTCTTCACTCCTGTTCGGATGCAGTTTTCATTATTTTCATTATTCGCTAAGAATTGTGGTTTATTCACATACCTCAATACACAGCACAAAGGATGACCTCACATATAGTAGATGTGTTACTGGCCACTGTTTTAATCTACTTACATAAATTGCAAAACATTTCTATGGACGTATTGGATTTTTACGATGATGCGGCCTAAAATCTTAATTTCAGTGTTTTCGACGATCGATATACTTGTCAACATGAACTCTGCATTTAAAGGTGCTTAATGGAATGAGTTTTTTTTTTTACTGTACTAAAGCATAAAAATACCATATGTTCGCAGATATTTAGGAAAAATGCTAAGTTCACATACGTGTTCCTCTGAAAAACAATGCTACAGCCAGTTGTTCTACTTTGAAATGTGCGTTCTGTGTTGGAATGTGTTCCCGCCCACTGCCATTTTTCCCAATAGCATTTCAACACGAGAGGTTGCCAGTTGGTGGAAAACACCTCATATTGCAGCCAGCAAACGAACTGGGTCAGAGTCCACTTTTTATGCTGTCCCTCGCTAACTTCCCTCCATCTCGTTCACTTAGATGTATGTCACATGGATTCTCCGAGGGGTTGGAAGTTTCTCGAGTGTGTCTAAAAGTGGAGTTAAACACAGCCTCAGTTTCTTCACCAGCCCCAAAATATGATGCCATCTTTACCGCTACATGACAGCATCATCCGCGAACATCACAAAGACGTGCAGTTTGTCAGATTGGAGTAGATGTGGTTACAGCGTTTACATGCCTGTTCATAGCAATTAAAATCAGCATACGCCACATATTTGACTATAATTAGGGCTTTATAATGTTTTATACTTTATCCAAAGTAGGATAAAGTTCAATCGCAGTATTGCCTAAATCTCATTATAATCATATTATGAGGGTAAAGTCAACTGTAAAGATCTCTGCATTGCAGTCTTAGTATTGTCCATTCTTTTCAAAACCCTGTGTTGTCTCTGTGAAAGTGATTTAGCAGGTAGAAAGGAAGGCACGGAAGCAGAGGGAGGTGGTGATTAATTTCAGTGTCATGTGTTTACCATCTCATTAGTCTCGATGTGTTTTAATGGGCTTCTGGTACACACATCTGGTTGGGTCCCATCACTGATCATTCAATTTAGCCATGTTCCATTTACTTTTTGAGTCACGCTTGATAAGCACATTAAACTCTGAACTTTCTGGAAGATCCATCTTAAGATGGTATCTGTGTTTTGAAATATGGTAGTTGTGATTTCTTGCTGATCTAAGCTGGTCGTTAACTCATTAATCACCGAGTACTGTATTTTCCAAAATCCAACCTGACCACATAAGCTGGTAATGGCCAGTTGGTAGCTGGTTTGTTGCTGGTCGAAGATGATGGCCAGCTAATGAGCAGCTTCTTGCACCATCTAGAAACCACTTATCCACGAGGCTACGTATTTAGCCATGCTGCCCACTTGAAGGCTATTTCAAAATAGTTGAGTTGAGTCTTAAAAAGCTATCATTCACTATTTGTGTGTTGTGTACATTGTTTATGCGCATTAGAGAATTGAGGCATTGATTTTATAAACATGCTAACATCAATCATCTATATTGGATTGATCTTTAAGAATGTGAGAGACCTTTAATGGTTAATGAAAAGCATCTTTAATCAGTCACGTAAGAGGTTACATTTCAGTTGGAATGCCGTCTTTAGAAGTTACCCCGCTGATTTGCTGGTTTCTCAGCTGACCTAGGCTGGTCTTCATATGTTTTAGCTGGGTGAAAAGTAAACCCCCTCTAAAACCCAACCAACAGACCCACTGAGACCTGTTAAATAGTTGGTTTAAGCTGTTTTCAAGCAGAGTATGGTATGACATTTACAGTTATTTTTTATTTATTTTTTAATAATTTTGTTTAATGGGTTTAATCATTAGTACAAGGTCAACAAATGTGCAAAAAGCAAACTAAATGTAATTAATAATATACATATTTAAATACTTTTATTCTATATATTTAACACATTCTGTATATTTATATACTACTAAACTAATTTCTACATTATATTTTTTTTAATCATTGGAAGACTGTAGAGTGGATTTTTTTTATATGTGTTTTATATGTGAAATAATTACTAAAATAATTACCTGTATAACAAGGTACATATTAGTCATTAATAATATAATTATATATTAATTATATAAAAAATGTAATGTTTGTATTCTGATCTTTTTCTATATATTTATTTAATAATTATGGTAACACTTTACATTAAGGTTCTTTAGTTAATTAACATTAGTTGATGTATATTAACTAACATGAACTAACAATGAGCAATACATTTGTTACGGTATTTATTAATCTTTGTTAATGTTAGTTAATCGAAATACAGCTGTTCATTGTTTGTTCATGTTAGTTCACAGTGCATTAACTAATGTTAACAAACACAACCTTTGATTTTAATAATGTATTAGTAAATGTTGAAATTAATATTAACTAAGATTAATTAATGCTGTAGAAGTATTTTTCATTCTTAGTTCATGTTAACTAAAGTACTTAACCTATGTTAACTAATGAAACTTATTGTAAAGTGTTACTATAAATAATATTAAAAAAATATTTAATTGTATTAATTGCATTGCATTGCATTCTTACAGTGTCCTTAAAGTCAACAGAGAACAAGCATCTGCTCAAAAGCAAGTCATTTTACTGTTCCTCAGGTGAGTCGACTCCAGGAGCTGGTGAAGCAGGGAGAGCAGGGACTCGGTTCTGCTGAGGGACACATCTCCAATCTGAAGGATGCCCAGAAGAAACTTCTAGAAGAGCTGGATGCCACACGAGCCAGACTGCGAGAGACCAGCAACCTCCTAACGGCCCTTCAGGTCTACCAAGAGCTATTACTCTAAAAAAACACACTGAGAATGAGACTTACTTCTTCAAAGTCACGTAACTCTGCCAGTGCGGCCAGTTTTGCAGTTTTTTTTTTTTTTTTTTGAAGATGATGTCGGTAATTTTCTACTGCTTTTGCTCTCAGTTTCCATGAATAGCTTCTAAAAACACCTGCAGTGAGTTCATCATTTTGAGATGCTCCTGTTGAATTACACCCAGCTGTGTTTTTGGCCCCTGTGTGACACTTCATCAGAGAGGCCTCTTCCTCTGTCCTTGACCTGAAACACAGGTTATCTGAGTGGCCATGCATAATGAATCATACCTGTGTGTACGTGAGAAAGGAACTGAGTGAGTTGAAAAATGAAAAGGGATTTCCATCTCCTGGCCCCAGTATGATTGATAGCTGTGAAGAAGAGCCCTCCCTCTCATCCTGAGTGCCGCGTGTTAGACCTCACAATTACAGGTCATGTGCTTAATGGCTCATCAGAGCTAATGTTCGCTCTTGTTCTTTTCCTCAGGGAGAGATGGAGACTCAGAAACAACAGCATGATGCCAAACTCATCTCCACCAAAGAAGAAGAGAAGCTCAAAATGGATAAGATGGCCCTGGAGCTTGAGCTGAAGTGGACCGAGACACTCAGGTAAGAGCACATGTTTCAATGTTACATGAGTGGGAGTTCTTGGAAGCATTCCTTTAGAAATATTTAACATGGCATCATCAAACCTGTCCCTTCAATTTAAGTCATTAAAAAGACTTCAAAGTAAAAAAAAAAAACTCTATAAAACTCCATATAAAAGGCATCTTTCTCTAACATAATAGTAAATTAAATCCATCCATCCATCTGACAAATTTCCCTTTGGGACAATAAAGTACACCTTAACCTTAGTGCAAGGTCCAACAATTGTGCAAAATACATAAATAATAAAATATAAAAAAGTAAATTAATAATAATAATAATAATGCATAATGTAAATAATTTAGTTTTTGTATGCTAAATAATTCATTATAATTTATAATGTAAAATAGATCATAATAATTAAACATTTATTTATTTGACATTAGTGCAAGGTCCAACAATTGTTTGTTTGCTTGACTTATTTTTTTATTTTCAATAATTATTCAAATAAAATAGTTATTAAAAATATGTTGTATTCTAAATAATAATTTATATAATGATTTATAATGTAAGATTAATAATAATTAAAAAGCGTTTATTTATTTGTTTGTTTGCTTTTTTGTTTGATTGTTATGCAAGTTTGTTTTATGGGTTAAAGCTGCCGTCTGCAACTTTTTTTTGATCATATTCAGCGAATTCGACACTATATTCCGACAGAACAACATAAATAAAGTGGTTTTAGAAAAAACCTGAGCTTCTAACTCCACCTGGAGCGTGTTATTTGTTTTGCAAAAATCCACCGCTCCCGGTTCATTGTGTCCAATCAGCGCAGGGGGGTGTGAGATATGACTGTCAATCACAAGTCGTGCACGCACACGTCAATCACATGCGTGTGCCTGAAGTAGCGAATAGTGATGGCACAATAGCGAGCACGAACTCGGTGGGAGGGTATTCGTTGATAGTAGGGGAGGGGCATGAGAGTTGTAAACATTCAAAGTTTTGCGTAAGTCCACTCAATCAGCCAGAGTTGCCGACGGCAGCTTTAAGTAATAGTAAAAGTAAAAAACCAACAATTATGCAAAAAAAGCTAATACTATTATTAATATAAATAATTAATAACAATAAAAATATTCACTTATAATATTAAATAATTTTTTAATAATGTATTTGTCATTGGTGTTATCAGTGTAAAAACGAGTATTTTGGATATAAAAAAGCTGTGAAAGGTCAATGTTCAGAGTATAGTTATGCAAGTCATGAAATCAATCCTGACCATTTTCTTCCATGACATGAGGGAGTGTAAACGATGACAGATTTTTTTCATTTGTGGTTGAACTATCCGTATAAATGGTTTGTCAACAAGCAAGGCACTTCTCGTTCTTTCACGTTCTCTCCTTCCTTGCCAGGCTAATAGATGACTGATATAGCCTGTAAAGTTCCCAACAGCTGTAAGTGTTTTGGCATTGCCTCAGAAAGCACTGCCTGCCTAATTCATTATCAGCCATGCTTACAACCAGTGTTTAATATCATGTGCCTTCAAAAAAGACAAATAGGTCATTAGTATAGAAGTCTGAGTTGTTCTAAAACTAAGGCCATTAAGAACATTTGGGCTATTTTGTGTGCTCAGTTTTGCAAAGTTACCAATTCACCACTATAACATCCCCCGAAAGCGATAAAATGAGCTAACAGGGAAGGTTGAAGATGAATAGGCCCTAAGCAGGCATTCAACATGCTTTAATGACAAATCAACAAGGCTTTTATTGGATTTCATCCTCGGTAGCTCATTGTCCACAGCATTTGTTCAGGATGGTGCTGTGGTGCCCTGGAGCGTGATATTTGGACTTAAACTTGTTATTTTGTGAATGCAGAACAATGTAGAGCTCATTATTGCTCAAAATAAGTGCTGGTAAATATGTTGGATCTAGGTCGAGAGCCCATCTTCCATGAGACCCCTGTTCTGAATTTCTAGGAGCTTCCATGACTCTGGAAATGATCTCAATTAATATCATTTATGGTGCTGAGGACTTACTTAATGGGCTTTTTAAGATGTCTGGTCCATTGAAAACAGTATTAATTGGCTTTACAATAGGAATTTTACAGAAGAAATTCCATGTGACAAGGAATGAAGTGCTAACGGGTTGCTAATGATGCTAACAGACTGCTTTCTGCTGGAATTATAGACTTCCTTGGTTTTAAATCAAATTAAACCAGTGTTATTTTAGTATTAGTGCAATTTATTGCAATTATATATGTATTATTATAGTATGTTTATAATATCTTTTATTTTCATGTTTTCATTTAATTTATCATTTATTTTTATGTGCCTCTCTTAATTTTTATTCGTTTTTGTTTTTAATATTTCTAAAAAATATATATATTTTTTTAATATGTCATTTTGGTGATCAAAGATGATTTTTAAGGGATACAATTATTGGCTACAGGGGGACTTTAATCTTTTCTAATAGTTATATTTTAATCTATTTCAGCAGGATTTCAATTAATGAAAACTAGTTTTATAATTTCAGTTAATAACACTGAATTAAACCTTGTAATTATGGAGAAAACTGTCTGTTAAGGGTTAAAAATGTAAGAACTAGCTGAGATATGAAGGGAAGGAAAATATGTAATAAACAAAGAAATGTTTTAACATGTAGGAGAATATGAAGTTAGCCTAAACATGTAGGACGCATGGAGAGACACGCAGGAAAAGATGTTCAAGGAGAGTTGCGAGAGGATTCGTTCATCATCGGGCCAATCTGTCAGACACCGGAACTTGCGTTTGTACAGTTTTAAACAATCACTGACTTCTTTATCAACACTGGAATTTACGTTTTGCAATTACGCTCACAGCTGCACCGCACAATGAAGTTCATAAAAACTCCAGATGGATCCTCCCCTTCGAGGCAGCGCCGTCTGGTTATCGCAAGCATGCGTTCGCCGAAGTGCAACAAATCAAAACGGTTTATGCAGTTGTTGTTTGCTGGACTGACAGCTTTGCAATGAGATCATTTATGAAGACAAATGGACTCTTCATAAAGGTACATAAAGGTTATAAAGCCACGTACAGCAACGTCTACTGAGCAGAAGTGCTGGTTAATTCACCACCACCTCTTGTAATGCACCGTGTGTGTGTGTGTGTGTGTGTGTGTGTGTGTGTATGTGTGTGACTTTGCTATAATTTTGGGGGCAAAACTGCATTAAAATGTCCTCAGATGTCTGAAAAACCTCTTGCTACCATGCTCTAAATTGTTTTGAAGAAAGAGGAGTGATGGGTTTGGAACACGACCAGGCTTGATTTGAACAGGCAGCTTTTCCAGAACTCCAACCTCTTTACCTTGTAATTTAGCTTTTTGTCTATTAATACATACTTAGAATAATCTTGCCGTGTTGCATGCTGTATTCAATCGAAAAAAATATATATACCGAATTTTGCTTATTGTAAATAATATTATATTATTTGAGAGTTTTTGTATTTTACATTTTTTTTGTCAGACTGCAAGACCATTTAAAATGAACTTTTACTATTTTAAATGAAGAAATATGATTTAAAAAATTTGAAAAATGTAAAAGAAATTATACATATTCAAATATATTCAGAATCCCTTTTACATTTATATAAAATTATCATTTATATTTTCATTGTTCATGTTGACTTGTTTAAACGGAATTTCATGTAATTTTTTCACAATTATTCATGAATGTATATTGTATTGTATTATATTTAATATATTATATAAATGTGTATATATACAGTATATATATATATATATATATGAAAATGAGAAAGAAATTATGCGTTTTTAAAGAGATGCATTTTCCCTTTTGCAATTATAGAAATTTGTTATTTATATTTTCAACGCTCATGCTGACTGCACCCTGAATAAATACATACGTCGTTAATATACATCATATTTTTATATTTATGTAGGACCTTGGAAAACCCAATGATGCTTCACAGTAAATAAATGCTCTCTACAGTATATTATCAATTACAGATTTTTGCCACCAGAAATAATCAGATAATTCAGCATGAGTTAAATCCATTCACGTCTCATTGCTCATTGCTGTGGTCTCGGGCGGCTTTCAAGGTGCCCAGACCCCCATTACAGCTTCCATCTCCTCTTAAGCAGCAATTAAGACTAATTTCACACCTTTAAAAGGTTTCTGCAGTGTCTCAGAGTGTGTGAGGTACTCAGCGCTGACTGTTATTTGGGCATTTTTAGAACAGTCTGTAGCATAGACTTAATAATCATGGATTTAAGCCCAGCACCACACTCCCATGACATCCTGCAATTACAGCACATAATGTGGCGGTTAACCTCTTCCGTGACCTCAGAAAAATGTAGGTGCTTTAAAAACATCTGCGGAGCGTGCGAACGAACCCATTTAGCAGCCATTAATCATCAACGGACCACTGACCCAGTAGAGGGCTTTATTTATGTGTTTTTATATTTAAATGTATGCAACACCAAAAACCAAATATGTCCTGTTTTGATCAGATTTATTTCAAAAGGTCTCAGCAAAAAGAATTTGGTAATGAATTATTAGCACTGATCATCAACAGTATGATCATCATTAGTGTGTATCTGTGTGTGTCCACAGGCAAGAGTGTAAGAAACTCCGTGAGGAACTGCGTGAAGAGCACGAGGAGAATAAAAGGTCAGCGCTCTCCCAGCTGGCACAGAATAAAGATCAGGAGATGTGCTCCGCCAGAGAGAGCTGGCAGAGGAAGGTGGAGGACCTTCTGGAGCAGGTCAGAACTCACACATGCAAACATTTCTCATGAACTTCAGGCCAGTACGACCACTTTTGTGCTACTCAAGAAATGTACTTCATTTAAATTTGATTTAAATCAACTGAGCAGCTCATTTATATTAATGTAAATAAACAAACACACATACCATGCAAAAAGTCAAGATAGTGAAAATTTTTTTCAAATAATGATCAAATCTAATTTGCATCTTAAATGTGATAATCAAGTGCTTAATTATTGCATTTTCAGTTTATCACTGAAATTTGTCACTTTTTCTATTATATGTTTATCAATTTAATTATCAATGTTTTGTTACATTTTATCATCAGTGTTACAATGTTAAATTTGTATTTTAGTTATTATTTGTTAATTTATCCTCATGATTAAACTATATCCTTGTTCATTGATTTTATATATTTATTTCATTGTTGATTTTTTCAATTGATTTATCAATATTGCAAATTAATATTGATTGAACCCCATAGAATCTCAATGTGCATACTTCTACAAAGTACAGAAAATTGTGGTCAGAAAGATTTATTTGAATTAAATAAATACTTTTGTTCAGCATGGACTCAGTTAATTGATCAAAGGTGACAGTAAAGACATTTATAATTTCTATTTCAAAACAATGCTGTTCTTTTTAACTTTCTATTCATCAAAGAATCTTGGGAAAAAAAGATTGTATCATGGTTTCCACAACAATATTAAACAGCACAACTGTTTTCAACATTGATAATAATAATAAATGCTTATTGAGAAGCAAATTATCATATCTGAATGTTTTCTGAAGGATCATGTGAAACTGAAGACTGGAGTAATGATGCAGAAAATTCAGCTTTGACATCACAGAGATAAATGACATCTTACAATATATTCAAAAGAAAATGGAATATTTGAAAAATAGTCAAATTTAAAATACCTGTGTACTTTTAAGCAAGAGTATTAAACAATCCTCTGTTTGTTTGAGCATCCTGTCCAGACTAACACAGCACCTTTGGCTGAACCAGTTATTTAAATCTGGTGTGGCAGTGTGTGTTTTTGACCAATGGCAGAAGTGTACAGAAAATACCTCATACTGTTTTTGCAGTTCTGTTGTTGAAGCTTGTGGCAGAGAAATTGCTCCGTTCATCTTAATAGTGACAAAAGACGACATGTAAACCTACTGTGAGCCAGACAAACAAGTCAATATGGGGAATACATGTTTTAATAAACTGCAAACCCCAACAACACTTTTTAAATGGATAAATGCATCAGTGAAATACAACAGCAGTTGAATATTTACCCCTCATCCACACTTTTATATTAAGAGTTATTGCAGATGTATCCTTGGGTTACCCTCTGTGCAGTTTTCATATGCTGAACACTCATTTCTGCTGGCTCACTGCATTTATACTGTACACAGAGGTCGTTTTATTTTTGCAATCAAATCAGGCCCCAAACAAGCCAAGATCATATGCAGCTGCTGAAGAGAGATAACTGATTTCAACAATGTATGATTTGATTTATTCTACATAAAAGAATGTCCCTGAAACCAAAATTGCCTAAGAAAGTCGTTTTATCGAACTGTTTTTCATTCTTGAAGCTAGCTGTTATTTTGAGAGGAGCTATATGCATTATGTACAGAGCTGCTAAATGGACAAAATATGAGATGGGAGGAAACAAATATATTTCAATGCTTTTGCGTTCTCTCGCAAAGGTTTTGCATTTCCCCGCATTGCATTCCCTCACAAAACATTTGTGCTTGCTTGCAAAGAACTCCGTGTTCTCTGTGGTGGAATGCAAAACATTTGCGAGAGAACGCAAAACCATTGAGATATCATTTTTTTCATCCCAGCTAATATTTTTTCCCATCACCATGTCTCTTTAAGGGCTCCGTAGTCACATGCTCTGATCAAAAATCAAAAAACGTAACTCTCCCCTACTTTGAAAATCCAATGGAATTAGTATGTCAAACAGGTATTTATGGCTATTGTCATTGGGCTTTTAATGGGAAGCAATATGCAAACTGGGATTTAACCCTCGTCATAATCAATCCTATCCTACGACTAGTCTAGTACAGTGTCTACTACTGAGAATTATATTGCTGCTTCAACTGCTTGTGTGTCTATGGATATTACACCATTTAATTAGTCTCTTACATTCTTTATTTCGGGTTTGTGGTGGTTACACAATAATCAAGGGCACATTATAACTTGCAAATGAGTCGATTTGCTATTAAACTGCAGGGTTATTTGATATACAGTGCTCGCCAATCAGATATTCTCTAGATGCCTAATAATTAATAATATTCAGCTTTAATCACAAGATTATGATGGAATCCAGCAGATATTCATTAGCTCTGTTCACTGATCCTCCTGGTGTCTGCACTTTGTTTTATGGCTAATTATTTTTCCATGGTCTATTTGTCCTAGTCTATGGGACAAAGAAAACGGGCTGAAAAATGGCACAGCGATGAAAACATTTTAAACTTACAGTTTGAGACCTCAGTTTCAGAATCCACTTGAAAGCGCAGGATCCTCAGGCAAGCACTGTTATCGTTTTTTTAGAGCGTAGAGCACAAGTCTTCCACCCCATTCAAGCTTCGGAAGTTATTGGTGCCATAAATCGCGAGGTGTGTTAAGAAGAGGAGTGCTGTTACGTTTCTAAGCATTCAATCCTGCAGTTTTTGCATCGCTTGAAGGAGAGACCCCGAGGACATCTAGAAACGAGAATATCAGAGACTTTTGAATTGAGACCGTAACAAGCACCCACATCATCTTAGCAATATGTAGCAAGTTTTGTGTAGACAAGCACTGTTTCTTTTACAAATATAGTTTGATGTAGATTTGATTGTTTCATGTTAGCCCCTGCCCATTGTTATGAGAGATAACATGCCTCTGTTCTCAATCTTTTTTTTTATCTACTGTATATTTTCTTATCTTTATATTTTATCTTCATTTGAATTAATTCATTTGAATATATCACTGCTGATCACTTTTGGGGTAATGTAATGTTACAATATTGTGTTTCTCAATACTTTTTTATGTAAATGAACACATGAGCTTGCCCTCTTCTTTGGGAATGTGATACTTGACTTGCCAACCATTTTAACTCACTCACTCACTCACTCACTCACTCACTCACTCACTCACTCACTCACTCACTCAGTTAGTTAGTTAGTCCCAATTTTTGCAAGACTTTCACACACCCAAATGTTACAAAAATGTATCTTTTATTTTTCATTTAATTTGTATGGTGGTCAACAACAGAGAAAACCCATTGCTACTTGTAAGCTCTCATATTCAGTTATTTTTTTCCACTACAAATATTTACTACAGTCGGATATAATTCATTCAGATTTAGTTTAGCTTACCTGCTCTATTTTGACATTTTTAAAACACATCTCAGTTCAGCTGAAAATAAAACATTACTTAGCAACACGTTACTACCCTTGAGACGACTACTTTTCTAAAGCCCCCTTTTTTATTTTCAGCTTCGTACTATAATTTGTCTCCTTTCATCATGAACTTCATTGTTTTATTTACTTGTACATGTGAGCTTTGCTGGCAACCGAGACCTCTTTCTTTCTCAGAGCTCTAAATGTGTCAGAGCAAGTCTTGCTGCAGTGGCAAGATCTGTAGAGCTTTATTGGAGAAGCGATTACCACCTCCACTCCAGAAATGTCCTCAGTCTCACCCATCAGCTCTCTCTAGTGCACTCGATGCATCAAAGTGAAGCACCAGACCTCCATGCACATGTTCACGTTATTTTTAGTGGTGCTTGCTGAGGACAATCAATCATATACAATTATGTGTTAGTTATCTGGACAACAGTTTGGCATACCTCATTCAAAATGAATGCTACAGATGTGAATGATTCCTCAAATTGTGCAGCTTATTGAAGTGTGGGGTGTTCATATTTTTCTATACTACCTATCTTGAGGTTGTGAAGAAACAGAAGTAACAATCTTTTCTTCCATATTGTGATGCAAGTCAAGGGAATCAGATTATCTTGAAAGAACAGCAGGTCTGAGTGCGAGCTTGTGGTGGATTGTAAGAAAGAGGCGGGGTTTATGCAGACTGTATGATTGGAGAAGTCTGACATGCATCACCAGAGACAAGTCTGACGTTTCACCGGAAGATCCGATTTAAATAACTCAAAAACTGTTTAGACTCACTTTCATTTTCTTCTTCATTTTCACTTAACAAAAGTAACTTGTGAACCTGTTGAACCTGACTTTTGAACCTGAAAAACTGCGATATATTGCATTGTAAAGAGGCCAGATGGATTATATCTTAAGCTTGAACTTCTCAAAGCTCTTTTTTAAATTTTCATCCATGTACAGTAGAAAGTTTCCATGTCGGGGCCCCTGGGGGCCATCAACATGTCTCAGCACTAGAATATAATTGAGACATAGTGGGGGTTTTTTTGTCAGCAGAATTGTGCAAAGAAGTTTTGCACTTGCAAGCACCTTTTATTTCCTCAAATGTGAAAAATTGGTTTTCAAATTACAACATTCATCTTTTTGTCAGTGTCAGCAGCACAACAGCTGTGATATGAGCAGTGATATCCCGATCATATTGATATCGCTTCCAGCCGGCTTGAAAATGAAATAATTAGCTGATGCGACGACAAGCACAGTATCGGTTTATTGTTTCCACAAGTGTTTGGCGGGAAAGATACGGTAAAACTCTTCCTGTCATAAGCTAGCAGGTCAACGACAACGAGTGGGCCGCAGCGACTGAAACCTCCAGCTCTTACATATCGATCGGTGCCGATGTCTAACTTCTCACCTCGTCCCAGACTGAGTCCTGATTCAGTCCTTGTAGACTTGGCTGCCAGACACAAGTTCACACTCACATTTACAGCTCTATCCGCTGAGGGAAACTAGAGCCAATGTGTGTTTGCACACACAAGCCTGCTAACAGTGTGTGGAAATAGAAATGGTGTGACAGTAAAAATGAATGAAGATTTCTAATCGCTGCTATCTCTTCTTATAATCTTTACAAGGAGCATGTTTTGCAGTTCAGCCAATTAGTACTGCTTGCTAAGTGAAGCTTCACGATTACTATTGCTTATACTTAAAGGAATATCCCAGGATCAATGTGCGTTAAGCTTAATCAACAGCATTTGTGGCGTTATTTTGATTACCACCAAAATAATTTAGACTCATCCCTCATTTTAAGGTTACTGTATGCTGAAGAAACGTACAATAGAAGGATTTAAAAAGCATAAATGAGAAGATTACAATTTTATACAAGGACTAATATTTTGTTTCAATGTGTATTATTTTATCTGGATAAACAGTTTTATATACTGTTTATATATAACAGTATATAAAACTGTTTTTTATGGTTTAGGGTCAGTTGGTTTTCATCAGTGTCATTTATAGTATTATTTATATTTTTAATAATATTTTGAATTTGCTTTACTTTTCATATTTTCCTTTTTCTTTAATTTCCATCATTTTTAATTTCCATCATTTTTTTGTCATTTTCTTATTATTTGTTTATATATGTGACACTGGATCACAAAGCCAGTCACAAGTCGCACGGGTATATATTTAGGCAATAGCCAACAATACATTGTATGGGTCAAAATTATAGATTTTTCTTTTGGATCAAAATCATTAGGATATTAAGTAAAGATCATGTTCCATGAAGATATGTTGTAAATTTCCTACAGTAAATATATAAAACATTTATATTTGTGAGTGAATGCAGCACAATCGCGAACATAAATGGACAAATTTAAAGGCGATTTTCTCAATATTTAGATTTTTTTTGCCCCCTCAGATTCCAGATTTTCATATAGTTGTATCTCGGCCAAATATTGTCCTATCCTAATAAACCATACATCAATGGAAAGCTTATTCATGCGATGTATAAATCTCAATTTAAAAAAATTGACCAATGTGACTGATTTTGTGGTCCAGGGTCATAGCCTATAATATTTAACTGCAAAGTTTCTTGATTATTTATTTATTTGTTTTTTTTTTCTGTGTGCAGATTTCCTTGCTGAAACAGAGCCTGGAGATGCAGCTTTCCCAGTCCCAGCATTCCCTGCAGCAGCTGCAGGCCCAGTTCAGTCAGGAGCGAGAGCACCTGGGCCAGCAGCTGCAGGAGATGGAGCTGGAGCATCAGCGCAGGGAACAGCGGATGAGGGAGGCTCACTGCTGTGCTGTACAGGACATGCAGGAGACCCGCCAGCACGACCTCAAGGTAACATATTCTGCCACCTGTCTCCCCCTCTGACCTGTCTGTGTGCGCTCTTATCTTTTCCTTTCACCTCTTGGCTCTCTGTTATTTGAGTTTTGATAGCCCCGTTCCCCTCTGTTCCTCATACACTCTTATCTCAGCTTCAGACAACTCTCCCCACGGACTTTCTGATCTATGTTATTTTTTTACACATATTTATATATATATTTTTAGTTTATGTTTTGAAATGGCATAGTGCACAGGGGGCTAGATGTAACTTAATATTACTTAATATTTCTCACTGACCAAGAAACTGTATTTTACACTTCTTTAAAGTTGCGATAGTCTTTTCTACCCTATTGTGACATATCAGTATATCCGAGTTTAACAGCTTTTTGAACAAGGAAAAAATCTAGGACAGGACTTGTTTTTGTCTATGGGGAATTGATTGGATAGTTGGATGGTTGTGGTTTGCTATTGGTCGATCTCATGTGAGTGACAGGTTGTCCCTCCCTCGTGCCAGTAAACATGTCATCAGACGAGAAGAGATGTCGCTGCAAGAGGGAGGGGAAGTTATTTTAATTAAGGATCACGAGGGCGCATTTATATTTATATATATATATATATATATATATATATATATATATATATACAGTATATATATACACTGATAAATCATTTATAAGTATTGCAATATTCCATAAAAAATAAAAATTGTCCATTTTTCAAAGACAGTAGGATTATTTAGCTTGAAATAAATATTTCTTACTCACCAAGAAACTGTATTGTACATTTTAGATATTATTTATAATAATTACAAATATATTTATATAGTTATATATTGAGTACTGAATGCATTATAACTAACATGAGTTACGATATCAGATTACTTTTTTCAAGTAACTAGTAATGTATTACTTTTAATTTAAAAAAGTTATTTTTCACATAAGTAACGCAAGTTACTTTGTTTTGCCATTCACTGACTGACAGCTCTCCTTTCCTCATGTTGAGAGACATCGTGAGTAAGTGGAGAGGTGTTGTGTGAGCTAAACATTGCTTATTGTATAGTTCTAGACTTAATGTGAACTTTTCTCGTTTCCACAAAAACAGATTCAGTATTCCTCAAAATGAATCAAAACAGTGAAATGCAAACTCAGAATATTAAGCAAACCTGCAATTAAATATATAAAATTACACAAATATACTTTATGTATTTAATCTCACTTTATTAGCCAATGTCTTTGCTGCTGACCTTTGATGATCCAATTGAACCATTCTAATTAGCAAAAATTACTTGTTTATTTATTTATTTATTAGTAAGAGTGTTGAACTTTCTTCCCCGCGTCCTATTCTTCTTCAATCCAGAATGGCAGAACAGCAGAGCAGCAAGCTCAGCCCATGGAAGGAAAAGTAACATAACACTACTTTCCATAAAAAGTAACCAAGTGATGCAATTAGTAAATTTTTTTAAGGAGTAACGCAATATTGTAATGCATTACTTTAAAAAGTAACTTTCCCCAACACTGATTCTATTTCATTACAGTTTTACCTTTGTATTTTTGTCATTATGACAAAAGGATTAACTTTTACAGTTGTCAATAGTAGACTGTTTGTATGGCTTTGAATGTAATTGTGTTTCTTACATCAGCAAGCATTAGACTATATTGTTACAGTGTGACTCAAACAATATATCATGTTTCAGTTTCTTTGTGAAATCACTTGCCACCGGTGAGCTTGTTTTATTTGCCAGACAAAGTCATTTTTATGTGTATCTGGTGCTTAGCGAGTATCAGTTTTCAGTCTTTGTGGATTGTGGATGAGACTTTATGCAGACAGTCTGGCTACACGAGACCACATCGACTCCAACCTTCAGTTGCTGTTGAAGCTCTTATACAGAGGCAACCAAGCAATTTCTGACTCTAATCCTTTCAGCCTATTTGTCCACTGGTAAAATGGTCCTTTAGCCCCATTTGCCCTCATGCAAGAGTCTCTTTCTGTCCCCCAATAGATTTGACAAGGTAAGGCAGATCTGCCACAGATCCAGCCCTGCCCACAGCACATCTCTCTGGTCCTTCCTTTCCCAGATCCTGCAATAACCTGCTCACTCTCAGCTCTCCTGTCTGTGGGTTAGTAATGGCTGAGTGCTTTCTGTCACAGGCTGTAATGTCTGCTTTATCCAGTACCTAGCCCCTGATGACTCCAGGGGAGAGACACGCTCAGTCTGACTGGAAATGATTGCCTTGAGCTGGGCTGAAGTGGCTCCACACCACAGGCCTGATGATGAAGGCTGCGAGCGGGGGACAGCGGGGATATACTGCTTGAATAACTGGTGAGAAGTCGAGATTGACTCGCCAAATGCAGCGTCAGTCAGAATGACTGGCTTCACTTCACAGTTTTAAGAACTAGCGGAAACAGTTGGACGGCACAGGCTGGCCGGAAGTTCGTCTGGGTTTTCCCAGGCTAGTTTTAAGGAGAAAATGCTCAGCAATGGTGTTGACTTATGAATCTGCACGTGGTCTGTCTTAAAGCATATTAAAAACACCACATAGACATATAAACAGCGTTAAAAACTTGATTTTCACCACAGAGGGGCTTTAACTTAATTGTATCACTATGAAAAGTGTACACATTAATGCTAAAATGAAATCAATTTGTTTGATGTAATTGGAGCTGCAAGCTAACTGATTAAAAACCACTAACTTGACACATAATGAGTGATGCATGTGAGGCTGTTTTTCATAATTGGTTTTCATAATAATAATTTAAGTGTCCCTTTTATCAGCGAATAATATATCTGCCTATTTATATTGATATCTATTTTTTAGTCTATATATATTAATTGTCAAAAAAGCATGCATGTTAGCAGTGGTTATAGACAGAAATTATTACTAATGGTTGGTTTATGGTTGCATAGTGGACATAGTGCATAATGATATCAGACACAGCAGTAGTTCATATGTTGATGAGTTTCCCAGCAGCACAGGCAAATATAAAAGATTCAAGAGCAATTGTAATTGTTGTAGTCTGTGAGTTTTACCCAGTTGCCCTGCCATTAAAATAAGCCCTCTTGTCCTTGTTACATTCGTGTAATGAGTGGAGATCCAACAGAATGGTTATGAAATCTCATTTAATAACTTTCTGCTCCAGAGCACCATGTTCGAAGTAGACGTGCCGACTCCAGGAGCCGATTTATTGACTTGTGTTTAATTATCATCAGCGGTTCGGTGTGATGCGGCACCCTGTGATTATCTCACACCAACCGCATCGCCATCTCTCTCTCTCTGCTCACCAGCATCTCAATATTGAGCAGGGCTCTTTTGAAGTCTGGCTGAGAAACGCTTCTCTGCTGCTAATAGGCTCGACAGCACTGCGGAGGAGAAAGACAGCGTCAGTCTTAGCACTCGCTGTTCCGTCCTCAGAGACTAAAATGAGTGTGCGATTCCTCCATCTGATATCTCGCTCCAACAGTCAAAAAGATCCACCTCAGCTCCCTCCTGTAGCTTTTTGCTGATATCAAGCACTGCTTTTTACCCAGCCGGAAAGAACAGGCGAAAATCCCGCAGCTGCCTCAGTAGGTAAAAGGCCAGTGTGTGCCAATCCTCGACAGCACACCGGCCGAGAGCATATGGACCTGATGACTCACTGTGAAGATACCTGGGAATTTCAGAGCTGCCCTTTCCGCCCTTCCTTTTTCTTTTTTCAGATATTAAAACGGCTTCAAACATGGCTCATCCAAACATAGTTATAATCTATTACTATTTGCAAGTCTTTTGTCTTTAAAGATGACCTGTTATGCCCTTTTACAAAGTCTTGAATTTGTATTTGGGGTCTACTAAAATATGTTTCCATGCTTCAATGTAAAAAAAAAATAATAATAATAATTTTTTTGTGCTGCAACACCTCTCTTCCCAGTCTGCCAGTAACACCCTGGTGTGTTTTTCCCATATAATGACGTGACTCGCTGCTTAACCACCATAGTATGATGCATCGTGGTAGAAACTAGCCAGCTAGTTACGACTGTTTCCCGAAACCAGTCAAACCTTTGTTGTTTGATCACCATTAGTTCAACAATACAGGACTGCCGTTAATGCTGCAGTGGTTGGAGCAATAATGACTTCTGTCAATTAATCGATTCGTGATCGCAATGAATGTATTTAACATTATTATAGTTAACTTACATAACAGAAATCTGTTAATATTTTTATTCACGTTAACATGCAGTATTTTGCATACTCGTATGCATACGTATACATACGGTTCATTAAGTCAGCAACTTTTTCCACAACCTATTTATTCTGACATGCTGCTGTAATGAAGGACGAGGACTACTTGTTTTTGTTTCCCTGTCGCGTTTTGCTTTATGCAATGATTGATTCATCGCAGGTTCCCTTATACAGGGTTCTCTTACGCATTTTATTTTTCATTTATTTATTTAAGTTTATTTGAATAGGGACAAGTATGTTACATACACTCATGTTCCATACTACAACATTTTATCCAAGGCTAATTCAATGTTAGTCCCTAGTGGGCCTTTACATAAAATTAAACAATACCTAGTTAAAATAAACATAGTACTACAGTATAACACAATATAAAAGCAGTGGACAGTCAGTGGTCACATTTCTGACCTCTGATTAAAGAGTCTTTAAGTTTTTAAAGAGTCTTTAAAGAGTCTTCAAGCATTTATGTACACACGTACTCCTCAAAAACTGTGTTGATTGTTGACAGACTAAAATATATATATTAAGGGGTCGTTTACATGACACCATTTTCAACTAAAAACTGAAAACTTTTTATGCTTTGTGGCTGTTCATTTACACAACAATGCGTATTGGGGGCCTGAATATGCAACAGGTTTCAAAGTACACGTAAAAAAAAACCCAAAAAAACATACCATTATCGTCTCTGTGTAAAGTACAAAATCGTGAATTTGTGAAACGTCATGCACGTGTATTACATGTTCAGTGTATAATAAGCTAATAGTTTCTTTACAAAGTGACTAATCGCCAACTACTGGCATGGCATGCATAATACAGTGCATTTAGTGATTTGTGCGAATCTGTGCAGGGGCGTGGGAAGTGGGGGTGTTTTTTTGTGTTTTAAATTTACATTTATTCATTTGTAGCATTTAGTCATTTATTTGTAATAAACACTTTAAGTGGGCTATGTAAAAAGTATTATTTATATGTTAAATTAAGTTTTTTAAAACATACACGCAGAGTTTGACGTCATATTGTGTGTGCGTAGAAAGTTAATTTCTATTTCCTGTCACTGTGCAGGTTCTCTTATTATATATGACACTGTAAACAGCGCACACTGATATAGAGAATAACTCATTGGAGTGGACTTTGTGCTTAGGATCATTACAGCAGAATAGGTCCTCTTTAATTTATTTTGAAGCAGCTGCACTGATGCAAGACTTATTGTAGTCACACATACAGTCTACTACTATAACAATCACTGTGAAAAGTAGGTGTGTGGTAGCCTGGGTTTCCCCATGCTGCCTTGCTCAGCGCGATTTTATTCACGCTGCAAGGCAGTATGGATACCATGGACCAGATTTTCGCCTCAGATAGGGAACCAATCACAGAACGGGGAGGGAGCAGCAAGATGATGACGACGTCTATGCGACACACCGAAGTAATTTGTTTATATATATGGATCCAATATGCAGCAGACGCGAAGTTACCTTTAGATGCAGCCTTAGATTTTGGTCTAAGTAGTTTAGAATAGGGCAGCACGACATTGGGAAAAAATGGCATTGCGATATTTTACCAGATTAAAGTGAATCGGTTCAATGTGTCATTAGTGGACGTGTAGCCTACGGCGGGTGTTGTGTGATTATCACGGCAGTTTAGGACATCGCACAAGATTTGTGTCAACATTGAAAACATTTAATCGCTGGAAAGGTTTTTTCGTTTATTGAAATTGCGCGAGGCAGAGAGAGCAAGACAGCGCTCGTGTTGTTTAAAGACGGTGAGAGCGCGCGCGCGGCCGGCCGGCCGGGGCTCGCTCTCCCTCCCTCTCTCTCTCTGCTCGCTCTGTCCAGTGCAGCAGTCATTCTATTCTACACCACTCGAGTCACAGATCAAATAAGGCTTTAGTTTGGCGGGACAAAAATTCGATTTGGCGGCCGGTGTTCTGACGGAACACCATACCCATCAGAATGGGATACCTTCGGTTAATGCGCATGCGTTAGATATAAACCATCATTTCAGCATACCAGCGGTAAGTGTTGGTGTATTATATTGCATATTATATTTTAATTATATATTATATTTTTATTAAACCGTGGGGCTATCAAAACAGCATACCCCATTATAAACTGTATTTTTTATTAAACCATGGGGCTATCAAAACAGGATACCCCATTATAAACTGTATTTTTATTAAACCAGGGGGCTATCAAAACAGCATACCCCATTATAAACTGTATTATTATTAAACCAGGGGGCTATCAAAACAGCATACCCTTCACAAACACTGGTATGCTGTTTTGACAAAGTAGGCTAAATTGACAGACACCGTGTTAAAACTCAACTTCCGGTATGCTATTCTGACAAAGTATGCTACATTGACAGAACACCGGCAAAAAAATATTTAAAAAGTCAATGCAGGAAACGTGACTTGTGTTCATGAGGATATTCGCCGAGACGGGCATTCTGACTTCATTTTGAATGTTCTTGTCCCTCAAGCTCAGAGAGAAAGAGCATTGAACTTTGTGTCTGCCCGGCTCTGTGTGCGTACACTTCTTGCACTTGATGTTTAAACTGACAGGACTTAAAAAACACATGTAAATGATAAACGCAAGTTTATTTTGAAAAATCTCTGACCCATCGTCTTCGCCAGGCTAGGTGTGTGGCCTATTGAGTCACCTGTTTTGTGGCCGCTGAGCTTTCAGTAGTCCTGACCTAAAGCATCATAAAAATTGCTCTCAGTGAAATGAAAACAAATAGCCAGTCCCCAGAACTTTTATGAGGGTGTAAACTACATTAAGTGCATACCAAAACTAAATAAATCTAGTTTCAGAAGACACCAGAGAGACGTTTTATATCCTGCCTCCCCTGGCCATAAGGCCAGTGGTGAGACATTTCAAAGATCTTATATTGGGTTAAAGCCAGCTTTCACTAGTATTGATCACACAGTTTCCCTTTTAGTTTATACCTTTCAATACGATCTAAGGGTTTCTCAAACCATTTTTTGTTTTTCATCCTTTAGGTATTTGAGATAAAAAAATTAAAAAAATGATACTATAGTATATAGTGAAATTCTAGAGAACTTACTAGATTACTTCCTCGACAAAAATATTTATTTATATGTTAATTTATTTGTTTGTGTTTTTGTTGTTATTAATTGTAATAATTATTTGCAATGCCACGTTCGCTTTGACTTGTCCATGACCTGTTTAATCTTTGAAGGTCTAAATGCAGCAAGATTTGGCTTGCACTTCTGTACCCCAAGCTGGATGTCTTTTCCCATGTAACGCATCAGTAATGGTCCCATTCCAGCTAAACACCCCCTGGCTCCGCCTGCTACAGTTGCCAAACTCACGCTATTGGCTGAGAGATTGACAGATCTGAGCAGACCACTCTCAATGTTTAGATGGTGGCTCAATGTTTTCACGTTTAGCGGAGATAAACCCATGAATGGCATACTAGTAGTCAGTTAACAGTAAACTGAGTTGAGAGAATGAATTTTAACATTAAAAAAAATCTTACATACTTCACCTTTAAACTTATTTCAGTTAGTTGCCAAAGCAATATTTCAAATTTTTGTTTAGATTTTCAACTAATATTTATATTTTATTTCAATTCACTTAAAGCTTTTAGTTTTAGTTGAGGATATAAACACTGCTGTAATGCACTAGCTCAAGTGGCGTCAATTGGATTTTTGCTTTAATATAGTTATCACTATAAAAGTTTTGCATTTAGTGGGTTGTTTTCTGTATTTCACTGTTTGAGTGGGATTCTCTCATTTATCTGGGAACATTGTAAGTGTGTTGAATCCCAAAATAACTCACTAATTCATGCACAAGATTTATTGGCAGGGAAAGAAGCGAAGTGTAATTTTTACCACTCCAGATTCATTTCCACATTTGGAATGGGGCATCACTCTCGTAGCACTCGAGAGGGTGAAAATGGCACTATGACATTAGAGTGGGAAAATATGTGTGAAAAACATCACAACTCTGCATATTTATGTGTTACTGCCCTAGTCATTCAGCATCCTTCTGTAGATGTTTTTTCTCATAAGTGTGTGTTGTTCTGCTCAGGCTGCCGTGTCCATGACAGTTGTCTGAATGACAGAAATGACCTGACCCTTTTCAGATTTACAGAGCCATCGGGATGCATCGAGTCGGCTTAGAGAAAACTGACAGTTTGATGCATGATGTTTTTTAGCTAGCAAAAAAATTTCTGTAACACACTTGACACAATATGCCGCTTGACTGATTCATTAGTTAATAATGAGTATAAGCAAAATTGTTCCTGAATATGTTTGGGTAATATTAGCTAAAACTAGCTGAAACTATCTTTCTGACTGCTGCCTAGCATGAAGTTAGCTGATGTTAGCACATGTAGCTAAGCTAACGGTGAGATACTAGTGCACACAGATATTTGGGTCAGATCAATGCCTTAAAATGCTGCCAAAGTAAGCAGCTCCCTGTTTATAGGAACAGAGCTTGGAGAAAATACCTTGAACCTGTGGCATAGCATTTAGTGTACATGCTTTGGCAAATCCCACTCGCAACATTTACCTATTGCATCCCTCCTCCTTCACGACCATACTTTTTTGTCATCTCTCATCTCCTTTATATGAACTTGTGAAAATGCCATACAAATAAGCATTAAATAGTGCTGTTCACTTAAATTCTCAAAGTTTCAGAAATGCCTTTTTTGTTTATTAACTTATTTAGGCAATTTTCTTTTTCATTAATTAAAAAATTATGTAGAAATAAATTATATATGTATTTAATGATTATAAGCATGCAATATTGTGAGAAAAAATATATTAATTCAATATTTTCTCTGAAAACATGTCAAAATATCTAACAATGTTTCTTCTAAAGTAAATATATATTGTTTTATGGATGTTTAGATATTTTGTACTTAAAAAAACAAACAAACATTTAATCAATATTTTGTCTGGTTTTCAAGTGTACCATTATTTGTTTGCAATCCTCTCAAGGCTGTATTGATTTAAAGAAGCCATCTTTGACAAAGCTGTTAAAGAGTGGTATGTTTTTACATGTTTCTGTTCAGCTCCATTGATCTTTCCCATCAGTTGTTTTATTGTGATCTCAGCATTAAGACTGCTCAGTTTCCAGAACAGTCCTGCCAACTGGTTTGGTGCAGTCGGTGTTTACTAAGGCAGTTGGTCTAATTTGCGTCCCCTGTCATTCCCTAACCCACTTCCTCTCCCATCCGCACCCACTCTGCGGGAAATCACTGACTCCAAAGTGTGTTTCAGTGGAGGCAGGTGTCCTGCATTACCCGTCATTATGCCAGTGTATCTCCAGCACTCAAAAAGCTTCATTCTCCTAATCTAATTCGGGTGCTTTAATTTGCATTGGTCTGGCTAGACACGAGACGGCAGCCGTCCAAGATCCTTAATAAGTTTGCAGAGATGCATAAGTGCCTTCTGATAGAGTTATAATTCCTGTGGTTCACAGTTGTTTAAATTTTTTTTTTGATTTATGATTGGCTTTTCTACTTAAAGTGCTACTTTTCTTGTGATGCATATTTTTGCAGGTGCACCTGTTGCAATTCTTCATTCACCTTGTTAAAAAAGATCATCTTAAGCCCTATTCGGACAGTCATTGTTTCTCATGGGGACTATTATAAGCTTTTTTGTTCTTACTGGTTTGTTATTCTTCCAAGTTATGTTTTTTGTTGTCGTTTTCTTCCTTTTACTGGAACTTCTGAGCATCTAGTCTTCTATCCAAAGGTTTATGCTTACCAAATATATTCAAATTATTTGAATGCCAATTTTACTGAAGGCAGAAGTTTGCACAGTTTGTACAGAGGCCCTGAAGGACAAGGTAATTCAATTTTGAAGTGTCTCCTTGTATCTAGTTCCTACATTTTTTCTTTCTTTTGTGTGTACAGCAAAAAATGGCCAAAAATCTAAATGATTCCTCATTTTCTTTGTACATTTTTCCCTGCATACTCAAGCTGTCCTGGAAGGTTTTTGATTTTCTTCATATCAACACAAGTTACAATAGGAAAAAATGTAGTGCTGTCAAAACGATTCATCGCGATTAATTGCATCTAACATAAAAGTTTTTACACACACACACACAGACAGTGCACATATATATATATATATATATATATATATATATATGTGCACTGTCTGTGTGTGTGTGTGTAAAAACTTTTATGTTAGATGCAATTAATCGCGATGAATCGTTTTGACAGCACTACATTTTTTCCTATTGTAACTTGTGTTGATATGAAGAAAATGGTGCATGGAGTGAGACACTGATCTGATGAACTGGTGTGTGTGTGTGTGTGTGTAGGAGCTGGAGGAGCGTCTCCGGCAGCAGCATCACATGGAGCTTCAGACTCTGCGGGAGGCTCACAGGCAGAACATCGAGACTCTGAAACAGCAGTCAGAGCAAGAACTGCAGACCCTTCGCTTCGAACTGGAGGACGAGGGCAAGGCCATGCTGGGTAGAACAGCCACTAAATCACACACACTCTTTTACACACCTGCTGTAAAAACTCTACAGAACCTGATTTATTATTTACTCTAGTTCAAATGCAATCTTTAGCAATGAATGTCTGATGTGTGATGAAATCAGATCCATTTACAGAGACAGATGAGTCAATATCTGTAATATCTATATAGGTTACCATAGTAATGGCTTGCATGTCAGCAAATGAGTTGCTCGCACGATGAAAAAAAAGGGCAAAAAGCTGAATATTTTCATACTTTTTATAGAAATTCAAACTGATATGCCTGTTTAGAATTTTCACAGCTGGCATCAATATGTGATCAGGTTGAATCAATATGTCAAGGTATTCTTTTTTCATTATACAACTCTTTCTCACAAAGCATGTAAATTGTTCAATTACTTACATTTTCACAAGAGAAGTATTATTTTTAAAACCTGTTTATAAAGAACAGCAACATTGGATGGTTTGTCTTTTTTTTCTCACTTTATTCTTTTATTTTATTCTTTCACTGTTCAAACTACAAATAACTAAACTGATTTGAGTCAGATAGACCAAAAAAAGCGTTTTGGGAGACTTGGTTTGTCTAAAATTTTAGGAAATTTAAAATATATTAAAAGTTTTCTGTGACCAACTCAAATGGCAAATCTGGAAATATGATGAGGTCCAATTAGAATTTAATTGATTAAATTAAACTGTATTAAAGTTGCTTCAATTTATGCTCATCTTGCAATCAGCTCAAAAACTCAACTCATTAACAAAAATATGCCACACATATATGGCATATATTTGTCATGATTGAGTTTCTGGAAGCTGGGAAAATTAAAATAAGAAATAATTTAGTAAATATTTTAATTTTGCATCATTTTGTCAGAAGACTTTTTGGCTGGAGAATCAAGAGACAATTAGAATGCATCAAAAAAGAATCAAAATGGTTTTCTTATCCACCCTGTGCCATGTATGTTCATAATTTAGCATTTTGTTGGTTATGTTAATAATGGTTTGATTTAACGTACATTTGTATTTGCTTTGTACACTACGCAGTGTTGGAACTAGATGTCCAATATAAAATCTGAGTCCCGAAGAGATCTACAGCTCTAATTATAGCTCAATCTCATTGAAATACGATATAATTGGAAGAAACTGGAAAGCAGCGTAATGAGACAGTGCAGAAAGGAAATTGCAGGTGGGGGAATGAGTGTCACTTCCATTTCCACCTGTGCTTTAGGGAAAGTTGGAGATGAATGATGTTTAATTCAGCTCCAGACAGCAGTTCATCTCCCTGGAATAGTCTTGTTTTTCATTCCCTGTGTCTCTCTCTCTTTCTCTTGTTCTCCTCTCAGCATCACTGCGTTCAGAGTTGAACCATCTCCACGCATCAGCCATCGAACACATGCGTCAGACCCATCAACAGGAAACAGCGGTTGCCAAACAGGAACTGGAGAAAGCTTTGGAGCAGAGCAGAGTACAGGTAAACCTGGTTTATTGCACATGGTTTATTATTGTGGTATCCTCTCTACTTCTTTTAAACTAAAAATAAGAAAGTATACTTTCAGTCTACTTTTTATGTACTTCTCAGAAATATACTTAAAATTGCTCTTTAGTATACTTGACACTGACAGCAAAGTATATTTGGCCTATACTTGTAACTCAATCTTTTGATCGAGATAAGCTTAAATGTATAATTGATTATTCTAAGTATACTTGGCTTGTAGTTGTGTTTAATGCCCAATAAAAACTTTTTTTCACATAGTTTTACATGCTGTCTTATAAACTGATTAAAAAGAAAAAAGATTTTTCCCTTATTCTGAGTATCTGAATTTTTATGTAGGCTAGTCCACTGGTAATGTAATTTGCTTGAAATCTACTTTACTCTTTCCCCGCCATTGACAGAATTTTCTGGCAATCCATGATTTCGCTGTTACGCGGTAAGGGGTCGCTGTTACGCATCTTCTGAAATAGTACAGAATCTCTGGATCAAAACACAGGTGAAGAAGAAGCAGAAAATAAGCATTACTTATGCAAATGTAAAATAACAAGATCAATCAAACATTAAACAGCATATAAATCACAACTGCCTAACGTTACTGAATGAAATGTCGACCCAGGAAGGGTTAACGACTGTGAAGCTTCGGGGGTGTTTATGAACTCCATCTACTCCATCTATGTTTTGATCATCGTTCTGAACTCGATCCTGAAGTAGTTTAAGTAAAATAAAAATAGTTTTATTTTCTGCTTTTTTAAAGTTATTATTATTTAAGTATTGGTAGTTTTCAGTAATTTCGATGCAGACAGTGTCCTTGCTTCTCTGTCAGGGTATTCCCATAATTCTCCTACTGTCTCCTACAGTCCTATTGTTTACTAATGGAGACAGTGACTAACAGTAAGTTCAGCAAGTGAATGCCTTTCCAAGAAAGGACAAATCAATAGCGTTCTGCCAACAGTTGGCTGCTATGAAAGAAAAAGGCCTCTTAATAAATCCTCTTGTCATCTGGTCTCATGTATAAGAGGACAGTTAAACAAAAGAAACACTGACATAATTGTTGGCCAAGCAACTGAAAGGTTGTCAGCTTGAATCTTAAATGTAGGCGTTATGGGTAAACGTGTCCATGAAACGCACATATACACAGAATCAAACTGCAATGTGCTTTTGCGTCTCTGTGATGGCCCATGATTAGAGTAAAAACAATAAAATTGTTTTACCAAAAAAAGTACTATATCATTCTTTCTACATAATAATTTCAAGTTTAATTCAATCTGCCTGCAGGTGAATTTTGTGAGCATGACAGTAGTTTCCATCCACCTATTTTTATGCACGTTTTGGGATATTGCATTAAAAAACATGTATATATAGATTAGTGATGGGCCGTTATCGGCGTTAACGTGCTGCGTTAACGTGAGACTCTTATCGCGCGATAAAAAAAATATCGCCGTTAATCTAAGTTGGGTTGGGATCATAAATAGCTTTTTCGAATATCGTTATTTTCGCGCAATTCTAATGTGTAGTATGACATACTTGACGCCGCGGCCGCGCCTACTGTCACAGATCGCGCAGCAGGGGTATTTTCCTGTCAGGGACACAAGGTGTACTTACTTTATGTTGGGCGACGTTCCTCTCGTTACTTTATTTTAATGCAATACGTTGTTAAACGAGTTTATTCCAAGCGCGCTGTATCCTTTGTATGGGCATGAGCGATGCTCATTTACAAATGAATCACTCTTTTGAGTCGTTTCTGTTCAAAGACTTCATCAAACAAGTTGTCAAATCTGTCTAAATCGGTTCGCGAATCAGTTGATCTGTTCAGTTCCCCACGCACTGAATCGTCTGAAGCGCTTTCAATTCACACTCGAGGAGTCGTAAATAACAGGAAGATTTAAGAACATCAAGAGCGTTGGATGAAGTGGCCGTGGATCTACAGTTTAGTCTAGTGAAAGCAAATCTGCAAATGCATCATATCTTTGCCAGCGATGAAGATCTTTATTAGTTGAACATCTTCGTATGCTGTCTGTGAATGAATGATTCTACAGGACGATACATTCGAGTTCATTTCATTCAGGTAATACATTTTACAACCAAACAGATTATTACGCCACGATAGCACTACTAAAAAGTATGACATTATCCGGTTTTTGGACATACATTAATTTATAGGCTACAAAAAAAAAACCGCTTCAGAGAGTCGGCGCACTGGCAAAGGTTAACAGGTTTAAATAAGCTGCCATTGTCCACAGTTTATGAAATGAACACCCGCCATCCCGCGGTAATGTATGTGCATTGCGCAGTGGCATAATCACACGAATAGTTTACATTGATTGAAACTAATTTGTTAAAAAAGGAGGCTATTGCAGTAACAAGGCAGGTTCACATAAAATCATTATGACATATGATGACATTATTTTTTTATCTAACGAGCATTGGCGATGCAAAAACGGACTGTGGTGCGTATTGTTTTTTTTCTTCTTCCAATTAACGTTACTGTTAAAAAAACCGAAGAAAACATGTTACTTGTTCAATTAATAAACAGTTTGTTTGATGACAAATCGCTAAAGATGAAATTGGCCTCCCTTTCTGTCATTGCGGGTTTTGTTTTTAACGATATTCGACTTTTGTTCCTCGATTGTCGAATGGCATTTTTGGCAGAAATGCACATCCCTATGCGAGGCGAACTATTCTCAAAGACTTACTTTTAGTCATTATTTGGGTAGCACACATATTCTGAATGCCTTCGGGAGAATTCAAATGAGCCATTTTAATCTAGATTAATCTAGATTAATTTTAAAATTAATCTAGATTAATCTAGATTAAAAAAATTAATCTATGCCCACCTCTAATATAGATATATAACAGTGTTTATTACGTTTCGTCTGCTTTATGATGGAAGAAAAAATAGCCTCAGTGGCAGCCCCGATTGCACCAACTTCCATTCTTATGACATATATTTTGTGCCAATTTCCCAAGAAGTGACGATTTTGTTGGAACACATTGGATGGATACGGTGCTTTATTTGCAAATGTTTCTTTGCAATATTCCAATTTTGCAACTTTGGATGGAAACATAACTAATGTCCCAGACCCAGGCCTTTATTTTAGTTGCACCATATCAATACTAATTAACAGACTGCCCCTAATATGCTTTTAGGAATATTTTCGAATATAACACTGAAATGAGTTTGTTGTCGACATGAACCATTTCTGCGCTGCGAAAACAAGTCCACTTTGCATGCACTTCCAAAGGATGAAGACTCGGCTCGAATTGATACAGTAAAACCGATGCCATTGTTACTGTTCGTATCACTGTGTATCAAGTGGTGAGGAAGCCTTCAGAGCTGAAATTCAGATATGCTAATGGCCATTTCGTTTCCTGCATGCGCTGTAAGCGGTAGATCAATCACAACAGACTGGGCCATCTGACCAATCAGAGCAGAGTAGGCTTGCGGAAAGGAGGGGTTTAGAGAGGCTGAATCTTCGAACTAACCATTTTCAGATTCTGTGATAAGTGAGGTGATTAAAGTGAAAATTAAAGTGTTTTTTGACCTCGGATGCATGCAAACCTGTTGTAGTAGGTTGTAAATCGCTTTGTACCCCTATTAAGCGATTTTAAAGGTTCCTAGTTTTGTTTTGGAGGTCTACTACAACAGGTTTAATTCTCCTGCTCCTGGGGCTCAAATCTGTATCGGGAGAACTTGCCTAATGTCCCTCAGACAATAATTCAGTGTGTTCTTTGCTAAAGAGGCTGTAAACTCAGAGAAAACAGCATCAGTGCTGTTGAGTTGAAAAACTGTGCACTGCTGCCGTCGGGAAGGAATCTATTTTTGCTAAGCATTCACTAAGCGTTTCTAGCCACAGTGCTTCATACATCATCCAGGAATAACAAATGAGCGTACATGGAAAACACAGATGCACGTTTCTTTGGGTCAAACATTGAATATTTGTGTCTTGTGAGATTAGAATTGTTTCATGCGCATCTACAATCAAACTGTGCATCTGTCTCAGGGACATAGTTGACTTTGTTGTGTTCATGTTTCTGTAATGCCCTCACGTACACTCAGTAACATCCCTGACATCATAAGGCTGAGAAAAAAAAAAAATGCTTAACCTTCCCCCAAGACTCCTGCCGATCCCACTAGTTATGACAGCAGATGTGTCATGAAAGAGCCGTGAGAAACATGGGTTTAAGTTTTTTAGTTGAAATCATTCATTATAACATAAGGTGTAAACATTGCTTTGTCAGTTCTTTTAAAATATGTACTGGATGTGATAGCATCTAAATAAACTGGTTAAATGATTTAACCAGACTATTTTATTTGATTGACTTTCAGTCACACAAAGGTATTTTATTTAATTTATTTTTATTTTTGTATGTTTATTTATTTATTTTTTAAATTTTGATGGACCAGTGAATAGCATAGATGGATGGATAGATAGATAGATAGATAGATAGATAGATAGATAGATAGATAGATAGATAGATAGATAGATTTACTGCTTACTGCCGTCAGACTATCTGAGATGTCGTTGCCATATCGCATTGCTATGCTTCATTTCTTATTTCCATTTATGTGTTTTTGAACTGAAAGTTTTTCATCTAATATTTATATTTTATTTTATTTCAGCTTTATTTCATTTACCGAAAACTTTTTTTCTTTTTTTTTAGTTAGCAATATCAAGTTGGTAGCAGAGACTCTGTGGGGGTTTTCAAGAATCACTTTGCTCATACTGCATGACAGAAATTCTCTTCTCCCAAACACTCTCTCCATTTTTGTCTTATCGTTATTTGTTTCCCAGTGAGAGTCCAGTTTCCATGCCTGGTTTAATGAGCTGTGTAAGATTAGCTGGCCAAAGCCACAATACAAAGAATTGAGTTTTACCACGATAGCAATCGGCACGGCTGCTTCACACCTCATTGTCTCCTGGCAGACTCTTGTGTGTTCGGCTACTGGCTTGAGATCAGTTTTAACCCTTGGCCATTAACATTCGAGTTTCATAACTCGATTCTGAATCTTACAGTGAGCACCAAGGTCATATATACCTAGTGTGTGGTGTGGGAGCTCTCATCCTTTATGACAGCATTATAAATAGTTTTGTTCAAATGCATTAAAGGTGAATAGTACAAACCTAATTATTTCATCCGCATGGTCGTTTGGCAGCTCTGCAAGTGCCCCAACGGCTCCCAGGGGTCTGGTTCCTCTGAACGAGTGCTTGCGTTCACAAGACACAGTATTTATTAAAGTCTGTGCTGCTCAGTGCTTCTACAGCGTGAATCTTTTGGCCGATGGATAACCATTAACGCTCTCTTACACGGGTCGACACTTTTTTGACAGCGCTGATTTGTACTCGGTAATAAACATGCGTGTATGAGGAATGAAAGAAAGAGGAATCAAACGCTCCTCGGCAAGGCACCTAGGCAGACATCTCTGACTATTCATTACTTTTGCCTGGCACAATAATGGAATTATTATTAATTATAATGAATTATTATTTCTCATAATTATGACTTTTTTTAACCTAGAGTTACTCAATATCTCACCGTTTTGTGTCTTATTCTCATAATAGTTTTTAATCTCATGAAGTGATAATAATGTTTTACAATACTATGATATTTGTCTCTCACAATTTAACTTAATATCTCTCATAATTGAAATGTTATCTTGTTCTAGCAAGATAAGACACTTGTTCTAGTGTGGTTTTATTTCCCCATAAAACTGCACAAGTAACTAGACATATTTTCCTTCTTGATTTTGTATCTTTTCAACAGTTGCTTCAATTTTATGAGCCAGCTACACAAGTAATCTAGACGATTGCTATGGCATAATTTTGAGCGCCACTAATAGACACAATCTAATAGGAAAGCTCTTTTCTTCCTCTTTCTTTCTCTTCATTTGTTCAGAGATCAAGGCTGTTGTATGCTATCAGTAAGTTCTGAGAAATAATTTGACCCTAAGAACCATCTTAAGTCATTTATTAAATCTAGGCCTACGCTCTTTTAGCAAAGCCACTCAGATCCACACAAATCTGAGTAATAATCGGGTACACACCACACAATCAGGTACCTGCCAAACCCCGCTGCTTAACATGTCATCAGACAGTTTCCTTGAAGCTTCTGCAGCTGCAGAAGGAGAAGGATTGATTCAGACGAATCCTGAAACGACACGTGTAGTGACAATCAAAGACCTCAACCGAATGGCCAGACAGATTCCTGCATTTAAACCAGAGCTTGCAGGAGACCACGACGTCCACGCTTACCTGCGAGACATTGATTTTCACCTGCAGTCTTTGAGTGTGAACCATCAAGATAAACTCTATCTGATCTGGATTACATCCAGCCCAGATTTGCAACGCTTTCTGGCTTGGCAGCCAGAAAACATCCAGTCTGGCACCCAGCATTTCCACAATGCAAGCTCCTAGCAAAAAACAAAAAGCTCCTAGCCAGCAGAGGGCAGAACCGTCACCATGGCCATAGATCTAGACACAAGACCAACCGCTGGGAGGAGCCATGGAAAATCATCACCAAGCAAACACCACAGGACGTACCACAGCAGTCTACAACAACATGCTCCTTTACACCTTTCACACAGGTGCCAAACAGAGGCTGCACAAAGACAGCTGGAAACGCCTGCTTCTGAGTTACAAGAGCTGCTAGCACTAGCAAAAGAGCTCTTTGAACAGAACTCACCTGAGGAGCACTGGGAAGAACAAACCTCTGACTCTTGCCCATGATGCTGAACTAGAAGTCTCCCAAAGACCCCAAGCTTGTGCCTGGCTGCGGTCTCGTCTTTCCATTCACCAAAGATCCTCTGACTCCCACTGGTTCTCTCTCATCGAGAACACATCAGCAAAGATCAACTGGAGCCTCAACAAATTGCATTAGGACAGTTTAATTCAAATGGGCGAGACATGCAAGTATCAAACTTAGTCTCATTATTTGATACATTAAGGATCCTTACCCCTTTTTAAGAGAACTAAACTGATGGTTTGCTCAGGCTGTTGATCTGCTGAACTTCAAACAATGCTATATCTTCTTGCTTTCCTGTATTCTGCTTCAGCTCTCTTTCCCTTGGTAAACTGTATGCATGTATGTATGTGTATGTTAGAGTAGTTTAAATGTTTAGTTTAGTTAATAAAGTCTTGTTCATATCACAAGTAAAGTTGTCCGTGGCTCAAGCTCATATCCGGAGTCACTAATCATTTCGATTTTGACTACTTGCTCTTGGTAGTACTTAGTAAGAAAGACATTTCCCATGCCCCGGAAATGTACATTTCTATTAATCAATTAATAAACCAGTAATTGATTGTACTGCTAATCAAAGATGAACTGATCCAAATATTCATAATCAATTGTAACAAGTTATGATTGGTTATTAATATTTCATAGAGCTAATTCGCTACATCTCCAAAAGTGACCTATTATCTAATTATGATATTTATGTCTCATAATATTGTCCTTTTATCTCCCATTTTATCTTAATATCTCACAGTTTTCTCTATTTTTCTTGTAATAGTGGTTATTTTTATTTCATGAAGTGATTTAATATCTCACAATATGAGTGTTTTAGATTGAAACAGGTTACTATATAAAGGTGTCTCTTACATAACATAAATAACTCTTTTCTAATTCAATCATGTGAGTGGTTGAATAACTCTATTACCTTGTGCCACCATGAGCTCTTATCAACCACCCCCTCCCCCACCCCGTCTCTCTAATATGACCTGTGCTTTTCCCCCTCGGTCGAGAAGCTTTTGATCAGCATAACACTGAAATCCAGCCTCTCTCAGGGCTTTTGTTTGGGTGCTATGCCCAGGAGAGCACAACTCCACACATCCTCCCAGACACCTGCTAATCAGCCTCCTCTCAACTGTCTGCATGCCTCTTGGCTTGAGCCAACATTAATGATGCTTATATTATCCTACGCATTGAAGTACTCCTCCAGGGAGACATTTATAGGTGCCTCTGTCTTTGATGGAAAAGGTTATAGATGTTAACTTCAGCCCTCGCAAATTATACTCTTTCAACTTCAGGGATAAGAGCTGAAAGAGCTCTTTCCGTACGGTAGAATGAACCCTGGACCCTTTAAAGCCACGTCTCTTTAGGAAAAGGGACACCTGCAGATGTCAGATGACTGTTCGTCCAGGTTTAGCTCTGTCATGACAGGTGTGACATTTTCTGAGGGTCTTTACAGAGCTTCAAGGTAGATTTTGACCTGATGCTTTGGCTGCAGTTGAACATGGTGTTGTTCCTTGCACTTGCACTCACTGTGTGAGTATGTGCCTTCAAAATCAATTATTCAGCTAAAGCTGGTTTCATATGCAGTCAGATTATGTAACAATACACTGCCTTTATCCATGTGTTTCGACCTCAGTCCAGGCAAATTTGCCATTTAAGAATAAAAGATAAAAATCTAAATTTTAGTATTATAAAAGCAGGTTGTTACCATAATGACAAAGCATATATGTCATTTGCATTTTGATTTTGTTGCTTATATTAAAGCAGAATAGAGAACAGAGAAACAATATCATTGGAATCACTTTCAAAATTATTTTTTTCCAGCTGATGAACGATAAAAACATTGACAGCCAATCAGAATAAGAGCTTGAGCATTTAAAGCAGCAGACGACAAAACTGCAGCTTGTGCTCAGAATAAACAGAACTGTATCGTCCCCTGGTGTGGATGCTAGTATAGTTATCTCTTATAGTTTTTTTTCTTGGTGTGACTTTTTGGTACTTGACTGTGCAAATTTCATTGTCAGGGCATTGATAAGGTGTCTGGATGGTTGCTAGGTGGCCCAGTTGAAAAGAGTCTACCCTCAAGTCAAGTGTGAGAGAGTGTCGGTCTGAGAGCATGAGCACGAGGAGAACCGGACCGCTGTGTTCTCCAGGCGCTGCTCCTGTGGTCTGCTGAGTCCCAGTCTTGAGTTAGTGTAAATGGAAATGTCACAGGCAGACCCCCTGACAGCTCTGCTCCAGCACATTAACGTCACACATACATACAGTTAGCGGTCACGGAATAAACGGCTTTGTTTTTCCCCAACACACACCTGATCCTCAGCACATGAGTGTTATAGTCAGGGGTACACATAACTTGGCCTGGAGATGCTGCTTGGTACTCGCACTTTACGCGGCACACTTATTTTCTCATCACTTTCCTCATCTCTACTCTCCTCGCTATAACACTATTTGTTCACTGTAGAAATTAAATATAGGTTCATCTTTGTTTTAGTCTGTATTTTTATTAACATTAAAGGTTGTATCAGTGATTTCAGGCCTAAAAATAAATGTCTAATCTTTCCTAACGATCTGCTAGCTGCCCGCCCCATAAGCATGCTGTCAAAAAACGCGTCTTTGTAGGCAGCCTAGGCTCTGAGATCTGCACACAAAAACAAATGGGACAACCACTACTCAAAACCAAAATAAACAGTGTTCCAACAAATCACCGACAGGGGCGGGTGTTGCTCTGTCCAGCCGTGCACGAGCTCAAAACCTCACAACACCCGCCCCTGTCGGTGATTGGTTGGAACACTTTGTTTTGGTTTTGAGTGTTGGTTGTACCCATTTGTTTTTGTGTGCAGATCTCAGAGCCTAGGCTGCCTACAGAGATGCGTTTTTTTTTGACAGCATGCTTATGGGGCGGGCAGCTAGCGGATCGTTAGGAAAGATTAGACATTTATTTTTAGGCCTGAAATCACTGATACAACCTTTAATGATACAGTGACAGCAGCCTAATATTCCTGCTGTTGTCTAAGACCGAATGCACGGACCATATATACTGACACACATCCGGTGTCTTTCTTAACTGTTCACTTATGACATAACCGAGAGAATACTTTCCAAGATGGGTATTTTGACATCATTTTGAGTGTGTGTCTGTTCAAGCGCAAGTAAACGCCAAAGAGGAATCAATTCAGTGTTTGAGTGCTGTCTGAAACTCTCTGTGTGTCTCTCTCTCTCTCTCTCTCTCTCTCTCTCTCTCTCTCTCTCTCTCTCTCTTTGCGTGTGGCTGTGTGCACAGATAACAGTGCGCTAGTCACGATTTTCGCCTCTTCTTTTGCGTTTAAAATCGTTTGATCTTAACATGTTCATTGTAAGACTACCTTGTGAATCTGATGAGAGAATGCCAAGTATGTACAATGCACTTTTCTTGTCTGTGAATTTATGGTTATTGGACTGCTCTGAAGCATAATATCTTTGCTGAGGGAGACATGGGCAGAGCGAGAGAAACAGAGCTTGGCAAAGACTCAGAGTTTTACTATTTGGACAGATTTTCTTAGAAGTGTACATGCTGTTTTATGCTTCATTCTCAAGATGAACCATCTGTTGTGATTTGGAGATATTAAGAAATGCTCTTTCAGGGTATTTCACGGTCATCTGGAATGGTTGTGCTATATTTGTAATTATCTAAGTGAGTATACGTTTTAACGTTTTTTACGCCGGGGATACACACAAATGTTTGCTATTTATTACATTTTCTGCTGACATTGGCATCCTTTATCATATAATTTGGCCCCGGTGGAAGCCCCTCTGGGCCACAGGTTTTCTTTGCCACACACACTGATACCGTTAGTAAGCTAATTTGTTGTGTGAAATGATATTTACAGACATTCAAAGTTGGATGAGCAGATTGTAATTTGATTAAGCAAGAGCCATTAACCACATTAAAGTGGAAATTGGCTCAGTTGTATTATCCAGGACGATTTCTTCTACTTCCTGTGAATGAGGCATTTAAAAGTCAAAGTGTCAGTGGGGTGGAAAATTGCCTGAGACAAGCAGCATCTAATTAATCTAACCCGGGTTAACCCATTTACTCCCTTATGTTGTTCCAAACCTGTATGAGGTTTTTTCTTCTGTTGACCACCAAAGATATTTTAAAGAATGGAAAACCAGGAACCAGACAGTTGATGGTAGCCATTGACTTCCAGTATATTTTTCGTACTAGGAAAGTCAATGGCTACCGTCAACTGTGCTTACCAAAATTATTTAAAATATCTTCTTTTGTGTTTAACAGAAGAAAGAAACTCATGCATGTGTATAACAACATGAGGGTGAGTAAATGATGACAAAATTTTTATTTTTGGTGAACTATCTCTTAAAAATTGATATATTTTTAAATGGATTTTTTGTCTTTTTTTATTTTCTTTTTTTACAATTTATTTCTTGAAAATAATAGCTAAAATCTGTGTTTTAAACTGTACATTTTAAAGAGTTTCGGGCTCTTATTTGTACCCTATTTTTGGGTAGTGCTGTATATAAAGTTAGGTTCATGCATGTATGTGGAAAGTGTCTCGGTTTGTTGGAAAAAAAAAACTTGGAGAAATGTCTTTATTTGTTTGTTTTCTTACTGTGAAATGATGAGTGCTAAGACTGGTATTTTGTTATATTCAGTGTCTTGTTCAAAGTCATAAATCCTCTCAGTGCTCTGAGATGTATTTCTGCAAGATTTTCCTCACTCATTTAAAAACAGATTACTCAATTCTTACAGAGCATGTCACCAGAAACATCTTTATTTTTTGCCATAAAAAAAAAAAAAGTAACTAAATACTTAAGTTGACGAAAGTTTTTCAGTAACCTCAGAACTCAAGGCCCATTAGCTTCTGACGTCTCTGTACTGCTAAAACCTCCATGCAATGCTGTAGATCTGCTGGCGGCTCCCACCTTTTATTTATTCATAACAAAACTATTCATGTATTGGATTAGGAAGGAGAAACAGAGAGAGGTGCCATCAATATTAGATCCCCACATAGACTCAAGTGCGAAGTGAAAATAGCATCCGCGGGAACCCCATGTGTGTCTGAATTCAGATGTTTCTGGAAGAGCCTTCACTATCCACACTCTTATATAATATAACTCATCATGTTATTCTCAAGTGAGGTCAGTCTGGTTTTTATCGTGGCCGCGGTTTACCTTGAATGCTCGTGTTTTTCAGGAACATGAGCTACTAAGTCGCATCTCAGATCTGCAGGATGAAGTCAGTCGCAGGAAGAAGCACATTGCGGATCTGGACCACGAGATCCACACCCTGAACGAGAACATCAGCACTTTGACCAAGGAGCTGGAACTCAAGGGCAAAGAGGTTTTGAAGATCCGTAGCGAGGCCAATCAGCAGATCAGGTGAGTCTATGATTAGAGATGAGTACATTTCACCTCACGTCTCTATGCATGGGGTCCTTCACTCTTAAAGTCCTCCTAGTCAAACATTTTAGCCCTTAAAACTCATCTTTGATCACCAAAATGACATATTTAAAAAAAAGATTCCTTGAAAAAAAATGATTCATGCCTTAAAATAGCTTGAATGTAACTACACCCTTGCCTCATTTAGTATACGGATTTCTATGAATATGCAAATTAGCCCTCCTCCACTCACTCACACCAGCTCAGAGATCCAATCATTGATGTTGACCTGATTGGTTACAAGGTAGTTTGTGACAGAGATGTTCACAAGTCTTTTATCTGTAGTCCGAGTCAAGTCTGAAAGTCTTTAAGCTGGTGTCTGAGTCGAGTCTGAGTCGAGTCTGGAGTCTTTTGTCACGAGTCCGAGTCGATTCTCGAGGCATGACTTTTTTTTCTCAAACTCAAAAATCTTATTGTTTGTAGACAAAATATATGATCTTTTTATTATCTGTTTTGTTTGTAATAAAGGTCCTAAATAAATCCAGCTTGTTACTTTATAATCCATTATATGGATGTATAAAACAATCGTCCTGGCAACAAGACAAGTAGGCTAGTTATTTTCAATAAGTGGACGCAAGATGGTGCCAGTCGCAGTTTGTTATACAGTAGTTTGTTATACAGCGGCGTTATTATTGACGACAGTCATTATCTGAAAATATCAAACCTCGGAATGTGTGCGTCAATAGAAAACCGATTGCGATATGTTAAGATATGCGCCTTAAGTAATAAATGGATTAACATCCTTCTCTCTCCTCTCTCTCAGAGAACAGTAAAGGCCATTGCACACTGAGTCTGAAATTTTCGGATGCGTTTTTTCGTATTCGTGATTCGCTGGCTCTAAATTGTCAAAACACCATTCAAGCACCATTCAAACTGCTTGCTACGGATGCGAAAAACACAGAAAATCTAACCTGACGGACGAAAGTTTCGGAGGCAGTGTGCAAGCGTGATTGACATAACGTGACGTCGTATTTATTTTTTAACGTGCGAAAATTTCGGATGCGATTTTCGGACTCAGTGTGCAATGGCCTTAAAAGTAAAACATAGTGCTATAGGTTTAAAGGCTAGATTTTATTGGTTAATGTTTTAACAGGCTTGCAATCCAAAGGAGCCATGCAGACACACCACAGTATAATAACGTGACTAACCTTTGTCGATGTGATTTTTCATCTATTCGATTTGACATCCTAATAAACCAAATGAAAGAACATACGGCACGGTTTCTCCTGTCATGTTTCATAGGACTTTTATGACATTTCGGAGTCTGCGCGCAATATATAGATATACATAATAACAATAAAACAATAAAAACTTGATTTTCACCGCAGGGTCTTTAAAAATAAAGGTTCTTTATTGTCATTTAAGGTTCCTTGTAGAACCATTAATATTAATGGAGCCTTTCCATTCCACTAAAGGTTCTTTATAGTGAAAAAATGTTCTTTAGATTATTAAAATGGTTCGCTGGAACTGTTCTCTGAAAGGTTCTATAGGCAACCATAAAATGGTTCTTCTATTGGCATTGCTGCAAAAAACTTTTTAACCTTTATTTTTAATCTTGAGTGGAGTGGAGACCATTGGCAATCTTTAAACAACTAATGTTACATTCTCCTTTGGTTGTATGTGACTAGAGTCATTGGTGATGATGAAAGAGATGGAAAGAGATTCAATTATTTTCAACCCAAATGAAATAAAAAAGCACACCAGGGTCTCGACTAGAAAGTCAGGATTTGTCTGTCATTTTACTCACAGTTCTTTTGTTGTTGTCGGGCTCTTTTTGATGGTGTTTAGTCTTTTGTAGTTGTTTAAAGAAGGAAAAAAACTGATTTTTGAAAAGAGAAATCAAGTGGATTAGAAAACCTGAACTCATCACAGCCATTTTCATTCAAGCGGTGATACTAATATTTCACTCTTTTGTTAATAAGTAAAAAAGGCATTTCATTATACATAGCAGCTGTTTTGAGATGATGTGATTGTTTAGTAACTCGCATCATAATGCAAGACGGGGTGCCGATCTCATTTCACTTTTAATTATGTAACACTGACATATCCAGGTCCTGAGATAAAAGCGGAAAATAAATTGCAGCGCCGTTTCCCAATGGCGCATCATTTACCGAGAGGAGATCCTGCTTTATTACTCTTTATGTGAAGCCATCACAGTGTGTGACTGTATTGTAGAAAATGTGTTTTGGAAAAAGCTCTATAGCAAAGAAATTGCAATATGGAAAATGAACATGTCCTAAATAAAAATCTATAGTACTTAGCAGGAAGTGTGTTGTCTTTTTAAAATGGCTGCTGCTTTCACAGTGCTTTGTAAATGTTATTTACTCAGACTGAACATTTGTATCAGAGAAAAGAAATAAACTCTGAGCTGGATGAAAGTTTAATATAACAGAGGAATCAAAGGAAGTGATCCGTGTGCCAATAAATCACAACCGTGACTGTGCGCGTTTTCAGCAGCCTTGCTTCCATTTTGCTTTAATAAAGAGCTCTAAGAGGCTTGAATCACACCGACCAGCTCTGAGAATATTACAACCTTTGATTTAAAGGGGGAAAAATATTTGAAAATCAGATAAAAGACAGTTTACCTTTTTGAGGGAAGATAAAGTCCTCCAAACAGTTTTAAACATCCTTTTAAAAAACTTCTGTCTAAGATAAGAATGTACATTGAATTAAGTTATTTTTCTTCCCACAGGCAAATGTAGTGAGATTTATGTTTAAAAAAAGAAAAAATAGCAATTTAAGATGTGTTCTCCTAAAAGAAGTCTTAATATCTTTATATAAATTGAATATACAGAACAGTATTAATACTTGTATTCATCAAGGATGCATTAAATTGATAAAAAGTGACAGTAAAGACATTTATAATGTTACAGAATATCTCTATTTAAAATAAATGCTGTTTGTTTTTGTGCTCATCAATTATAATTGATTAATTAATTCATCAGAATTCTGAAAAAGGAAATTGCGGTATCACGGTTTCCCCAAAAACATTATAGGCAACACTGATAATAATAAGAAATATTTCTTAAAACACCAAATCAGTATATTCGAATTATGTGCAATATAACTGTTTTACTGTATTTTTAATCAAATAAATACAGTCTTGGTGAGCATAAGAGACTTATACCAACCTTTAAACTTTTAAACTGTAATGTAAATAAATGTAAAAAATGTCATTTATATTTAATAGTAAATGTGTCTTGTTTTATGGATGTTTAGATATGTTACTGGAAACCAAGACGCAAATATAGAATTCTAGATTAAGAAAAGTTTTGTCTGTTGTTATTTTATCATGTAGTCATACAATAAACTATTATGAATCTGAATCTAGTCTGCAGCAATTGTACAAATTCAAACTATGTTTTTTAAACATATTCTTTCTAATCAGTGACAATCAAATGTATTTAATTAACAATATAATGTATTGTTGTCTTTACTAGTTTCATAATGAGACTCTTCAAGACAAAGACAAGTGTGTGATGTGTGTATATGTGTGTGTTCTCAGAGCTCACGAGCAGGACCTGTGTAAGAAACATGAGCGGGAGATGGCCGAGCTGAACGCACTCCACCACAGAGAAACACAGAACATGCTGTCGGACTTCAACAAGGCCCAGGAACTGCTGAAGGACAAGATCCAAGCCCTGCAGATCCTGTGAGTTGATGTTTGTTTGTAATATACAGTATGTGTATGTTGGGGATGGAAGTTCTGTAACTTCTGTTTTGACTGGTTGTTTGGTGACAGATTCTATGAAACAGCTAAAATGCTAACTAAAGGACACCAGACTATGATGTGGAGTCAAAGAGAAGCTGAGGACAGTGTTTCTGAAGAGATACTGGAAGGGAGAAAGACAAGATATCTAGAAATATATCTAGCGAGAACGGAGAGCAGAACAGATGACCCTGTCAAGACAATTCAGATAAGACAAGCAAATGCCTTTAGCTACAAAACATGCTTTTTAAAACAAGTTTTATCTTGTGATCTGAGTAGGGTCACAGTGCATATGGAGAAACGGTCCACACTCTTCATTGGAAAATCAAAGTTCCAAAGGGACATTTTTGCAGCGAAATCATAGAAGAATAATTTTTGGTTCCCCAAAGAACCATTCGGTGATCAGTTCTTAAAGGAACAGTATATATGTTTCACCGCTAGAGGTCGCTTATTCAAAACAATAACAAAGCTGTAGCTTGATGACGCTGTGAATGAGCATGGAATCATGGGAGTTGTTGTCTTCACCTCCACAGCCAATGGAAAGCAATCTGACTGGCAGAAATAATGTTCAATTATGAGATAATTTTTTGTGGTATTAAGCAGGCAGGGCAGAGAGCCTGGGACATTTTACATTGCTGTTTTTATTATGCTTATTATGTATATGTTTGTTTTACGATTATAGTTACGTTTAATGTCTGCCTCTTACTTGTCTGAACTTGAAGGTTGTTAGTTTCATTTGATCACTTAATTCACATTATTTTATTTCATTATAATGAAATAGCCGCAAGTGCTGAATTACTACCCAAACTGGTCAGTTTAATTGACAAATTAAAATTGTGGGGTAACACAACAGTGTTTTACTTGGTCAAAACAATCATATTAGCGTAACGTTGTGCGTTCGCTCGGTGGCTAGTATGAGACACTTGTTGCACACCGCAGTACGCTAGATCGATATCAGAATATCATAATAATAAAAGCTGTATGACTTGTGATGCTAAATGGCATGCAGTTCATTTTAAAATATATTGTATGGTGGAGAAAAGGTTGAATTACTGTTACTACAAATACTAAACTACAAAGCTCTTTCTGATTTTGCTATGTTAGCCACTTGACTAAATAGCATGGTAAAAAACATTACTCGCAGTGTGTGTGTGTGTGTGTATATAGAAAGTTGGCAGGGTTGTAGGAGAACTCTTTGACTGTAGATAATGTTGTCAGAGTTGACCTAATTTAGGTGTACTTGAACAAGACAAGAGCACCAACAAATCCAGCTATTAAACAGCTTGCCTTGTGGTAAAAATAGTTCATCTGACTCCCTGAATGCACTCAGTGTTGTCAATTCCGAATTATAATGAATCATTTAGATTCTGTAAATGTGTTTAATCAATGACATGAAAAGGCCCTACACCATACAAAATACAAGAGAAACATAGATTTGAATTTAACAAAGACAACATTCCTCATGGAAAATATCTGAGGTTTATTTAAATCCAAGTGTTTTTAATTGATAATTCATGTTTATGAGACAAAAGCTATGAAGGACTGATCTTAAAGAAATAGTTCACCCAAAATCATTTATTAATTTCCCTATTTGCTGCTTTTTTATTTATTTGAATGCAGACAGATGCTGTCAAGAGCCATAACACCATAAAAGTTGTCCAGATGAGCTGTATTCCAGATATTCTGAAATCAAATGTGAGATTTAAAAAAATGTAAGCCATTATTACAGTAAATGCCAAATGTCATTAGTTGGTATCTGTCTATTTGGTTTCTGATCCTGATGTACCAAGTTAGAATATGTTGAAGCACAAGTTAGTACAATTCAGTCTGATCTTCAGAATCAAAATTTTTAAAAATCTTTATGATTCCCATCCCTACTGGTATTGAATCCTCTTAGCGATTATTTTGGTACTTAATTAAATAAATAAAATATTAATAGAATAAATGTTTTGGAAAACAAAATCCAATTTCACTGCCAAAATGGGATAATACCTTAGAAAACCTGTAAATTATTATTTTTTAAAAATCTGCCTACATTGACAAAAAAACCCAATTCATTAGTCATTTGTTCAGAAATGAACATGTCCTAAATAAAAATCAATAGTACGTAGCAGGAAGTGTTGTCTTTTGAAAATGGCTGCTGCCTTCACAGTGCTTTGTAAATGTTATTTACTCAGACTGAATAAAGTTTAATATGATATAGTGAGATTCATGTCTAAAACCAGAAGAAAAATGTATGAATGAAAAGTCTTACTACACTAGTGGCTGAAGCTATCAGATGACATTAGAAGACTTGGATATATTTATATCCATATTTATATCCACAGATCATTTGGACTATTTTTATGCTATTTTAATGGTTTACTTTTGTCTCTCTCTTTTTTTTTGTGTCATTTTTGGAGCTTGACAGCTTCATTCACTTGCATTGTGTACAAAAGATCTCCTGTTTGGTTCCTCAAAAGAAAATCACTCATAGGATTTCTAAGGATTTTAAGGCGAACTGTTCCTTTAAATGAGGTTTTGAACGTTTGCCTGGTGCAAGTATTTTTAGTGTGAGAAGCAGTAAATCTGTGACTGAACAGAATGGGGTCTCGTGTGAAGCAGTCAGGACTTGTATCCCTCAGCGTTTCCTAAGCGTGCCATCTCCAGGTGTCCCTGAAGAGCAGAGATACACTGCCAGCTAATTAAACATTACACAAACCTATTGAAATGACAGTCCTCTGTGTAATTAATTATTATGACAGCTGAGTTTCCCCAAACTGAGTCCTCCAACTAGTTTTAAATTTCAACCTATTTATGCCTCATGAATATTTCATGTGTGCAGTGATCCTCATGTGCGGCGCATGGGCTTCACTACTTTAACCGCTCGAGTGCACTCTGCAGGCTGCATGCACTGGGCTTTGCTGCTGTCATTTTAAATGGAAAAATAGGCCTGATGATAACTTAATTTACTCAGAAAGGCCCATTCAGTGAACTGCTATTATGAGTCTGTATACAGTAATATTTAAAATTTTTATAAAGGTTTAGTTATTTAGTTATTTATTGATAAGTAGAGAGATACCCTAGTGAAAAAAAAACCTATACCAATTTGTATTTATATCGCTTGTTGAGACTTACTGATATAAATATAGTTCAACTTTATTTGGCATACTACTTTATTGCACAATGCACATTTCTTAATATTAATCCTACAATGTGTTGTAAAATCACTCAGGGTATATATTAAAGGGATACTTCACCTCACCTCTGGAAAGATTAATGTGTATTTAAAATGGGTCATTTATGTAGAAGAAATGTGAAATTATTTTTGAATTTGGAGCTTTCTAGACTGAGAAAAGCCAGAAAGTGTATTTTTGACTTATGTGGATGAAAGACAACAACTCCCAGAATGCACTTGCTTCGCTGCCCTAGGAAGCCATGCCTACCGGTAACAGAGTGCAGTAGTTAAACAACAAGTCTAGGCTACTAGTGAGTCTCCGTGATTAGTCTGTCCAGGTTTTCGAGATCGATTTTTTTTCCAGACAAAAAATACATAAATCTCTCATCTCAGGCTTTGTAAAATCTATACAAAATCTGATGGACAGATGAATGGATGAACTGGATGGATAAACAGATGGATAGACTGATGGATGGATGATATACAGATAGACGGATGGACGGAAGGATTAATATAGATAGACGAACGGATATATAGGATGGATGGATGGACAGATGGATTGACTGATGGATGTTGATTGATAGGATGTATGTATGTATGGATGGATGGATGGATAGACTGGGCTGATTTGTAAAGTCATCATTACAAGGAGTTGTAAAGTCCTTAGGGAAGGTTTCATATGAAAACAGCCATCAATCTTAACACCGTAATCCCTGGGGGAAGAGTCACAGTGCATGCTCATTAAAGATTCAGCAAACATTTTGAAACATCCAAAGATGCAGAAACACGAAGATATTGATTCTCAACGACACTTATAATCAAAGAATTCCAGATGAAAGACTGATTGAGCGACGGGTATTCAAAAGTTCTGATGATTTTAACTATCACACTAATCCAATGAGAAGTAGAGAAAGTGAAGTGTAGATGCCAATATCATCATGAGGATCTGATCAATGGTGTTTATTTAATTCTGTGTTCAAAGCTCAAAGCCATCAGCTTTGCTTTCTAACTGAGCTGAAAGTGTCAGAATAGTCACATTTCACTCTCAGTAATGAGTCCCAAGCTCAAACAGAAGACAGACTGATTGTAAACAGACTGGAGAGAGGGTTGGTTGCTCAGTTTCTAAACCATGTGAGTTGTCTTGCTGCCAAGTGACCGATTTGAAGTGCTCTACATAGTTAGCAACTCCACAGCCCACACAAAAAGCACTATGCATGCCATTTCAGTTGTTTCTAATCTCATGCTGCAATACTGTAATAAGCATAAAAACACAATCACACAAATAACTGGATAAAATAGTCGATTTTTGATATTGTTTATGAGCTGATATAATCTACGTTTCTCTCGCCCTAATGCTAATAATAAAATGCAACTATGCACTCATTTCAAGGCTGAAGAGAAATCCTCATCTTAAAGACATGTCTTTGCTCCTCAGGTTGGAGGGGACAGAAGACAAATTCCGGAACAGAGAGAGCAGGCCTGAAGATCTGCAGACAATAGCCGAACTGAAGGACATGGTGGCCGAGAGAGAATCTTTGGTCAAGAAACTGGTGGTAAGAGCACTTTAAGAAGTGTGACATGCTCATTCACAGTATCTCAGGTTTATTGTGGAATTCCTCAGCTGTGAATCTTGTTACATAAGACGGTATCCCACGGGTGCACGGTCCTGCTTCATCCCGCTGAGATTAGCTGAGTGGAGGGATGGATCTATTGCAGGACAAACAAACCTGCTGAAAAGACCAGCTTAATCCTGCTCTTTACACTGGGACAACCGCATTCTCTACGAAATGCTCTCCTGAAACTATGTTGTTAGACGTTTGACATCCATGTTTCTTGCATCTTTCCGATTTTCCGACTTCAATAAAATGACACTAGCACCTGTTATAATTACAGCAGCTGTGCTGGTCTTTTCAACAGAGAATTGACCTTATGCACTGAAATGAAAAACTTTTTAATTCACTGATGCATTATCACAAATAAAGTTGAATGTGCTTTGATTAATTAGCTGAACTGAACCAAAGCTGTGATTTGATATTGAAGAATATATGACTTTCATAGTTATATTTTTCTTTGTTTTATGTGACAGAGTGGAAATGTGATATTTGATGAAAGTCAAGAAAGAAAAAAAACAGTATCAATGTCAAATGTGAGTTAAATGATGATGTCACGTCATTTATGTAATTAATGTAATGAGAGTTTATAATTATTTTGAGGAACATTAGTGGTAGGGAGAACATACATAATTAACATTGTTTTATATTTACATTTATGAATTAATATTTTATTTTATAATGTTAATCGTGAAAACCGTTTTGATGTTTAAACCATTTTTAATCATTTGTATTAAAATTGCAACTTCTATAACTGTGTCATGTAAAATGCATATTCAAAAAATATATTATTCACATGAACTAGTATTTTAATAGAAGCTTATCATTTTTTTAAATTCATATATTTAAGCTTGCAAAACAATTTTTGTGTTTAGTGCACTACGGTATTTCATGAAAATCGTGAGAGCATCTACTTTTCTTTACAGGATGACAAGAAGTTCTACCAGCTGGAGCTTGTAAACAGAGAGACCAACTTCAACAAAATCTTCAACACAAACCCCAATGTTGGTGTCATTAACCCTCTTGTCAAGGTAGGACTTCTTTTCCGTACTCTACTATGCCCTTGTGTGTGGAGCTGGTCATTATTTAGTTTAAGACATAGTTCCTTTTCCAAAACCTAGTGATCTGATTAGGCTCTATTTTAGTTTGGATGCTGGCTGTTTGCACGGGATACACACTTTTGATTTAAAGAAAAAAATAGCTTTGCAGAGCACAACTAAATTAACCATATTGCATGTTTATAGGTGCGTACATTCTCTCTACATCGTTTCTAATGTATAGAGAGTAGACATTGAGGCAGCTCACTAAGTTTTGGAAATGACAGTGTTGTAGGATCAATGCATTTCTCAATGAGGCTTGATGGTTCTTTTTGAATGTCATTTCTTACACTGTATCCTAGCCTGGCATGACACAAAAAGCGATAAATTACATGTGTACATTTGCAAATCTGAGTTCCCAACCAGTGATCAAATGCTTCCACAGTGAAATCTCATTAAAGTATATTAAACATAAAATATGCTTTGATTTACTGTGAAAATGACTTTATCCGAAGTGTTGTACCTGGTTGGGATGCAGTGTTACTGTGGTGCAATCAAAGGCAATACAACTGACATGCCAGACTGGACTTCATTGGAAACACTGTTCACCAAGAGCATGCTGAAGCTCTTATCAAAAACACACACACACACACGCACGCACGCACACACATTTATTAAAGGGTTTGTTCTCCCAAATATTAATATTCTGACATGATTTACTCACCCTCATGTGATTCCAAACCTGCATGGAAAATAAATGGGGCCTGATGCTTTCAAGCGTTAAAAAGGACACAAATCACACATAGAAAGTATCATAAAAATAGTACATACGGCATATACGCTATATCTAAATACTTCTGAAGCCATATGATATTTATTTTATTCTTATTTGTGAATGAAAATTAGCTTTATTTTAATTTTGTACACTGGAATACTACCAGTACTACCATGCTAAAATATTTTAGTATTATTTATACACTGTTATAATACTTATTAATATTTTGAATTATTAATAATAATAATAAAGTTTATTTTTTATAGCGCCTTTCGGTCGCTTCACAAAATAATACAATTAAACAAGCAGAAAAGCAGATGGAGACAACAATAACTATGAATAGTTAGATAGTCAAAGAAAACATACACATTTTGATAAAGAAAGCATGTAACATAAAAAAGTGAAAAAGTAGAGAACAGAGAAATGGAATGGAAAATAGTTATTTACTGAGGATGGTGAATATATGAGTTTTAAGTTGAGATTTGAAGGTCTGTAGATCAGACGGCAGCTTATTCCACAGCTTAGGGCCGACAACACTAAAAGCCCTACCAGCCACAGTAGAGAGATTATACCTGGGTACGACAAGCAAATTATCATTGCTAGATCTAAGTGTCCGGGCAGGAACATATGGTTGCACAAACTCAGCGAGGTATTTAGCTTTATAATAAACGGGATGCGATTGACCACAGGAAGTTTAAAGAGTCGAAAGTATTAGTTTAAGTCTCAGTCATTTTGTAGTGTAATTTTGTCATTTGTGTTTATTTTAAAAAAAAAAAAAAAACAGTTTATTTACCTTTATTTCAGTTGTAGAAAATGTAGTACTTAAATCAGCGCTTAACTTTTATGTATTTGTTTAAGTAGCCAAGGCAACATTTCTTTTTTACATTTTTGTTTATATTTAAGGTTTAAATCTAATATTTAGTTTATTTTATTTCAGCTTTATTTCAATTAACAAAAACTATTTTAATAGTTTTAGATTTAGCTTCTGATATTTTCATTGAATCTGAATATTTTGTTTTTGAGTTGTTCTGATTCAGGAAATTATTATCTGTTCGTCTGTTCTTCACTCAGATCTGTCGTATGAGTTCACATGGACTTCTTTTATGGGCACATTTTGAAGCTTAAAAATCTTGCTTTTGCATAAAAAGGAGAGCCCAGCACATTATACAAGGGTTTGAAACAACATGAGGGTGAGGAACTGATGACTGAATTTTCATTTTTGAGTGAACCATCCCTTTATAACTTCATGTTTCTCCAGAGCTTAAGAGGAAATGATGTTTGTTCCATACTGATCCAGTCTAAACAATGTCATTCTGTTTCACCAGATATTTCACTGTTGCCCTCATCTGTGTTCTATAACTTCCAAGTGTCAGTGATTACATGTGCATATATATGTGTGTGTGTGTGTGTTGACGTGTGAGTGTCAGTGTCTCTCGTTCCTCCGCGTTCTCTTCCTGTTTAGACATCCAGTTCTTCTTTGCTTTCCAAGCCATTCTTTTTTCAGTCTGAAAATTCTTAACAGCCTCTTCCTCTGACACATCTCTTTCGACTCATTTTGATTTGATTGGCTGAGAGCGACTGATGCTTCCTCTGCTGAGTGTTGCGAGCTTGACTTTCAGTGGGACGTTTGTTAGGAAGCAATCATTAGGAGATCAAGAGAACGTCTTAAAAATGGAGCATCAAGCTCTCCCAACTTCCTTTTTTCTTTGCTTTTCTTGTCGTCCTATGTAGCAAAAGCGAAAGAACGACAAGTCAGCCACCCGATTCAGCAGCTCGGCCAATCTTAGGGCCAATGTGGAGGCTACGGGGACAGGGAGCGGACAGCCCCAGCCCAACCGCCTCGAACCAATCCCCAACTCCCCCATTCACCAGCTGGAGCCTAACACGAGCAAACCCCTGCCCCCACCGACCCCTCTCACCGAACCCAAGAAATTGACGAGGTGAGGCGCACCTCATCACGCCAGACGCCTCTCTCTCTCTGCACCACGGGCCAGCGGACAAACACATCAGCACTGGAAATGTACCGCCCGGGCAGCTGTGGTATCCCTTTTATGTGCCAAGGAAATGCGCACGGAAACTTTTGATGGTTTGCTTTGTGTTGGCGTCTCCCAGGCTCCTCTCTGCCTAACAGAGAGTGTGAAATCCAGAGTTACGGCTCCGATCTCCTTAATTAACTTGAGTAATGAGTGCGCCGCCCTGGTCTCGGACTGGGGTCGTGTTAGAATTCCAGTTTGGATTGCTGCTTTTTGAAGGGAATACATTTGAAGGATTTAAGTTGCCAAGCAAAAAAAAAAATCATTCACATTTATTATTTTTTTATTGTACTTTTGTAGTCGGTACACTTGTTCGGAATGGAATACTACCATACTGTACACATTTCTAAAAATATACTGAATGCATGGTATACCCTACTATATTTTGCAGTATACAACAGAGCACACTATGCTGGGTACTGTATCCCATAATGCAATGCTTTCTGTTTGGCCTTTCATTTCATCAAGTGATGAATGAACCTGAACATCTTTTTATACATTGTTTTCTTATTAATTTCATTATTGATCGGACTGCTAAGGGTTATGACATTTTAAAATCAATTTGTATTTTATTTATATTTTGAATTATCTTTTATTTTTATTTTGAATTTACATTTTTTTTGTTATGTGCTTTCGCCACTTTAATTGTTTATTTTTTTAAAGTATTTCTATTTCTATTTTACTTTAATTTATTTTTATTTTATTTAGGAATTGTAATACTGTAGCTTAAAGTTATTTATTTCAGTTATTTGCAAAAGCAGCAGTTCTAATTTTCTGATTTTTTTATAAAATTTTCTCATTTAATATTTATATATTATAATAACAACACTGCACTGAAGTATGTGATATATATATATATATATATATATATATATATAGGCTATATATATATATATATATATATATATATATATATGTATGTATATACATTTTTTATTAATTCATTAAGATGCTTACTGCATGCCGTTTGCTGAATTATACGTGCAGCGTAATGCAGTCATGCTAACAATATAGCGTGCTACTTTTTGAATCATTCGCATATTATACTGTATAAAACAGGAGGCGATATGCAAGAAGCTAGTATTCCATTCCGAACGCAGCCAGTGCATTCACGTCAGGCAAATAAAAGGGATACTTGAGCTTTTTCCTAACATTGATGTACATGAATGCATAATGTTACTTTCTGAAGTCCCATACATGAGCTTTGGAAATGGCATTGGAATGCAAATGGGAGCATGTGTCCCCACTGTCGCAGTGCATGCTGGGAGTTGGTGTCTGTCTCTGTGTTGTGTTTTCTGTTTGTGATGGAAGTTATACTCATCTGTTATGTAACTGTCTTTTACTGTCCTTGATGACCACATTACATGGAAGAGAATTCCATTGTTTGTTTGTTTTTTGAAAAAATATATACTCTTGCATCTGTGTGAACATGTAAATTACACTGTTTTGGGCTTTATATACTCTTTTTAATTATAATATTCCTGCTCTTTATTTTTTCTACAATAAACCTTTGCCTATGGCTCTGCTTTTGCAGTTGGCATGTTGTAAGCGGTGGTCGTGTCATGCATGTTTTGCTGAGTCACTGTCTCATCTGAAGCACCATTGCGTGTTCTTCCTTGCATGCTGGTGTGAATGTAAATGAGGTGCAAGTGACGCAGCAAGGTGGACAACGCAGCGGGGCTGTCCTCTTTTGTCATGTGACACTCCTATGGCTCTCACAGTCTATTCGGTTCAGTTCATGGCAGGGTGATGTTTGGTTAGCAACTGAACTAGAGTCATTTTTTTAAGATTCAAGTCAGGTCTTTACTCATAATCGGAACTTTGTTGCTTTTTTATGAGTATTATGATTTTGGGGCCATTCACACTGAATACTTGCACTTGAGCTTTGGTCTTACACTTATTTAAAGTGTGTTTGTAATTTGACACAGGTTTTGTGGCTTTTAGTCGATATGTGTTCGCATTGTCCATTTATATGCTATTGTACTCTTAAAAGTTGACAAAACTCAATTTTAATAGATATGTACATTTAAACTGTACCGTCTGGGAAAATAGAGGAAAAAATATTGATTTTTGTCCAGTCGAATGCTCTCTAGAATGATAATTGGGTTATTATTTAAAACATTTGATACAAAAATGGATTTTTAAATAATTTATTTAAAATAAATAAAAAAAATTTTTTAAATAAATCCTATCCAAAGTCATGTTCTAATAGGAAATTATATCAATGCCAATTTAAATGTTTGTTTTTTTCTTTAAATGCAAAGAAATAAATAAGATACATCACAGTGGTCAAAGGTGGCCGTCTAGCACGTTCACTGTGCATTAACTAATGTTAACAAATAAAACGTTTGATTGTAATAATGTATGAGTAAACATTACTATTAATATTAACTTAGATTAATAAGTGCTGTAGAAGTATTGTTCATTCTTAGTTCATGTTAACTAAAGTACTGTAGCTAATGTTAACTAATGAACCTTGTTGTAAAGTGTTACTGGATAATCATTTTGATATGTCCTATCCAAACTTCCTGTTTAACAGGAAATACGTCAACAGTGATTTCATTTGTTTGTTTGTTTTTGTGAAATTTTCGAGGCATGAGAAGAAAAAAAAGAAAAAATGCTAGATACATCAGAATGGTTAAATACATCTGTGTAGCAAAAAAACAATTGGTTAAAAAATGGTGCAAGAATGCTGTGTACATCCATCAGAATGCATGGTAATAATTTAAAATAACAATAATTTTGCATAGATGCCAATATGCATACCTCCTTCTAAATGAGTTAAAAGTCTCTGTTTCATGAGTGCTGCTTTGAAGGTGTTTAACTTTCATGATCTTGTGTCTCAGTGCAGGTAGAAGTTACATTAGTGCTGAACAGGCAGATGCAAATGCTCAATTGAGCGTTAAATTGAGTTTGCTGCAGATCAGGCTTAAGGGACCAAAGCACATTGATTTCATTGGAGATATGAAAGAATAGAGATTAGATTTCAAGCCAACAATACCAAAGATTCAGAAGTTCAAATACACAAGAGCAGGTTGACTGAAGATATCCACACTGATCGAAACACTGAATTTATGTGTATGTGGACACTGTGGATTTTTCTTTCTTTTTTTGGAGGCTGACTCAACTTTGCACACTACTTTCACATTAGAGTAATACATGCCGTATTTATCTGTCCATAGTCTCTGCATTAGATCACAGTCATGAAACATCAGATGCATTAATGTCTCAAAATGTCAAGCTTTAATCTGATTGGCTGACTTTTACAGATTTCCGGAAGTCAACTGGCACAGGTTTTGATCTTTTTGTTTACAATTCAGTTCCTGAATTTGAATTGAGTTTGAACAGGATGCAAAATAACAATTCTAATTTGAATCTAAGGAGATTCAAATCAATGTTCAAATAAAGCTCAAAGAAATCCATGTTACTGTAATTTCCAATAAAAAAATTGATGCATGGATGAATGGATGCATGGATGGATGCATGGATGGATGGATGGATGCATGGATGGATGTATGGGTAGATGCATGGATGGATGGATGTATAGATGGATGCATGGATGAATGCATGCATGGATGGATGGATGGATGGATGGATGTATAGATGGATACCATGGATGGATTTATAGATGGATGCATGGATGGATGGAGATGGATGCATGGATGGATGGATGTATAGATGGATACCATGGATGGATTTATAGATGGATGCATGGATGGATGGAGATGGATGCATGGATGGATGGATGGATGCATTTATAGATGGATGGATGGATGGATGGATGGATGGATGGATGGATGGATGTATAGATGGATGCATGGATGGATGCATGAATGGATGCATGGATGGATGGATGGATGGATGTATAGATGGATGCATGGATAAATGGATGCATGGATGGATGCATGCATGGATGGATGTATAGATGGATGGATGGATGGATGGATGGATGGATGTATAGATGATGCATGGATGGATGTATAGATGATGGATGGATGGATAGATGGATGCATGGATGGATGGATGGATGGATGGATTGATTGATTGATTGATTGATACAGAAATACAGACAATTCAGTTTGAAGAGCTCCAACCATCTCTCTTACCTTCTTCTCTCTGTTTACACCTGGTGTTAAGAAGCGTTTTGGTTGATCGGATCACAAGTAGCCGACGCTAAATACTGGAGCAAATAGGGTCTAAATCATTTTGAGCTTGTCCACTTTTAAACACTTCCAGAGGTATTCAAAAAACACATTTGACCGGATTGCTTTCGTGGTTACCCAAGTTTGGTTTGAAGGCAAAGAACGTACCAAGCAGAATATTTTCTCACCATTTCCGATTTCTATCACGCACTCACAGCGTTCGGTGCGGTCTTGTGGCTCGCAGAGTGAAAACGAAAGCTGATGCTCTCCATATGTTTTCTGTTTTCTGGAAGTGGACAAAAGAGACTCTAATATTCTAGAGGTGTGTTTATGCTTTATGCTTTAAAAGAGCAGAGTTGTGAGGGAGAAATAAATAAAAAATAGTCTCTATAAACGTTGACCTGAGGGCTAAATTAATCAGGATTGAAAGCGTGTTCTGGTCCGGAAGGGTGACGCACACAGCAGACTTCATCTTTAGAGAAATTGAGTTTTTTTTTTTTTTTTAGCTTCCTGGGAAGATTTTGCAGAGAATGTGTTAAAGAAACTTTTTATCTACTTCAAAAAAAAATTTTGGATCAAAAATACAATTGTGAAATATTTTTACATTTTAAAATGACTGTTTTCTATTTTAATATATATTTAAATATAATTTATTCCTGTCATGTCAAAGCTGAATTTTCAGCATCGTTACTCCAGTCTTTAGTCACATGATCCTTCTGAAATCATTCTAATATGCTGATTTCATGCTTCATGTTTCTAGAAACATTTCTTATTATTATCAATGTTGGACAAAGTTGTGTTGCTTAATATTTTTGTGGAAATAGTAATAATTTTTTTTATAGTATTCTTTTATGAATTCATTTTTTTATTTGAAATAGAAATCGTTACATTATAATTGTCTTTACTATCACTTTTGATCAATGTAATGCTTACTTGCTGAATAAAAGTTTTTTTTTATTATTATTAATTTTATCTGACGGGTTCAGATAACTTTAACAGATAATAAATATGTTCTTTTTTTAGTAGTGATGCCATAATTTGTTACTAAATGATAACCATATTAATAACCATGGTATTTACATAATACATCATATAAATCCAGTCTTTTTTTTTTTTGCAACTGTTCCTGTGAAAAAATACACACGCACACACACACACACGTGCGTACATTAAAAACACATGAACACACAACAATCCAATGGTTGCTATGCTATCAGTACTGAAGCTCAGACTGCAGTTTACAGTGGTTTTGTCTTTCTTTCTGTTTCTTTGTCTTTATCTCTGTCTCTCTCTGTTTGTTTTTGTCCTCAGCCCTCCTGAAGGAGAAGAATCACCCGTAACCTCTCCAGACCCCCAGAGACAAGAGTGGTTCGCTCAGTACTTCTCCTTCTGACTTTTGCAATTAAAGAGCATGTCGACCAAACCAAACAAAAAAGACAAAAAAGTAATACATTATTTAACGACACATCCTTTCATTTGTTCTTTTTTTCCTTCCCACTGTGAATGGATTTCTTGTTTTTACAGTGATGATAGGTATGTTTGACATTTCATTTACCGCAGTTTCTATAGATTGGTGCATACGCTGCTAATTACTATTTGTTAAAAGAGAGAAAAAAACAGTATTGTCTCCTCTGTATCTAATTTTAGAATGCCACCGTACTGACTTTGTTACAGCTGCATTATCAATTTTGGTAGGATTAAACTGTTTGTATGGATGTCTCAACACAGATATAATGATGTCTCACTAATTTTAAAAATAAATGCATATTTTATATTTATATTACTGGTGTATGCGTAAGAATAAATAATTATTGTGACATTTAATAAAGTGTGTCTGTTATGTGAGTGAACTTTTACCATTCAAGGAACCAAAAGCAAAGAACATATGATTTAAAATGCCTGTATTTTCATATACATCAACACATATTGCCCTGAAAGAAGAAACAATAAACACTTTTATTGTCCTTTGGCTTTTTCTTGATATAAGAACAATTACCCTTGCAATGACGAATCAATAATCAGAGATGAGAGGCAAGTTTATGTGTAGTTTTAATTTATTTTATCAAAAAGTGTTTATGACCTGCAGAATGGGACATAAGAGAAACCAAAATTGCTACATTCCCTAGCTGTAAATTTTCAATAACATTAAATGTTCTTGTAATTTACAAGCATAATAAGACTTTGTTGCATTAAAATGTAATGTAATAATTTAAATATACAATTATTAATTTTGCAATACGTTTATAATTCCATTTAATTAATTTAAATAGTGTACATTATATATAACTTTCTAAGGTTATTTAGAATATAATTTAATACATTTTCACAAAACTAAAAAGACACAAAAATCGCGATTAAAAGTCCATAATTTCCATAAAACTAAAGGGACTTTTATACTGGCGGTCAGAGGGAGATGCGATTACGTCATCGACATCCGTTTTCCTTTTACTGGTTTATACCAAGTCCAAAAACGGGGGGGGGGGGGTTATTATTTATTACACACCATATCATTTATCAGTGCCAATATAGACATAAAAAACAAAGCATAAGAATGGTAAACTACTTTTACAGTATTATGATGGGATTCAAAAAAATTATCTTGTTCTAAAGTTCATAATTTGTTTACACGTGCTCCCCTACAATCCGGAAAGAGGAAAAATAAACCGCCAAATCTGAAAACACGGACAGGATGGAAGAAACACACATGTGTGAATGTTGTTAATGTACATAACTGCTGCTCGTCCACCCAGGTATGTCAAATACAGCACTGTAGGGAATTAAATATTAATAGTGCCCTTTATTTTTCTTGTAGGTTTCTAATGTTTGTAGAAGTTTGGTCAAAAGATCAATAAGGTCAACGGAAATGGTTTGAATGCATGGTATTCTGAACTAACGTAACGTTACATGTCAGGCAGTAACAGCCTGCAACTTTTTAATAATCACTTTTGTATAATTGTTTATACAACTGTACACTTTTATTAATGCAATTTTATGACCTCAAATTAGTTAATAAACTGCATGAAACTTTTATATTTTTATATTAAAAAAATATTCAACAGAGTAATGTATTCAAATATATACGTATTTGTCATTTTTTAAATATTAAATAAAAATAAACGAAATAATACATGTTTTATGGAATTTGTTATAACGTAATATATATATATATATATATATATATATATATATATATATATATATATGTAAGGAATAATTGACGACAGGCCGTTGAATTATTAGAAAAATAATGCACACCCGAGGTGGTAATGCATTATTTTTCTAATAATTCAACGGCCTGTCGTCAATTATTCCTTACATATATATTCATTCACACACATAGTCACATACATGTATATTAATTATGTAGTAAAAAAGTAATTAAATATAAATTAAAATGGAAAATATTGTGCAACATTTAATTCATACTTTTGCCTTAATATGACCTACAGATCAATTGATAATTAAATAATATTGGCCATTCACCATCATTAAAAACCTGGAAATATTAATGATCATTTTTGTCATAGGAATTTCTATAAAATGTCCCTTAATAAATTTGTATACGTGTCAGCTACCATGATGCAAGAGTGTGAAAGGGTTTGTAAAGATGAACTGTAGTAAGTTATATACAGACAGACCCATCAAGCTGCTCTCTTCCAGAATACTTTGTCAAAGTGATCCGGTTCATGATGAACATGATGCTCAGTCCGGATCAGGTGTCCTTGATAGGACTGGTGTTTGAGACATACGTGATGGAGCACCACAAGAATGATGTCCTACAGATCTTCCAGGAGGCCAGTGAAGATACTCACTATCCTGTTGTAGTGAATGCCATGACCTTATTCGAGGACAATATGGAGGTTGGAGAGTGTTTCAATGCGTTCCCCAGCCAGGTCCTGCCTATATTTGACAATGCCCTGCACAGAGCGGCCCAGACCATATCCCAATCTTCTTCCTCACCGCTGGGGAGTTTCAGCCTCAAACACAATCTACATGTTCGTATATCAGGTAAGCAAGTATGAGAACATCCACTCTTTTACACTGACACCTGTATCAGGGCTCAACAACGAGAGGATTTTATACATTTGCTCTGTATATTTGTGCAGCCTGACACAACAACCAATAACATGAGTTTTGAGGAGTGTTTTAGAAAACTGTTAAATAGCTTTATTTTGGTGTTTTTGTTTGGCAAAGCTAGTGGTGCAGAAATTGCACATTCCACCTTTATTCACTTTTATTATTAGGGAAAAATATTCAAAAAAATATTACGTGTAAGTTACAACAAAATTCCAAATCAATCAATAAAGAGGAAAAATAGAACTTTATAATAATAATAATAGGACAATAATCAGTAACGCATTACTCTGATTATAACAAATAATTTTATTATTCAATTTTATAAAGTATTATATTTGTTTGTTTAAATTGTAAGTAAAGTGATTTCTAATCTCAACTATTCTCATTTTACCTGTACAATAAAGCTTGAATCATATCTTTCATTATTTTCAAAATGTAACCTATTATTGTAATGTATAATTTATACATAATGTATATTATATTAAAATATTTTTAATTTAATTATTCGTTATTTATAAAATGTAAGTAAATAATGTTTTTCTCTGTATATTTATTTATAATCTTAACTAATCTTGTTTTACATCTACAGTAAAGATAGAATCATATCTTTCATTAAGTATTTTCAACACATGATAACATTTATACAGAATTATTTCCTTACAGCAAATATTAATAATATTATATACTATCAATAAATATTAATGATGTATATTCATGTTAATATTTATGATTTAAAAATATTAAATGAAAAATGTTTTAACTTCATATTTTATATTTCATTTCAGGGAGAGAGTGAGAAAGAGAGATCAGTTAAGCATTTATTAATGAAAATTGTTCTCAGGTGTTTCCTACTTATCTATCCACATATAATAGGAGGTACTAAAGTGTGTTTAGCCTGACAATAATGTACTCTATATACTCTATACTCCTTAAAATATACTATAAATGTTACAGCTCTAACAAATGCAAGTATTGGGCCTGTTTGTGCCCAACAGTAAACATATTCCATGTACATGTACCTCCCAGTGATCATAAGTGTCTTGTACGTATATGGCTGACTGTTCTCTTTGTGTAACTGGTAGATCTGCTGCCATAAAGCCGCAGAGTGTCTCCAACTGTCTGCTTCATTTGCTCTTGAAGGCTTGCAGCCTATTAGTTTGTCAATGCAACACAGAGGCTGTTTCCCACTACAGGCAATTAGACCCCAGCACACCGCGGCAGACAGCTCATTTGTCCTGCCGTGAACCGTTATCTGTTATCATGGTCGCTTCCTCTGATCTAGTGTCATATAACCTGCACGATATGCTGATGTATTCTCTGTAACAACAGTCTCGTTATGTTGGCTGGCGGTGTGCAGGAGCTGGAGAGAGATCAGATGAAGCTTTTAGAAGGTGGTCAGGTGTGAGCGCAAACACGGCATGATGTAACAACAAGATGAGCAACGGCTCTGCAGGAAGGGTATTGATCCGGATCTGAGGAGAGCGAGGATGTGTCATGTGAGAGGTCGGACAGACAGGCTCTCTGAGAAAAGAACGGCTGAATGAGGCTTCAAAGGAATAGTTCAGGAAAATTCTGTCAGTATTTGCTTGGTGTGTTGTTCCGATTCATATGCTGTTATATTTTCTGTGGAACGTAGAAGGAGAATTTCTGAAGAAATGTTTCATATGCAAAGCTATGTGGTGTAGGCATGAATGATTCCTCAAATTGTTTGACTTGTTGGGGAAACATTTCAGTGCAGCTGGTGATCAAACTGATAATTGGCAGCAGAGTTATTATTAACCGAAAGTAAAACTATTAAATCATTTTTTGTTCATTGAGATAACTATGACGAGAAAATTGTGCAAGAATCTCATTATTGCTTTGGGTATGGAGGTACGCAAGTCAAATAGAGATTTTAGGTTGAGAGAGATTTTGACTTTAGGACGCTAGTAAGCGACCAACCACGTAGCAATTCACTAAAAACTATTCAAAACACCTTGCAATCACATAGCAACACCTTAACATTGTGTCATGGGCTTTCGTATGGGTGAGCAGCACTCATTAAACCCATGTAATTGTTATCTGTGTCTAGAAGATTGATTCAGCCAAGAAGACTCTTCTGTAGGGAGTGTGTCAGCAATAATCAGCTGACTGACCTTTCCTGTTCCCTGGATGTTTTATCCTGTTTTGTGGACAATGGGAGAGCTATAAATAGCCTGAGTGCAGACTCACTCCACTCATAGATCCAGCGTGCTGTGAATATGAAAGGGGGTCTGAAAATAGGACACACGGCCATAAAAAGCACATAGACCGTTGGCCATATCACGATGAACAACCACGTCATGTGTCTGAATGCTTTCATGCTTTGGTGAAGGTCATTAGAGAGAAAAATTGTGTATCCAGTTGGTGTCACTGCAGTCCTGGGGGGCAACATGTCTGTTTTCTTCCTGAAGATGTGTGATGATGTACCTGTATCATAAAGAAGGTCGGGCTGGACAATATACAGTATTGGACAATATACATATAGACATTTTTAGTAAAATATTTAAATGTTTTTGAAAGTTGTCTCAAATCAGGTAAAATAACAAAGTTATTTGTTCAAAATGTAAATTTAATAACAGTAATATTGTGCAATATTTATTATAACTTTTTTCTATTTGCATATATTTAAAAATATCATTTATTTATATGATGGCAAAGTAAAATTTTCAGCATCATTACTACAGTCTTCTGTCACATGATACTTCAGAAATCATTCTGATATGATGATTTGCTGCTCAAGAAACATTTCTTATTATTATCATTGTTGAAAACAGTTGTGCTGCTAAATATTTTTGTGAAAACCAATATATATATATATATATATATTAGAATTCCTTGATAAAAAGAAAGTTAAAAAGCTATTCATTAAAGTTGTTTCTTTTGTAACATTATAGATTATAGAAAAAATTATTCGTCCTTGACCTTGAAGAATAAAAGTATTATTTCCTTTCCTTTAAAAAATCTGACTGAGACTGAACGTTTGAACAATATGTGTGTGTGTGTGTGTGTGTGTATGTATGTATATATATATACATACATACACATTTATATTTTAATATGTAGTTAAATATTATTTTACCTACCTATAATGAAAATATGTAATACATGAAAATTGGGAGCCTTTAAACATGTAAATGTAAAAAGTCTTTTTAGGAAATCGAATGGTCAAAATCATTAAAATAATAAAAATTTTCACAAAGGTGCATATTTTAATCAAAACCACGATCACGAATATATCATGAATATTCAGTATTTCTGGCAGCCGTAATCTGCTTATCTAAAAACTGCAGAATGACACACACAGGAAGAGTGTGAAGATTGTTTTAGATGACGTGTAGGCAGAGAAGGGAGGTTTGTGTTTGATCCCTGAGGTATGTGGGATGGATTGTATTGCATTGTGGCCAAGCCAAGTGCTTTTCTCTCCCGTCCTGTAGGAGATGATTGCCGTCACCTGTAATTACACGCTCTTCATCTGTAGCCCTGCAGACGTGACTCATCCGAATAAACACACTTTCCTCAAACCCATTTTCTCTGCAGCTACTACAGTCTGTATCTGTGGTTAGAGAGGAGAGGGAAAAAATTAATGCAAGTTTATTGCCTAAGTAACTTTGACATTGGATTCTTCTTTCTTTTATGTTTTTCTATGATGCAACCATGCTGGGCCATGCCATATTCAAATATTGAATGTGTTCTGAGTTGATTTATTATGCAAGAAAGTGCAAGAGACTGTAACTCCGCTTTTGAACTTTTCATTAATGAATACGCAGTGCCCTCTAACAGTTGGAGACCATAACTGCTGAAACGGGAGCCCTAAAAGACTGTCGTGGAATAACACTGACACCTAGTGCTTAATATAATGCTTGCTTATTCCTTCAAGAGAAATAGTAGTCCACCCAATAATGAAAACTGTCATCAAGTGTATACATATATCTTTTTTCCTAATAACTGCTTTACTACACATATACAGGTTTACCTATGTGTCCCGAGATGACCAGAGATCACATTCCTAAAGCTAGAGACGTGGGCCACTTCCTGTCCGTCACAGGCACAGTCATCCGCACCAGTCTGACCAAAGTGCTGGAGTATGAGAGAGACTACATGTGCAATAAATGCAGGCACGTGTTCTCCGTGCAGGCTTCTTTTGAGCAGTTTTACACCTTCACTCCACCCAGCAGTTGCCCCAATGAGGATGGATGTAATTCTTTCAAACTCACCTGCCTGTCCGGGAGTGACGCCCCTCCGGCCGCCTGCAAGGACTACCAGGAGATCAAAATCCAAGAGCAGGTGAGGCACCAGGGATCTTCTTTATTCAGGCACAGTCACCCTGGAGCAACCTGCTGCTGAAGAAATACTTCACACAAAAAATGATCTATTGACCACTCTTTTCTTATTACCCAAGCTCTGAAATGACATTTTAGGTATCGCAAAAATAGTCCATACGACTTGTACGCTATATTCCAAGTCTTTTGCAGCCAAATGACAGAATAAAAGTGTCTTGATATGCAGCTCAAGGGATTCAAACGTTTCTTGTTTTTATAAAATAAAAGAAGATTTATAAATAATAATACATTTATTATTATAATAATAGTAGATGTGTACTAACTGTAAATGTAGATGTGAGGTAAACACATTTACCCATCTAAGAAAAAATTATTTGTGTTTATTTCTACATGTCAAATCTGTACCTTTCCTGACCATCGCTCCTTCACTTACAGGTACAGAAACTGTCGGTGGGCAGTATCCCTCGATCCATGCTTATTATCCTGGAGGATGATCTTGTGGACAGCTGCAAATCAGGTAAATGCAGAGTATTAGTGGAAATAGAGTCATTTATGTCGTTTATTTAATGTATTTACTGGCTTTTACAACTTGGCAGTGCAGGAATGAGATCTTTGCTCCGTGTACATGACTGGCTTTATTAGATTTTCTTACGAATGAATTCAGAATGAAACTTTCTGTTGTTTTCAGTTATGTGCTTTAATGCAATAACAATAAAATGGAGAAAATTTTTCCTATACAACTTATATATTGCATTTTTAACATCATATTTTACTGGACAGTTCATGCTGTAAATTTTTTAACCACAGTGTTTGCTTCCTGTTTATTGTTACTTTCCTGATATAATAATAGTAACATCCCTCCTGGCAACATCATGTGTCTGTTTCCCTCATGATGCTGTCACGTGTTTCTCGCAGGCGATGACATCACGGTGTTTGGAGTTGTGTGTCAGCGCTGGAAGCCGATGTTTCAGGATTGCCGCTGTGATGTGGAGATTGTGCTGAAAGCAAACTATATCGAGGTCAATAATGAGCAGTCCACCACAGCACTGGTGCTGGAAGACATTCAGAAGGAATTTGAAGGATTCTGGGACAGCCACAAACATGACCCCATTGCCGGTACACAGTTGGTGTCTCTTGAAATATTGAATCTGGGAAACCCAGTCTAGTAGTACAAATAAGCAGTACGGCATTTTCAATACCACGACTCTTCGGCATTTAAAAGATTCCTCTACTGCTATCCAAACTCAATTACAGTCCTTGTAGAGGAAGTTGAGTTGATGAGGACCATGAAACAGTGTTGTAATCTGTTTTCAGTGGTGTTTGCTGAGGCACAACATCATTATTAGGCTACTATTGCTCATAGGGTTATTGGATTAGGGATTTGAACAAATCTCTGACTGAAAGTATTAAATGTAGACATGTAACTCATACTGTATCATTTGTGCTGCTGCGCACATGAATGATACTTCAAACCATGTGGCTTTTTGAGGAAAAATGGTTTATTACTTTCATACGCAGTCAAATGCATGGAAGCTTGTTTCCGCCATTGAATAAAGCAATTTTGACTTTTTAGCTCATAATTTCAAGATATAAACTCGCAATTCTGACTTTTTTCTCACAATTTGTTTGTGTGGTTTTATTAATCATAATCTCTTTCTCTTTCTCTCTCTCTCTTGACATTCTGAAGGCAGGAATGAGATCTTGATGAGTCTTTGTCCTCAGGTGTTCGGCATGTACGTCGTCAAGCTGGCTGTTGCTATGGTTTTAGCAGGTGGGGTACAGAGAATAGATGCGTCTGGAACTAAGGTGAGAGGTATGTGTTCACACTCATGATGGACAGTCTGACGTTTGGGCTTATCATGGAAAAAAAGTTGAGAGGAGTGCTTGAAAAGTGTATTACTCTTGTGAATAAATCTGAATGACTCAAACTATGCGCTCTGTGTAGGAGAGTCTCATCTGTTGCTCGTGGGCGATCCAGGCACTGGGAAGTCACAGTTTCTGAAGTACGCTGCTAAGATTACACCACGCTCCGTTCTCACTGCAGGAATCGGATCTACTAATGCAGGTTAATAGCATAATTAATATTATAATTTGCAAAATGAATAGCATAATTGTATGTATACTTTGCTTTTTGAAGTACTTCACTATTTTTTGAAGCATGTGGTATTTCTACTGTGCACAGTATGCAGAATTTCTGTATATATATATATATATTAAAATGTGCAGGATAATTACTGAGGAAAATTCATTAGTTCTCCCTGCAACATCTTGATATGCACAGATTAGTGGTTTTAAATGTAACAATATACTTTTTATATGTATATTTCCACATTTTATTCATCACAGAATCCTATAAAAATTTAAGTTTCCACAAAAATATTAAGCAGAACAACTGTTTTCAACATATTCTTCAATAAATGTTTTAAATTATACTTTAAAAGAAAACAATTATTTAAAACTTATTCAACAAAATTAATACATTTTTCAATAACTTGGCACTACGAGACTACGTTTGCAAAACGTATATAAAATAATATAAATTGTCTTCATTCTCAGAACTCCTAAAATTTGTGATTACAATATAAGTGATAAATTGGTGTTTGTTTAATATAAAGATGAATGAATTATTAAAGAGATGAATTAAACAAAAACAAAAAAAAATGTCAGAGCCAAACTTTGTATAGTACTGAAGTGGTTTGCAGTGTCTGGTGGGTAAATTTTCTCGCCCACCTCCTATGAAATGAAATATTGTTTCACATTTGTTTGCAACAAAGTTTGCTACATTGCTATATATACATACTTTTTATTTATTTAGAAAAAAACTAGGCACTATTCAATTTCTGTTGTGCATTAAGCAATTAGTGCTGTTGCATCATTGTTTGCATGATTGTGAAATTCTGGTCAGGTCTGACAGTGGCGGCTGTCAAGGACTCAGGAGAGTGGCACCTGGAGGCAGGAGCACTCGTTCTCTCTGATGGAGGTCTGTGCTGCATCGATGAGTTCAACAGCATCAAAGAGCACGACCGCACCAGCATCCATGAGGCCATGGAGCAACAAACCATCAGTGTGGCTAAAGCCGGGTGAGGAAATAATGTCACGCGCATGAGTCTAGAGGGGGAATACGAATGTTCACAGATACATTCCTTGCATTTTTATTATCCAAAAGCTTGTGAGCATCACATTAAATCTCCCACGTTCCTCTTTTGTAGAATGGTGTGCAAACTGGACGCAAGGACCACCATCCTGGCAGCAACTAACCCAAAGGGGCATTATGACCCTAATGTGTCGGTTTCCGTGAACGTGGCTCTCGCTAGCCCCCTCCTGAGCCGCTTTGACCTTGTGCTGGTTCTGCTGGACACTAAAAATCCAGAATGGGACAAAATAATCTCCTCCTTCATCCTACAGAACAAAGGTTTGTCCCAGAGAAGAGCTTTGTTTTGTAATATCAGACTAATATAATATTTATGTTATGTTATGTTATATGAAGGGACAAACTGGAAATAAGTATATGAAATCTCAATATATATTTATATATCCTGAATATAAAGAAAGTTAAATAATCCAAATATATTGTTACAACTATACACTCACCGGCCACTTTATTAGGTACCCCATGCTAGTAACGGGTTGGACCCCCTTTTGCCTTCAGAACTGCCTCAATTCTTCGTGGCATAGATTCAACAAGGTGCTGGAAGCATTCCTCAGGGAGTTTGGTCCATATTGACATGATGGCATCACACAGTTGCCGCAGATTTGTCGGCTGCACATCCATGATGCGAATCTCCCGTTCCACCACATCCCAAAGATGCTCTATTGGATTGAGATCTGGTGACTGTGGAGGCCATTTGAGTACAGCAAACTCATTGTCATGTTCAAGAAACCAGTCTGAGATGATTCCAGCTTTATGACATGGCGCATTATCCTGCTGAAAGTAGCCATCAGAAGTTGGGTACATTGTGGTCATAAAGGGATGGACATGGTCAGCAACAATACTCAGGTAGGCTGTGGCGTTGCAACGATGCTCAATTGGTACCAAGGGGCCCAAAGAGTGCCAAGAAAATATTCCCCACACCATGACACCACCACCACCAGCCTGAACCGTTGATACAAGGCAGGATGGATCCATGCTTTCATGTTGTAGACGCCAAATTCTGACCCTACCATCCAAATGTCGCAGCAGAAATCGAGACTCATCAGACCAGGCAACGTTTTTCCAATCTTCTATTGTCCAATTTCGATGAGCTTGTGCAAATTGTAGCCTCAGTTTCCTGTTCTTAGCTGAAAGGAGTGGCACCCGGTGTGGTCTTCTGCTGCTGTAGCCCATCTGCCTCAAAGTTCGACGTACTGTGCGTTCAGAGATGCTCTTCTGCCCACCTTGGTTGTAACGGGTGGTTATTTGAGTCACTGTTGCCCTTCTATCAGCTCGAACCAGTCTGGCCATTCTCCTCTGACCTCTGGCATCAACAAGGCATTTCCGCCCACAGAACTGCCGCTCACTGGATGTTTTTTCTTTTTCGGACCATTCTCTGTAAACCCTAGAGATGGTTGTGCGTGAAAATCCCAGTAGATTAGCAGTTTCTGAAATACTCAGACCAGCCCTTCTGGCACCAACAATCATGCCACGTTCAAAGTCACTCAAATCACCTTTCTTCCCCATACTGATGCTCGGTTTGAACTGCAGGAGATTGTCTTGACCATGTCTACATGCCTAAATGCACTGAGTTGCCGCCATGTGATTGGCTGCTTAGAAATTAAGTGTTAAGGAGCAGTTGGACAGGTGTACCTAATAAAGTGGCCGGTGAGTGTATATTAGGATGTACTATTCGGAACTATAACTGAATATTCAGATTTACACCTATATATTCACAATTTATTAAAAAGTGGGTCTTTATTATATAAAATGCCTTTGCATTTTGCAAATGTTTTGTTTTTTACACATTTTTTACTTGGCACCTTTTATGTTTTAACTTGGTATTTTACATGTTTTTGTTTACATGGCATACAAGAAAATGTAGTTTGTAAGGCATCATCTGAAGTGTTATTGGATCAAACACACCCCTATCCAGCCCGATTGCTGGTTTGTGCCTCCCTTGTGGGATTTGTTGCTTGTTCGGTTTTCGTTATTTTCTCAAGTGATGCCACTTTGATAGGAAAGCCTGTTCCCTCGAGGGCTGGATCACCCCTCATTTGGCTTAGAATCTCTTTGATACTGAGTAGAAGTTAATGGTGAAGCCTTGCCATTTGTTGCATATTTATAAAATATTCATCTTAACATCTCTCTCTTTTTCTCAACTCTCTTCCTTCGTGATTTCCCCACAGGAGCTCCAAGTGAGTCTTCATGTTTATGGAGTATGGAGAAGATGAGGGCCTATTTCTGCCTGATCAAGACTCTTAAACCTTGCATAACACAGGAAGCGAACGCCATCCTGAGCCGCTACTATCAACTGCAGAGACAGAGTAACAGCCGAAACGCTGCGAGGACAACCATCCGCATGCTGGAGAGTCTCAGCCGCCTAGCTGAAGGTCTAGCATATTATCTGATCTTCTTCACTCTGCGTTTCCACAATAAGTTGTTATTTGCTGGAAGCCATATTCAAAAACCCATCTCACTGTGTTCCTTTGTGTTTCAGCTCATGCCAGGCTGATGTTCAGAGAGACGGTGACAGTAGAGGACGCTGTTGTTGTGGTGTCTGTTATGGAGTGCTCCATGCAGGTAGTTTTATTAGCAATGCTGATGCTACTCTATATTCCTGAAGCTATATTACATTTTTGAGTAGTGGATAAGCATTTTTTTTCTTTACCTCAGGGAGGCGCTCTACTTGGAAATGTGAATGCTCTACACACCTCTTTTCCTGACAACCCCTGTGAACAGTATAAAACACAGTGTGAGGTTGTGCTCGAGAGGCTGGGATTGACTGAGATCTTACACCAAGAACTGCTAAGACTCTCGAGGTAAAGTGAATCATACACACACTACCATTCAAAAGTTTTTTATTTTAGAAATTAATCTTTGCTTTTTTTCAGCGAGGATGTATTAAATTTGATTAAAAAAATGTGTTACAAAAAAATGCTGTTAATCTGAACTTCCTTGATTTAATTTGAATCCTAAAATGCATTTTGTTTTCACAAAAATATTAACTAAAAAAAATTTAATATTAAAACATTAATAAGATTTCTGAAGGATCATGTGGTACTGGAGTAACAGCTACTCAAATTTCAAGAATAAATTACGTTTTAAATTATATTCAAATAGAAAACAGTACATTTTAATTGTATATAATAGTTCTCAATATGAATGTTTTTACTGTATTTTGATCAAATAAATGCAGCCTTTGTGAGCCTTCCTTCAAAATAATATTTAATTTCATTACTGGTTATGTTTTTGTTTTTTTCAAATATTAAATTGATGAAATTTAATTAGCAGTATGAATAAATTAAATTGTGACTTTTAAATTAACATTGCATAAATGTTTATGTGATTACATAATTTACATATATTACTTATGTAGTAAATCATTTAATAAATAGTTCATTTAATTCCATTAGCATTATTTTTTATTTATTTCATTTTATTTAATATTTCATTATTAATATGAATCAGATAAATGGTAAATGTATTTTTTTTGTAAATTTATTACATAAATTATTTGCTTTTAATTATATTTATACGGTTAAATAGTAGGCCTCAAATTCATTTAGTATGTGTCTTACCGGAAGACGGGCATATTTTCAAATCAAAATGGCGAAATTAAATAAAAAGTTGAGTAGTTTGCATCACTAAATAGGCTATTACTGCCGGTCATTGAACATTTCAATCGTAAAACAGTTCTAATACTTCTACTTACATCTTTCCACGATCTCTCGTTGCATTGTGACAGTGACAGTAAGACCCGCCTTCTTTGATTTGATTGGCCATCTCGATCATTTTGACATTGACGAATGCTGTTAGAACGCTGAGGCAGAGCAGCCTAAAAATGTCATACAACAATTACTTGTGAAACTTTGTATCATCCTGACAACAAACACATTAAAATTACAAGATAAGACAAATAAAAAGAGAAAATATATATTTTTTTTTTTATTTTTTATTCATAGCTCACAAAATCAAAGCAATAAAGGCTTTTATGTTCTTGTAGGCTACAGAGCAGAAGACCGGACTCCCCTAAAGGTACCGAACCACATAGTGACCTCACCGTTGAGCGTGCAGCTGTTGAGAATCACGGTAACCGTGATGTGACCACTAATTCAGACGCTGACCTGGACTGGTTCCACTCCTTATCCAGCCCGACTGGTGCCGGCTCCGTCATTCACACCTCCACACAGAACACTACGACCTCACTACGCCGTGCAGTGTTGCCTAGCAACAGCCGTTCCAAACGCTGCAAGGGTTCTGCGTGGGAGAAGGAAGAGGATAAATCCACGGTTAAAGCTGTGGTGGAAAGGGGCTCCAAAAAGCTCAGAGGCAAACGACTGAAAGAGATGAAAGCGGCCCTCCTGCTGAACGAAGAAACAGTTTTAGGAGGAACTGATGATGATGTGTTCTCCCACAGTACACCCGTGACAGGGAAGAAACCCTCAAAAAGGAAAAACACAGCCATCAGTCTTCCTGACACAGACCAGGAGGCTGATTTCAGAGCCGAGAGTGGAGAGGATTTACGCAGGAGACTCACAAACTTCACATTCAAGCCGAGAGAGAGAATGTGTCATGCCGATCAGTCGGTTGTAAACTCTAACACGAGTGCCAAAGTGGCGAAACCTAGCGCACCTCAGATGCGAGATAAACAGGCCGAGAGGGAGAACCAGTCGAGCTCACTTCCTCCAGCAGAGGGCAGCAGAGCTAATAACATGCTCCGACTGGGAACTCGCGATAAAAACAAAGACGTTTCCTCAGAGGTCTTGAATGATGAGAGCAGAGCTCAGAAAGGGACGTTTGAGGACACTGAACCTCAACAACAGCTGCTGCCGAGACTGAACAGCCTCTCTTCAGGTGAGAATAATGGTAACACTAATAAACTCCCACAATCCTTACCAAAGACAGACCACCCAAAGACTAAGGTGGCCAGCTCCACTCTGGACAAACTTTCCAGATTCTCTTTTACGGGCTTAGCTGAGGAAAAGACTGGAGATGAAACAATCCCAGCTCCACCGGAGTCACAAGAAGCCATAAATGGCAGTTCAAACAAAGTGGCAACAAGCACAGTTTTCGAAAACCAGGATATCACAAGCACACAGATCAGGAAAAATATAACCACAGATGTGAAGAGCAGCGCACTGCAGACGGGCAGCACGAGGACAGAGCCCTCAGACAGACAGGAAGAACTCCGAGAGAATGCTTCAAAGAAGAGGAGATGTTTTGAGTTGAGCTCCGGAGGATCCGCAGGACTCCTTAAAGGTCTTTCACTGTTCAGCTCGACTGTCATAGATGATGAAGATCTAGACGCTGACTGGAACTGATGCAGCAAGAGACGTTTGTTGTGTGTAATACAAGTATAAATCATGTGTGTATATATATATATATACATATATACTTTTTTTTTTTTGCATTTAAATGTAAATGCATTTTTGTTTTTGTTTCAGTAAATATAAATAAAATGTTTGTCCGGTTTTGTTTTCTCAAAATTGCAGTTTATACAGTTACGTGCAGTTAATATAGTTAAAAATGCAGTCCGTAACTTTTGGCGCTCTAGCGGTTAATAAACAGAACTGCATGCGTCTTGCGGAAGAACATTTTTGCCGGAACTACTTCTCTCTGTTTATGTCTATGACGAGTCACGCAGGTACTGGTCCCACTCTGCAGTGGTGCGACTCGCACCAGTCTAAAATAGTCTGAATATAAACACTTATTATAAGTGTACCGTAGTGATTCAGGATAAGACAAAAAACACGGTTTGGAAAATGGATTCATGATGTACTTGCTCTATACATTTTGTACATTTTGAACACAAAAAGTTACAGACTGCGGCTTTAAATGTACTTAGATTTTTATTAAATTTTTTACATTGAAGTTTGCCTACCCCTTGCAAAAGTTTTCATTAAGTTATGTAGATATTTTATAAGGTTTTTATAAATATAAAAAAATAAGTAATATCTTTTATAAAAATATAAAAAATGTTTTTTTGACATCATAATCATGATGGTTTATGAATTATCTGTTTTTTTACTAAGGAGACCTAAATGATTTATGTCAGAAAAAGCGAGAATAATAATTAATTCCCCTTAAGTGTGTAACCAATTCTAAAATGTATAGTAAAATAATTCACGAATCAGGCCAGTTACAGTTAACATCAGTCAATGTTTAATTGACGTGCAGTGATTTATTGTTCAATAATAGCTGCATTCGCCAGCAAAAATAAAGCCAGACTAATGTTGTCTTTCAGCGCATGTAAAGTCAAATAACCATCAAAACAGATTCTTGGCTGCTTAGAGGACGCTGTAAGAGATGTTTTCAGCCTTGAACAATTCACCCCATGGGAACAGTGAATGACACCTTGGTGAGGAGATGTTGTCTATCGTCATGGAGACGGATTGCATTCCATCGGGAGTTTAGGGATGAAGGAACTGCAGTAGGTGATAATAGGATCATACAGGATCTACTGCCATTCCCAAGGTCAAAATCATGGACAGGTCTCAATTACATTTTGCTTGTTTGTCATTCAAACCTCTTCAATAGCAAGAAATCAAGTTCACCCTTTTTGTTTTTTGCTGTTTTGAACAAAAAGGAATTTAATAATCTTTTCAAGCTATTTTTTAAGGTTATTCCCCTGTATGTATGTTAAAAGCCTTACTGGTATTTGCAATATTGCTATCTTTGACCTTTGTCTTTATAAACAAGGATGTGCTTTTATTGATGCATCTGTTAATTTGTGACCGTAATAAGCTTCTGTTTTGTTTTTTGAACCAGTTGTGAGATCATTTCCATTGACTGGCTGAGTTACTAGTGAAGTCTAACCTTCAGAGGGTCAAGGTCTGTACAGCTTCAGTATTCCTTTCAGAGCTGCGGTCCAGAGAGGCTGAAGGTAAGACGAGACGTTAATGGATCCTAAATTTCCTGCAGATGGATCACTGGCCTTATCAATAATGAAGCATTATTGATTTAATGTCTCTGAATGTGCCACCAAAGATACCCAAAGCCCCCAAACTCACCATTACATCATTCCTCTGGCATCTTACACTGTCTTAGAGGATATTTTATTTTGGGACTTGGGACTTATTTTAGGTGCAAAATATATGTAATTTTAGTCTTACCTGTTTAATAGATAGATAGATAGATAGAATGACAGATAGATACAGTTTAAATAGTTACATGCAAGTTTACATACTTTCTGTATGTAATGTTTACATACATTAAAGTTTTTCAGTTTATATGTTACCGGTCCTAACGCCCTGAGAGGGACTCATTTAGCCTACATAGGCTACTCCTTACAAATAAAATAAAAAATCTAAGATTGTAAATGAAAAGATTAGCTAAAAGCCTTTTGCTCTTCAGGTAAGAAGACTTGAAGCTTTCAATTTCCCGTCAGGTTATTTTGATATGTCAAAAACACATGGGTTTGGTGTCTTAAGTAAACATCTGAACACCTTTCTTTACACCATTCTGTTCCATTCAGCAGAGTTTTGTTTGGCAGGACCCAACATTTTACTTTTAGGCCCGGACACTCTTCTTTTTTGGTAAGTCATTTATGCTGCCAGTCATTTGGTACAGGTAATCCTATGCCTTAAGGCGTTATGATCTACTTCAGTTGCATACATGATCACATGATCGGGACAGAGCTAAACGTGTTGCTCTGGCAGTTGGGGTGTAGCTAGATTGCATAAACCCAGAGGTGTAATGTGAATGTTGTTTGTGCAGCTCTTCACCTGGAACGCTGCAGGGGAAAAAACATCAATCACTACTGGGAATGACAGGATTATGGGAGTTATGGAGCAAGCTCTATTCTGCTTTTCGAAAAAGCTTGTTTGTACTATTTTTCTGATAAATAGTATTTTTTTTTACATGACAGGCATGCATGTGACACATTAAATGTGTGTAAAGTTGGGCAACACATCCTCTGTGTACGGTCAGCCATCGCCTGTTCGCTGGAAAGAAAATTGCTGATCAAGAAACAGTGACTCACACATGTTAGAAAGTTGGCGAAATGTGCAACATCCTTCTGGGTGTTTCAACAACGTTAAAGGAAATATTCACAAATGAAAGTTCTGTTATTAGTTACTCACCATGTTGTTCCCCCGAACTTTCAAAGGCCAGGGACTGTCAAGCTCATAAAATTAGTCCATAAAAACTTTTTAGAGCTTGTCACATGTAGTCACTATGAACTGCTGTTGGTTGCCAAGAGCTGAGTGGCGATTCAAGCGAATCGAAGTCTGCTGTTGTTCCACAAACACTTCATAAAGGTCCCTCTGACCTAGACTGGTATTGATCTTTGACTATGGTTTCTAGCATGCCTGTTGAGACCGGACGTCTCCCGCCGTGATGCGTTTAACAAGAGTCCCACTACTGTGTCTCTGGAAAGCTACAAAGTCAGAAGTCCTGACCTTTGCAGTTCAAACAGGAGCTAATGGGCATCCAACAAAGACTCTTTTGCCAATGTTTTATTTTTGTTTTACCACAAGTCACGTGTGGAAGCATCAAACCCCAAGATCCAAATAATTGTGAATTTTAATGACACTTGAAAGCAAGTCCTTTTGTCACACCTATTCAAAAGTGTCTGTGATGTTTCACGTGTTCTCATTGGCTGTGGTTCTCCACGAGGTAACGTATGCTTAGCAAACACCACTTCCTCCCGCTACTTCTGCATAATGTGCATTTCCCATGTCAACCAACAACTGTAAGTTTTGCATTTGTACAACTATATTTTTCTTTTTATTGGAACTGCTTGTAATTTTCTCCTTTCCAGGACGAGTAATATGGGGCATTTCTATTTATGTCGACACTTGAGCTGATTTAAATTTGAAAATGGGCTTTGAGACTCTTAGTAATGAATGCTGTTGACCTTTCATGCTTTGCTTTTGGAGATAAAGATCATGTCATAAGAACGAGAATGCAAGAATCGTGTGATACTGAATGTGAGTGATCCTTATTTTGTATTCAATTATGGTTCATTTGTGTATTGTTAAAAAGCAAAGTCTTTTGTTAACAGCGTCCAGGTATTTTAAGCAGGAAGTCAAGCTTATATATTTGAAGTATAATATATTCCATATTAAATATTGTCTAGTCCTACTTTGGCTTGGCTGCAGGCTGGTACTGTTATTATGGATATACATGCATGTGCAGGTCCACTGTTATATTACAGCCACTGGTTTCCTGGCAGCGAGACAGGAAGTGGGGGTTGGGTGCAGTCTGCACTAGTTCGATAACATGCACAAAAACACTGATTCTTGATGCCCTGGTTTGTACGTCCCACACGCTCCAAACCTCAGGGAATTATTCATGTGGTGGTTCTTTCCCAAACCAGCCGATCTGGTGGCAAAATAGTGAAGTTGTGAACATTGGCGGCATGGTGTACAGGTCTTTCTGTCCTCTGAGAGGAAATGTGTTGTTTGGGTCGGGTGGCAACAGCGTTCATTCATCTCCAAGAGGGTCAAAGACCTTTTTTCTGTTAAAACACGATCGCTGGTTAGATAAATGAGGCTGGTGTTTATGGAAAATATAATAGAAATGTTATCTCACTCTGTGCCCGTGTTGATTTTAATCGGTGCCAAATGATTCTGTAATATTGTTTTGTTTCACATGTAGCTAGTATCTTTTCCACAAATGTTTTTAAAATGTACCGCTTATCTACAGAATCATAATAAAAAAAAAAAACATTTTCTGAATAAATGTAAGTTGGGAATTCCCTTGCAAAAGTCACTTGTTGTGAGTGATCGCGAGGGTGTTGCTATGTGTTGTATTGTAATACAATATCACTTTACTCCCTAATAAACTAATCGCGTAGAAAGTAGGAAAGTAATCCGTTACATTACTTTTGCATTAAGCTACTTTTTTTATGTGGGCTGGCCTTGCTTGCTTGTTTTTTGATGATAATAAAAATAAAAAAAACACAAAAGTTATATTTTTGGCCAAATGTGAACACAAAAGGGAAATGAATAAGCCTCAGACTGAAGGAAATGCAAATTCCTGCCTGTACAGTGGAGGGCACAGCTCTGATAAACCTCTTAGCTGTGCTGCCATTCTGGATCTCAGAAGAATAGGACACAGGTCAAGAAAGGTCAACACTATGGGCAAATTTCAAATGGCATTTTTGCACCCTTGAAGGGCACTTCAGGAAGGTTTTTTTTTTCCATTTGTAGGGGTGTTCCAAACTAAAGGGAACAAATGGACCCTTTCACGAAGGGCCCTTCCATAAAAGTCTGGAACTACAATAAGCATCATGTTCACACGACGCCTCTGCACTTACTCACGATTTCTCTCAACATGAGGGACAGGAGAGCTGTGTGTTAATAAATGGCAACACAAAGTAACATTAATTGCGTTACTTATTTGAAAAAGTAACAGATATTTTATTGTTAATTTAAAAGTAATCCGTTACTTTACTGGTTGCAAGGATGTTCTGGGTGGTTGCATTCTGGTTATGTAAAAATCTTGATTTTTCTAATGCTAGGCCACTGATATATTTGATAAGTTCTTCTAAGGTGTTTGAGTAATGGATAAGGTTAAAAGAGCTCACAATGCAAGTATTTTCTTGGCGTTGATATGCGGATGCTAAGGTGTTAATGCGTGGTTGTACACTGGTGGCATAATGATCTCACAATTCTAGGTTTTTCTAGGTGGTTGTCAGGGTGTTGAGAGGTGGTTGCTAAAGTGTTCTATGGTGTTTTGAGTATGTTAGTGTGTTGTTATGTGGTTGCCAGGTTACTTACTGGCCAAAGTAAAAAGAGTCCACCCTCAAATCTCGATGATATTTGGTCTCTAGAATGCTCAGGTCGTGTCTTCAATGCAAGTATTTTTTCTCCCATTTTATTATCCGGCAGGCAAAAATCATGAGTTAGATCACTTGGGTAAGTAATAGCACATCTCTTCTCAATAAGTTGCACTGTCATTCATGCGCTGAAGTTTAATGAGCAGTTGTAAAAGCGACGCTTGCCTCAGCAGAGATATGCAGAGAACTGCATGTTAACAGACCTCAGCTGTTCACAGTGGAGTGTGAGCGCTCTTTGTGTTGTGAAGTGTAGCTGCTCTGTGTGTGTGGAGTGAGTGGGCCAGAACTGTGGCTCAGAGCTTCAGTTGTTTTGGAGACAGGCCTCAGTGTCATCCAGTACCACGGCTCTGTGTAGTCTGCAGGAATGTCTGCTCGGTGTCTTTGTTCACTTCCTCAGTACGGTTTCCATATACACAGGTGGCGGTTTAGCAAGACTTAACATGTAGCAGAGGCTTTTCTTTTTTACTTGCTTTCTTTGGAGGAACACTACTGGTTGTTGTTTTCCATACAGATGCAATGAGTGAGGGCTAAAGCTTTCAAGCTTCAAAAAAAGTGAGTTGAGTTGGCCCTTTTCAGTGAATTGGTTGATTCAGTTCACAAAGCAAGTCTGAATGATTTGTTCATCAATTAGACTGATTGGGTTATGACTCTCTGAAGTGAAAGATTATCAGAATTTGTATTATTATTATTTTATTATTTTATTTTATGTATTTTAATGTCTCTTAGTGCCCCTTCATTTGTATTTGCATGGAAAGGACTAACCAGCACAATTCATCAGAAGTTTGTCTAAAGAGTCATAAAGATAAGATAAGGGTGGGTAAATAAATAAATACATTGTCTTTTTGAGGTGAACTATTCCTTTGAGAAACATTACATAAATTTAAAATGAAGTGCAGGTCAGGTCCAGCTCTTTTCTGTGCTGACAGAACTGCTTTGTCTCATTAGTGACATGGAACTGCATAATAAATCTGATGAATAGACCCTGAGAACAGGACATTACGCAACTATTGTGCTTGTATGTTTGGACAAAGCTTTCTGAAATTCATTTGAGCTTTATCGTTTTAACTTTTATATATTATCTATTATCACAGGCTTATTATATATTAGTTAAGAGTGAGTGTGTGTGTGTGTGTGTGTGTGTGTGTGTGTGTGTGTGTGTGTGTGTGATACAATAAAAACATATAAAACAATGATTTGCAACTTTAAAATAAATTATATTTTTATTTATTTTTTTAGGGGGGGTCAGTCAAGCTATAATTTGTTAGTGTTGTATTTGAAACCAGTTAGAATTGTCTTGTCAGAGTGGGGTAATTGCAGTTGAATGCATGTTCTTAATTGTGAGATTATGGGCAATTGAACAAGCATAATACAGTTATTATACAGTCTTGTTTCCTCTCGCCTCAAGTTTATATCTGTTGATACTAGACCCAATCAGGCAGACGTCTGGCTTCCCTGTCTGCTGTGTGCAGTTTGATATGTTGTGAAGAAAGTTTATGCGTAGAAAATGTACTTTGTCTCAAATTATAGCTATTGCATGTCATGGTGTTGAGGGTACTGTGACGTAAATATACATTTCAGTTGTTTCCGCAGGAATCGTACTGATAATGTTATGCCATGTGTTGTGCAATACGGATGTTGTGAAAAATGAGGGTAGCATCAGTCCTTATGTTTTGTACATTTGTATATTGTGCAAGAGACTCTTGTAAACTGAAGTTCTCATGAGACAGCAGGGCAAATAGACATGAAGGCAAAGGAATGTTAAGAAAGGAATGCCCCATTTGGGCAGCGTGGACAATTACCCTAGTCTGTCAAACAGGTGTGGAGTGGAAACAGCCTCAAACACCCTTAAATATAAATAGTGCTGTTTTTCCCTGTGAAAGAATGTGCAATCTAAATGAGGGTGAGTGTATTTGTTGATTCAAACCACAAGCATTTGATCCACTCAAGAAAGACCTGCCTTACAAAACACCAGTATACAGGCAGCACTTTAAATAAAAAAAAAAGACAATATTTAAGAGTTCTGTTTTAATTAAGAGTATTAATACATGAACATGGACTTTTGAAATAACATTAATATTGTATTTGCTTACATTTATTATCATCCCCATTCATACTAGGGAGATTGGCTTGCGTCTCTGTTTAGTCCAGTATATTTATTTTTAATTCAGTTTAACACAGGCACATAGCATACACCTACCTAAAGTCTTAAAAAGCTGCCTTTAAAAGACTTTTGTAGTATTTTAAATAAAATTTAAACAGTAAGCCTATAACAATTTAAACAAAATACATGTTACAAAAGGCATACAAAAAAAAATTAAGTATTTTGAAGTATACTAGTATTTTATAAATTAAATTATTTATCATATAACATTTTAAAACATACGTGACTAATTTTCCTGTGGAGAAAAATGTTTTTTTTGTTTTGTTGTAGAATTCTATTTTACAGTGTCCTTGTTGTTACATGTTACATAATAACTATAAAATATGCAACTAAACCTAACCCTTACTCAAAGTACATGCAGCCTAGTTAATTATTATTACTCAGCACCTAAATGTATAATTACTGTAACACCGCCACCTTAAAATAAATTGTATCTTTTTTTGTATTAAAAATGGTTGTGAAATAATGCTTTAGAAAAATCTAAAAAGCACATTATTTTGTGGTGCTTTTATTTTCAACTGAGTTTGTTTTTCCCAGGATGGCCGTTTAGTGTAAAATAAAAGAAAAACATTTCATAGCCCATTAAAAAAAATGTTTTATGAGTTGTGTCGTGTTTATAAAATAGCAATTAATTAATTCCAGACTTATTTCAGAGACGTTCATGCTCATTGAAGGCTTAAGACCTGTGTGTGACAACTAGCCCCGGGCTGTTTCTACACTTCTATGTATTCGGTGGGAGGAGCCAGTGTCGCTGGAACTGTGATTGCGTTTGTGCGCGGGTCTCTGGAGGAGCTGCAGCCAGTGAGATCACATCCTCGCGATGCAGCTGCCAGCGAGTCAGAAAGAGAATGCTGGTTTATAACTGAACTACGACTCAAATCTGCGACATACGCATACCCTTCAGAACTATTGTAGCGAGATATAAACGCGTTGATTTTAGATTATATACGCAGCCAGGTTCTTCCAGTCATTCGGGACTATGGAATGCGGTTTCACTTAAATACCTCCCTCCCTCCCTCCTGTTCTTGGTGGGCTCGTGCATTTTGTCTCGGCTCGTTGTTGGATCTATCGGTGTGAAACCGAACGCAATGTGGGCCAGAAACGATTTTGAGGACGGATTCGACACTTATAAGATAGGTAAGAGGTACCGCTTATGTAATGACATTGTAAGCCAGATATTATGTTCACAAGAACAGCCATGTTTGATCTTCAGACTTGCGCGTGTAACGGCTCGTGTATTGTTGTTCCGCGCGCTCAGGCTGTGATGTATTAGATACGTGATGTTCCGTTATGAGCGCTGTGATGTTGACCATCACTCGTGTCACCTTCAGGCGGTCTTTGTTTGGGTCAAGGGACGGATATGGACACAGGGGTCCCTAACAGAGGGGTCTCTTTAATATATGCAGTGCCGTGGCACACATGTGTCCTATTTTTTTTTTTTATCTTGTGTAAAGGCTAACGTTATATATATGGTAACACATTAGTTTAGGGTCCGATTCTCACTATTAACTAGTTGCGTATTAGCATGCGTATTACTAGGATATTGGCTGTTTATTTAGTACTTATAAAGCCCATATTAATGCCTTATTCTACATTACCATATTTTACATCCCTTTAATCCTACCCAATACCTAAACTTAACAACTTCCTTACTATTAGGCAGTAATTAGGAGTTTTTTGAGGCAAAAGTCATAGTTAATAGTTTGTTAATAGTGAAATGTTGTGAAGACATGTTTTTTCTTTAAAATAAAAATTATGCATATAATATAAACACTTATCTAATAACTTATGTTGTTGTTATTCTAAAGTAAAGTATTTCATGTTCCGTAGTTTAATGCTTATCTACTATTAATGTTAGATGTAAATAAAGAAATATTTTTTACTGTTAGAAACTGTCAATGTTTTAAATTATTGCATTCATTTAGCCTACTTAATATGTTTTTTGCCCACTCAAATATTGAAATTGCTTACATGTGTCTTATGCAAATTGCTCAGTGGTGAAAGTAAAATACACATTCAGTGTTAGGCTATTTAGTAGTTTGTGCTTTTACAATTTGTGTTTTTAAAGTTGTCTAGATATTGAACAGTGATGCAACAGATTAAGTCTCTCTGTAAGTATGCTTAATAATTCATATCACGTTGCGTAACTGTTGGTGGTCTTGAAGAACGGCTGGTGCCCCGTCAACAACCAGCCCTATGTTTACCCGGGATATTTACTCATCTGATACTCTGTCACGATGGCTAATGTGGATCACTTTCATATGAACTGGTATGAACTTGAGGTTTTTCCACCCAGGAATTATGGAGACCTATTTTTGGTTCTGGTGATTTCAGCTGGGTCTTGGCCTCCTGTTGGTCTTGAACTCTTGTAGGTTTAAGATTCATATAAAGCATCTGAAGTATTTTTTGTTTTTCTGTCTTAGCTGCTATATCAGGAACATTTCTCCAAGCTTGTGACTTTTCTAAGATGTATGGCACAATAAAACTGCATGTGTCAGTTGTAGATTTTACTGATAGTAGGCCTACCTGTAATGAAAAGGATGGTGTTGTTTTTTCTTTACAGGTTTATAATGTAGTAACTACTCCATAATAATATTTCATCACTTTGTACTATGAATCAGTCTTTTTTGTTCTCTTTGGAAGCAAATCAACATGTTCAGAGATGTTGGCAAAAGAGATTTCATATTCCATTTTTTTCCTGGCAGGCGTTGCGGAGGACAGCCTAAATGGTGGTGTCTAAACGGATTACACCTCAGAAAAGATTAGGCTAGCAGATATTGGGCACAAGCCCTCTAGCGCAAGACTGACCATTCGGTTCACTGAACTTCTCCTTGTTTTATTGGTTTGGTACTTTTGGCCCTGATAAAAACTCTTCAAAAGTTTGGGGTTTTAAGTTTTTTAAAATATCTAATATCTCTCTAATATCGTTAAATATTATTAAAAGTTAAAAGAACTGTTTTCTATTTGAATAGCCTATATTTTAAAATGTATTTTATTCATGTGATGGCAAAGCTGAATTTCCAGTATCATTACTCCAGTCTTCAGTGTCACATGATCCTTCAGAAATAATTCTAATATGCTGATTTACTCCTCAAGAAAACAGCTTAATATGTTTGTGGTTACTGTTATAGTTTTTTTTTCAGGATTCTTTAATGAGTAGAAAGTTAAACAGCATTTATTTGAAGTATAAATCATTTGTAACATTATAAATGTATTTACTGTCACTTTTTATCAATTTAATGTGTCCTTGCTTGCATAATAAAATTAATTTATTAAAAGAACTTACTGACACCAAACTTTTGAGTGATAGTGTACATATGAAATAAACAAAACTATAAATATTTCTAATAGAATTAATAAGTTTAAGACAACAAAACTGTTCTTTGTCATATGAGTCATATGTTTAAGTTTCACAAACCTTTATGTAGCTACAACATAATTTTTTAACCGTCATAGAGTAAGGATGGAGAGTCAGTTTAAACATTTAAGCAATTTTAAACCATTTTAATGCAAGTAGATGCATGTTTTAAGGAAAGAGAACCCAATTCTGAACTCTTACTCTGTTTTCTGTGCGCACACACAGAGCCGCGCATGCAGTCAGCACGCAAACACCGAATTCCGTTCTCTTTGCTTGAACGGACACATACACCCAAAATGATGTCAAGCTGCATGTCTCGTCAAGTATTCTCGTAAAAACAGTGGCTTATGACTTACGTGAACGTTAACAATTGAGAAAGAAAACGGATGCGTATCATTATATTGGATCTGTGCATTAGCCTAGCTCTTAAAGTAAAGCAGCCTAATATTCCCACTGCTGAAGAACAAAATACAAAGACAAAATCTCTTGTAGCTTTAACAAAGATTAATTAGGCAGGGTTCCAGACTGCGACCATTTTTTTGAGAATGTGCGAGTTCAAATTTTATGTGGTCGCATTTGTGCGAGTGCATAGTCATGTACGAGATTCGTAAATTTTGGGGCATCTCGCCCGGGGGGCGGGTAGGGTTAGGATTAGAGTTAGGTTAGGGTTAAGTTTAGACCTAAGTTCGCTAGCTAGTTCTGTGCCTGCCTGTGTGCGCTATTGTGCGCGCTGACCCTGGTCGACGAGAACCCGCATGAGAGATGTGACGCAGGACGTAACCCCGCCCCCCGGGCGAGATGCCCCAAAATGTATGAATCCCAGTCATGTACTACTCAGTTAAATTCACGCATGCGCAACAGAACGCCGTTGCACCAGCAGCTGCTATAGTCCGTAACTTATGTTCAAAATGAACAAGTACATCATGAATCCATTTTCCAAACCGTGTTTTTGACTTATCCTGAATCACTACGGTACGCCTATATTAAGTGTTTATATTCGGACTATTTTTTTATTTAGCAGGTCGGCTCAGCTGCAGAGTTGCCCAGTGACTGCGTGAGCACTGTTGAGCACTTTGCTAGCGTGTTATTTAACTCAAAGAAACGCATCCTATATGAGATTAATCAAATTAAACATAATATTACAAATCATATCTGCACAAAATGATGTGAATGCACAAGTGAACTTGAACTAATACGTGCCATTCAGAATGATCATAAGTGGACGCGCTTCCTGGAACAACGCGACACGGCAAAACCCAAATAATTCACAATGTTTTATTACAATATTGTTCTCTTTATAATGTTACATAATATGACAGTCCCAATAGTCATTATTAGTCGTGCATTGCCGTTTGAGCTGCGCGTGCTAAAGATCACGCTTTAGCGTAAAAAAAAAAGAGAAAGTTGTTAGCACCAGTGCAACCAGTGGAAAAGTGATGTAGTCTGGAGCCCTGTTAGGATATATTTCATTTTACAGTGAATATTAGACAGTGTTATTTTGCATTTGATTATTCAATTTCTCTAAAGTGTTAGACTTCTGTACCTATGCAGTTCTGTTCAATGCAGATTCACTCCCCTACAGTCCACAAAATCACCCCAATCATTGTAGAATGCTTCATTCTTTCCGAATAGTGCTATTCATATGGTGAAACTCTTTTCATATAGCAATATATATCGCAGGAAAACAAAAAATCACAATGTCAGGTTTTTTTCCAATATTGTGCAGCCCTACTCCTAACCCTATCCATGATCACATTTAGCTCATTTTCACTGAAGTAATGGTGTTTGTAATGGGTCTTTCATTGTGAATAGGCAGTTAAATGGTGGAACGGTTTGAAATCATGTGTTTGTTGGATATGACATCCCTCTGTTTGTCTCCTCCTCTTCCATGGTAACCCTGTTCTGTTTGTTTCCTAGGTTCGAGCACGTCCTCTCCTGGATGGGTCCCAGGCTGCGACTCAGCATGGCAAGCTTCCTCTTCCGCCACTGGCATTAGCAGCCGCGGGCGACGTCACAGCGCTGCCTCGGACAGTGGCGATACCGGCATTGGAACCTCGTGTTCTGACAGCGTAGAAGGTACGAAATATATATGGCGCAGCTTACTTTTGAACAAACCATTGGTGGCTTGGTCGACTAGCCTAAATCTGTTTTGTGAGATGTGAAACCTATTATTGATCGGCTGTTGTAATTCACGGCTGGTTTTCGCAGTCAGACTTTTTCTAGCAAGCTCATTACAAAATCAGCCCGAAGTCATGACCCATGTCCTTATGCATCGCTTTAGTCAGACAAAAACTTAGGATCTTTGAACATCAGCTCCAGTTTCACCATGACCAACAAATACAGAGATTTTAATGCTTTCTAATGCAAACTAGGGCTGGTTTTTGTCTGTCACTTTGATTTTTGAGAAGTTATCCTGAGCGAGCAACGTTTTGTAAAAGCCTCTAGAAATGGGTCACGCTTCAATGTCTCTTAAATGTATGTAGGCCAATGTGTGCAGTGGCTTATGGGTACAGATTATAAGATGATGAGTAATGTGAAATGGTAGAGATTTCTCTTTTGCCAAATAACTGTTTGCATCCAAACACTCCAAATCACATGTATGTTTATTGGTGCCTCAAGCTGATTCTTCACATTGAGCCAATTTTTTTATTTAACATGTTAGACAACATAGGAATTATAAGGCCAACAACATACAATTTGAATCTAGACCAAGAGTTAAGTGCCTGTTAAGTATGCCTGCGAATAATTTAAAAGTAGAAAAAAAGGTGAGAAGAGAACAATATACTTCGTCAGTCGGAAAGATTTAAAAAAATTTTTTTTAAATAAGTCTCTTATGCTCAACAAGGCTGCATTTGGTCAAATAGATATATATATAGTTTTTAAAAAAGTATATTAAAATAAAAATGGCAACGCTGAATTTTCAGCAGCCATTGCTCCAGTCTTGATCCTTCAGAAATCATTCTAATATGCTAATTTGGTGAAACATTTAAACATTCTTTGATGAATATAAAGTTTAAAAGAACAGCATTCATTTAAAATTGAGAAAAGTAATGTTTTATAGCATTGTAAAAGTTATTACTGTCACTTTTGGTTATACAGGTTATACATTTGGTAAATGTAGGGTTTTCAAGGTTGAGGAGAAGGTTTTAGTTACAATAGTGATTGTCAAAACAGTCACGGCAGATGCACTTCGTATTTTTTCTTCCATGGGATTTCTGATATGGTCATACATATTTTAGTATAAATAACTACCTACAACTTAGCAGCTATAATCACCCACAAGGCAGCTCAGTCAAAAAAGTAGCACTTTACTCTTCATGCATTATGCAAGGGATTTCAGTGGAAGGCAGTTCTTTTACAATTAAGTTTAAAAGAAACCCATGCAATACATTTACAAATACAAATTGAATGGCACTTAAATTTAGTGGCACTAATGAGCATTATTTACTAGATGTTGGTGGTCCGTATCCAGACTCTCAATATCATTAGAGTTCCTGTGTCTCATCTGGTAGAGCATAATGCTAGCAGTGCCATGGTGATGATTTCATTTACAACACACAATGTATAAATAATGTTATATATTAAACAATAATAATGATATATAAATAATACTAAAATAGCACTACTTTTTTTACAAGTTCAGATGCAGTTGTAGGGTGTTCTATATGGTTGATAACTATATTAGCGTCCCCACCAGCAGACGATATCGTTGTTTATTCTAAGCGTGTGATTGTCTGTCACTTTAAATGCTCAAGGTCGTTAAAGCAGGCTGAATTCTGATTGGCTGTCAATGTTTTCATCGTTCATCAGCTGGATAAAATCGTTCTGGGGTGCGTTTCCCCGAAAGCATTGTTAGCCAACTATGGTCGCAAGTTCCGTCGTTACCAATAGTTCAATGGAAATTGCGACCAACTTGCGACCATAGTTGGCTAACGATGCTTTCGGAAAACGCACCCCTGATCAGTGATTCCAATGATATAGTTTCTCTATGCCATTATCGTTATAGCTGAGCTGTTGTGTGAAGTGTGAACTCTGCTGTTCTTTAATATTGAGAACAATTGTTAGAACTATATCTTTATTGCTAATCGTCCTTGGTGTGAACAGGCCTTTAGGGTGTTCTGGGTGGTTCAGAACAGCCCACCCTCAAGTCTCTATGATTCTGTGGTCACTGGATAAATTTTGTGCTCCCTCCTTCAATGTAAATCTATCTATGGGTTGTATTCTCCCCTGATTTGTCATCATAATTGATGCCTAGGGTTATGATGTATTTATCCAATGGTATATCATGTCTTTCCCAGTGTGAGCTCCCAGCTGGAGACGTACCATCCTCCTGCCCTATATTTCCATGCAATGGCCATGTTGGTTATTATCTCACGGTACTTCCTGTCCCACTGCTGTCTAAAGGGAGCTGACAGTTCCCTGGCTCAGTGCCCCAGGAAGAGGGGCCGTCCTGTCGTCAGGCTGACCGTGGCCATGCTCGTATTGATCACAATTCCCTGCTTAAATTGATCTCTTTATCATTAGTGCAGTAAATACGCCTCCGCTCAGGGCTCAAATCAAGGTCAAGCACAGAGTCACTGGCTGTTCATACATTCTGTTCTGTTCTGTTGGGTTGTGAATTTTGGCTTTTGCGAAAACTTGTGACTTAATTAAAATGCCCCAAGTGGTACTGGTGCAAGAGTCCAAACATGCTTGTTTCAGTCAAGAATGATCTCCGGGCTTTGTCTCGGTGCCGATTTAGATGCACGCAGCCAGTATGAGTTGGCTCCAGAAGTAGGGCAGATCTGCCATGGAAACATCTGTAATAATCACTGTGTAGGATGAGAGCCGTGATATCACCACATGGACATTGTAGAGAAAATAACTATGACCTCCCCAGCACCGCTAGACTTGATGACTAAAGCCATGCATGTATAACTTCAAACGAAGTCAAAGCTGAATATTAATGCTTGTCATTGTCAATATTAAAGTTTCTGTGGCTTTTAAAAAAAAAATACTTTAATGTATTACTTTTATGATGTTTAATGATGGCCACTTTAATGATGATTTCAATAATTATAATTATATTAAGCAGATGGATATAATTTAGCAGATGGATATAATTTAGCGGCTGGATATATACTATTGCAAAAATAATGGTTCATATAGCCTAGGTTTTCTAAACACTCTAACATCTGCCATTGACGGTGTCGACTCAAAGTTGGTGTGTTGGTCTTGTCAGGATGCTCAAACAAAAAAAAAAACATGTTTACAAATTTTTGGGGGAATCATCCTAAATATTAAGCTGGGATGGGTTTGGGATTTACTTTGTTTAAATCTTGCCATGTTGTGCTGTGCTCAAGGATGGTTTTATGCTGGCCTTTATAAAGTCCCTCTCCCAAATCTTTCCTTCATTAAGAATTCTAATGCAGACTCATTGGCTGTAATCTACATGGAAAAGGGATATACTATTCTGGCACCCTCTCCAAAACCACTATATCTAGTTTTCAACGTCCAATTGGCTTATTCCATTTTCACTCTATAAAACACTGAAACAACATTCAGCCATAATGGACAGACAGCAGCACCCTATAATTTAATAGCTACTGTCTCGAGATTTAAGTGGTTTCAGTGTTTCCTAATCTTTTCTGAAGCTTTTGAAATCTGTTTAGGATCTCTGTTATTTTTATTTGTTTATATACTGTATATACATAGTGTATCTGTGGCCACTGTGCATTTGCATTGTTTGTCTGTGTGTTTTATATATATATATATATATATATATATATATATATATATATATATATATATATATATATATATATATATTATATATATATGTATATACATACAGTTCATGCATTACCTAAATATTAAAAATAAAGTTAATCACAAGGGTCTCCCCTGGTAATGTTTGGGAATCACTGATCTAGTTTCTTTTTTTTAATGCTATTGCTAATTGCTAGTCAAAGGTGCTTTTTCTGTGTTTTTATGGTGTGGGTTTGCTCTCCTCATGTGGATTTCATAATTAGCAGATGGCCTCATTACGGTGCTGCATATCTGTGTGCCTGGGGACATGTCCTGCATTTAGGACATCCTGTCATATTGTACTCAGTCACTTTTGAGCACATGTGACCTCAGATGCATAGAGAGTAGAGACAGATGCATAGTCACCATGCCTTAAGCCAGCTTAAACACGCTTAATAAGACTTATGGATTCAATGCATTAGATACAATTTATAAGGAAATTTGGGTATCTTGACTGGTGAATTGGAAAAAAATTGGTACCATATAAATGATTGTTGATTGTTAGTGATTAGTGTATCTGTATACAAAAATATTGAAAGTAATTTTGTAGATAAATGAATTGTAACCGGTCTGAGTGAAGTTGTTAAGTCTTGAGGTTGCTCAACGGTTATCAGTTGTGATCTTGCCCTTTGGCCCTCTGAAGGTCTCATGAGTTTTCCTTGTAAGACGTCTTCACTAGTCTATAGTGTCAGGCTTTCCTGTGACACGTGTTTAACCTTGAGAATCATGCCAGAGATGTGTCCTCTTGAAGATTAATTTACCTACTTTCATCCACCTTGAGAATCAGAATTCCCTCTCTCCAAATGAGCTGCCGGTGGATGACCTAAAACAAGGCACAGGAAATTCCTTTTGTCTTGAACAAGGACGCCTCATGACCTGAGTCACTAATTATACCTTATTATGGGCAGCAGCTTCATTATTACTCCTGGGGGGTTGATGGCTCCTATCGGAAGCTTCATTCTTGTTTCAACAACTCTTGATTAATGATAAGGCAATGACATAGCTGGACTTATTTAGACCAGAATAACATTTATTGCCCCACTTGCTATACTTCCGATCTGTCTGAGTAATGATTATTTGTCATTAATCGGATGAAAGTCTTCTGTCCTGGGTCCTTAACATATTTGTCCTTGAGTGTTTGCCAGGCACTCCTGGCACATGCATTTCCATGGAGCACTTACGCAATGTAGTTTAGGATGGTAGGTGTCAACTTTCTGTGTGAGGATCAGCTGTGTCGAAAGGAAACCCGAATCGCATGACTTATCAGCCAAGAATAAACACAGAGGTGCCCTAAAACTAGCTGGAAAGGATGCCTTGGATACCACTGAAGCATCCAGAAATACACAAGGAGCAATCTCAACAAAGTGACGTGAATTCCAGTGCAAATGCTGTGGTGGGCATTGGGAACAATTGTGTCAACTCAATAAACGTCATGTTTTTTTTTTTTAGATGTAGCTCTATTACATTTAAAGTCCCCATGAATTCAAAATTGACCATACTTACTTTGTTTGCCTAAATTGATCGTTTTGTGGTGAACAATTCATCCATGCAAGTCAATCCACACAAAAACATTTTTTGGCTTCATAATCTTTAATCAAAATCTGAAAATTCCCCTCCCCTCTGCCTTGGAGGACCTTTCCTGATGACGTAGGTTTGACGGTTATGGTGTCTGCTTAACATCCGTAACCACGCCCCTCCAACTGACAGTAGACAGGCTGAATGAAACGCCTACTTTTCTAGATCCAATCAGGTGCTAGTTGGAAAAAAAGCCACGGCCACTATTTTGCTTCATTTAGTATTGCGTTTCTCTCGGAAATACGTCACAACACTGGAGAAAAGTCGTTTGCAACTTCCGGTTCACGGGGGCTTTAATGTTTCAGCATAGCAAAGATGCATTATATGTTTCATAAAAATTAATATGAATATGAAAAAATGAAAATCTTTATGTAAAAAAAGTTTGAAAAATAGATATATAGTATTATTAGTAAGGCATCCTTCGTAAAACATGCCAAATCAAATGTGTGTGTGAAGCGGAGCCTGCAAAGGAGTGTGAAGCATTCGGCTTTGGGACCATCCCTAGTAATATGGTTACTTTATTGTTGGTTTTCACATGGGTCTCAGTTTGTCTGTGGTTGGTTAGAGATGTGATTGTTCATCGTATTTACGTAGACAGTTGGTAATTTTTGACAAATTAATGATCCTTTATCAGTTTCAAAAACTGGTAAACTATCTTACATTTGCCATTTTAGGTTGCTACTATGTTTAAATAGGCTAATAGTTTCAATCCAGTGGTATTAACCAAATCTCTCTCTTCAAATCTGTCTGATCTTCTCCGAACATCCTAGTCCCAAGGGAATTCCAGGTCAAAATGTTACTCTCTATTAGATTTGGGCTAGATTAGCTCCTGGCATTGTCTGATTAGCCAGTTGGGATTAGCGTTTGACAGAGAGTTGGGTAATGCAGTTAGTATGATTAAGGGGGGTATTGTTTGCTCATGGCCTTCTGGGTCTTATACCCCATATAGCCCCACCCCGAATCATTTTTACATGCCAGCTGCTCTGAACTCATCTCTCTAATGATGGCTTAGACCCTGAATGAGGAATGAGTTTGACACAACACTGAGTTTACATTATCTTCTTAATTTACATGAGAGCCAAACCCCCTTTGGTCAAGTAACTGCTAGATTTTTGGGCGTTTGTAAATGTATGCAGATGCATGCTAAATGGATTTGTTAATTTGCCTTGCAGATATATGTCCCCAGCACATGGGTGTGCATTGCTTAATGGCAGTTAGCCTAATAGCACATCCTCCCAAAGCCAAAAACAATCACTTTTTATATCAGTAACACTCCAGCCAAGTACTGCTACCAAAGACAACCTTTCGCTAAGAGTCCTTAAAAACCCTCCTTAAATATAAGGTAATTGTAAGGATTGTACTTCTCAGCTTTGGCTAGCCATTCTTTGAATAGCTTGGACTTCTTTGAGTAGTCATGGTAAGATGTTTTTTGTTTTGTTTTGTTTTGTTTGTAGTTTTTTGGAAGTTTCATGCTGGATATCACTTGGCCTCGGATAGCCAGACCTCTAAATGCACAATATAAAGTTTGGTCCTTATGATGTATATACTATGTTATTATGATATATACTTACAATTGTAATTTACAATGAATTATTTCAATCATATATAAAATCGAGGCAATCGTTATTCGTTACTGTCTTTGCAGTGTGTACAGTCGCTGAGCTTTAGGAAGCCTCCGGAGCTGAAATTCAGATATGGTAATGGAATTTCATTTACAACACGCGCTGTAAGCGGTTGACCAATCACAACAGACTGGGCCATCTGACCAATCAGAGAAGAGTAGGCTCTCAGAAATAAGGGGTTTAGAGAGACCGAATCTTCAAACAAATCGTTTCAGACTCTTTGAGAAATTATTTGATGGGCAATGTATATTATGAGAAAATTAAAGTGTTTTTTGACCTTGGAAGAATGTAAACCTGTTGTAAGAGACCCACAAAACAAAATTGGTAACCTTAGTATAATGGGGCACTTTAAGGAAAAACTGACTGATGACTATTTATTGATAATTAATGCTCACCCGAGGTAGTAATGTGGCCATGATGTGAACAATGCAAGTACAATGTCTGTACAATTTTTACAGGGCTTCCTTATGACCAACAAGCTAACTAATTGTTCAGACATCACACAGACTAATTGTCAGGAGGATGTGTAGTTTTGCACATCCCTAATCATAGATGCACAAGCAGGACTTATGTTTACTTGTGCCGCATTGAAACATGAGTCATATTACCACCACCCATATAGAGAATAAAATGAAATCCAGTGATGCTTTGCAAAAGAGATAATCCTCTTACCTGAGTTAGTAATGTAGCCATGATGTGAAGTGTCTTTTTAAGAAGTACAATGTCTGGAGTTATGCATAACAATCTTTTTCTTTTTCTTTTTTTTTTAAGAAAGCTTGCAGATTGTTTAACGTCTGCTTTGAGACCGCTGGCGTGTTCATTAGGGCTGTCACTTTTGAGAAAAATCTAATTCGAACGCATATCAAATATCAAGCAATGTATTCGAATATATGTATTAATGTATTAACAAATGTATTGTGTTTGACTTAATGTTTGAAACAGCAGTTTATCAACTTAATCTATATGAAGTGCCACTATATGCATAAACAACCACAAAATTAGGCTAATGTAAAAAATAAATAAAAAAAAACAGAACCGGAACAGCATGGCACAAACAATAACGTGACAACTTAAACAGCAGCAGGAGTAAGGCCTGTAGCCTAGCCTAATTCATTTCTTAATATTGTTTGCTAAAAACACCAATCTATCACCTTGATCTGGATCAAGTGCGGCTCTTTTTATTGACGATGTTCCCCGCGGTGGAGAACACACACTCGGAGTACACAGACGTGCCTGGCACACACAGGTATTTTTGTGCATCAATGTTGAGAGAAGTGGTATTTACGGTGTAGAGCCCAAAATATTTCCAGACACTACTTTTTAGATGAGTTGGGGTCATAATTGTGCACTCAGGCTGGCCGTTCTGTGCGTTATCTTCCATTTTCAAAACAGGGAGACTATTGGCTATTATTCACTTGATTTGGTCATGGGCAGATGCTACAATGTGTTTAGAGCGGCTACAATACGTTTAGAGTGCCCGCTCCTGGATGAGATGGCAAACAATAAAATGAAAACAAACGGTATAGTCATAGACTGTAAAAAAAAAAAACGCTAAACATGGCACTTTAAAAACCGGATTGTTTATTTATAGTTCGATTACGGATATATCACGTCATGTTCGAATGCATATTCGAATATCGATTAAAAAGTGACAGCCCTAGTGTTCATTTACTCATCTGACATATTGTGTTGTGTTAAAAGCTCGATGGTGTTGAAAAGCCTGCCAGTGCAGGGTCGTCCAGAAATAACGCACCGTTTCACCCTTTGGCAGAGGTGTAAGGATTTTCTGTGCATGTGAACACCAACCTAATCAATTCTGAATTAAGGGTCAAGCTGAGCATGATTAAATCTCACCCAAATAGGATTTTCTATCACAACTCAACTTTAAGAACCAGTTTGTGTTGTATGTGGACATTTAATAAGACGCCTTGTTTTTTTTATGGATGAGGGCAGCGTGAAAGGATGAAAGTATGTCTGTGTGAGGCTGTCTAATTACAGTGGGAGTGTAGCCAAACTCACACTTGGAAGCTTCTGCCCTGCCCTTTTTAATTAATAATCTCTCTGAGTTTTAACCACACACCATAACGGGCTTACTCACGTTTTTTATGTGTTGAAAACAGATCTGTTTAGTATCCAGCATATCTTGATCGTATTATGGAGGACAGGGGAAGGTAAGGATTTCCAGCTGAAAATAAGTTTGACTAGTTTTGTTAAGGCTAGTTACGCCAAAAAAAAACGTTATTAGGAATCACATGGTGCTGGAAAATGGATGAAGGATGAGTTGGCAAAAATGCTACATCATTACAGTAAACAAGAAACGGCATTCACATCCATTTAGTCTCGTAATAGTTGTATTTCCAAGTGATTTGGGATATTCAATGAGGATTTTTGTATGTCTGAGACCAAATCTTGCTGATGCGGCTTTGAAGCCTCCAAGCTCCCCATGTTGGTGACCTACATTCTCTGCCATAGTTCGTAGCCAGTATTGACTGTTCCATTGGTTTCAGTTCATTGTGAATTTATCTGGTAAACAGGAAGCTATGTAAGATCATGACGATGACATGGACACATCATTCACTTTCTGGCTGTCTACACTGCACAATGAATCTCTTATTGACATCATGTGTTCGCACTGTTAGTTAAGATCAAAGCATTTGTGAGAGTGCAGAAATCGAATTGGAATGACAAGATCACTGCTTTCATGCGCTAAACAGTCATGTCTGTATGCGGCTAATGCTTATCGCTGCAACCTTTCATAATGCTATGTGAGTAGATCTAAATATAATGCTATACCTAATCAACACTTTTCAAAATTAGTTCATCTGTAATAGTAAAAACTTGGTAGTAAAAGATTCCGAGCGCTACACGTGTAATACTTTTTTCATATGCAAATATGTTAACCAATCACAGCATTGGGCGTTTACATTGAAGTGTAGATTATGCTGACAATTTTTTATGTAAAAATCTGACTAACATTATAAGTGCACCTCAGGAAATATTATAAAATAAAAATAAAAATGTAGTTCATGACCACTTCAACTATATTCTCAATTAATACTTTGCCCTGATAGGTGACTACAATTAATCACCGGATTCCCAGTAGCTCTGTGATATTACTGGTTAATACCATTACTGTGATATTGTGTTATTACTGATTAAAACGATTCATCAGTATTTGCCATCAATATTGGTTGAAGTTTAACTCTCTAAATTCATCCCTTTTACAACACCATCATAATCAAAGTAGGGCTTTGGTAACAAATTGACTCTCCTCAGCAATATATTTTAAGCAAAATACTGTCAGTCCAAATATTTCTAATTGTTGGTCTGTGCAAATTAATGTTCTGGGCCTTTGTGTTGTGTGGTTTTTGGGAAAGACACATCGAGTAAAACATTTATTTTTATTTTCACAGGGCTTCCTTATGACCAACAAGCTGACCGATTGTTCAGACAGCATGCAGACTAATTGATTTTCAGGATATGTAGTTATGCACATAAACATGGATGTGAGAGCAGGACTTTTGTTTACTTGTGCCGCATTGAAACATGAGTCATATTATACCACCCATATAGAAAATAGAATGAAATCCAGTGATGCTTTGCAAAAGAGATAATCCTCTTACCTTAGAGGAACCAGATAAGAGCTTTCAGTCCTTCAAACACTGCAAGATGTAGTCCTGTGCAAAATCTCCCCGCTGAGACCGAGTAATTTCTCTAATTATGAACTAAGGGCCATGTTGACAAAAGTAGGTTAGCACCTCTTGTTGAATATAGTGTTTTATAACTATAGAACATACAGTTTTTAGATTTGATACACCATCATGGAATGATCATCATTGCATTTTATCAGGTTAACTTCACCCATATTCACATAATCATATGCAGCTTCACCTGTACTTTCAAAGGCCACACATACAGAACGATTCATGTTAAATTCACTGTGTCTGGTGCTCCACCACAGGAAGGAAACTATTTGAACTTAAGTGACTCTTCCAGTTTCCACATATCTGGAACAAAGCTTCTCTTGACTTTTCCATAATGGAATTTGTTGAAAAGGGAAAGATCAGGTCTCAGTTATTTTATGTAATGTGTGTTTTGTTGATTTTGGCTTTTCTAAGTCACATTTCACACTACTAAACTCAGCATTTGTAGTTGTTGTAACTCAAGTGTGCTTGATATAGCAGGCAGTTGGTTATGTGTTTTTCAGCATCATTACTCCTAATACTCCAGTCTTTTGTGTCACATGATGACATTCAGAAATCATTCTAATACATTAATATCTAATAAATATTTCTTATTAGTATCAATATTGTGCTGCTAATATTTGGGTTTTTTAAGCTGTGATCAATTTTTTTTCATGATTCATCAACGAATGGAAAGTTCAAAAGAACAGCATTTATTTTAAATTAAAATCTTTTGTAACATATTCAAAGTCTTTACTGACACTTTTATTCAATTTATTGCACCCTTGGTGAATAAAGTTTCCTAAAAAACAATAAAAATCTTTCTGACCCCAAACCGTTGAATGTTGTAAGTATATATTTGTAAAATATCTGTGTAAACAGTAGACCTATAAGAATTTTAAGCTTTGTTAGGCAGTAACATTTGAAGCTCTTAAATTCAATGGATTTTAATTTAATTCATGAAAGACTTCACATGTAGAAAAGGAGAGCGTCTTCTCTTGTAATGAATGAGGTCACTGGCTAATCCTCTCTCATCTGGTTTATTCTCTCTATTTATCCTGTCAGGACTATTTTACCATTTTATCCCCAACTGTTCCATATGTTTTTTTGCACAGCTGAGCCATAAAGGGACCTTGTACATAGAACTTCTTTTATATTGACCTTCTTTCATCTGTTTGGGAATCGCATGTTAGCCATTACGGCTGTGATGATGGCCCTTTTGTGGTAAATGTGATCCTGTGCATTAGGTCTCTGTTATTGTGGCCCCTGAGGGCTGGGCCGTCTGTCATCAGGCTCCAGCTGCTGTGCGTTTTGAGTATGAGGTCTGGAGAGATGTTTGTGTGAAAACCGTCACAAAGAACTGTATGATGATAATTCTCTTTATTTTTAGCTCTAGCCAATGAAAGCCGGACAATTTGCAGCACAAAAGTACACAACCCAACGTCAAAGACATATCTCGAGATTAAGAGAAAATAAATTTACATTTGCTTTGGTTAGTTCAACCTTGGAACCTTGTAAAATCGCTCTTCCTTGATTTGCAACGTTTTTCATGTAAAGGTCAAAGTGGCGCATGATGCTTGTGTTGAGCGGTACGTTGAAGCCCTGACATTGTGAAAGGGCCTTACATTTTCTCTTTTTAGCATTTATCTTACGGTAAGTTTTGTCGTTTGTTGGTTAGGGATAAGCTTAAATGTCAACACTTATAATATGATTTTGTTAAGTATTTTTTTGTATAGATCCGTTGAACAGTTCTACAGTGATCAACTGATTTAAGGGTATTTGTAGAAATATCATCATGTTTTCTTTCTAAAAATCTACTATTATTATTTCGTTCTAAAGCTATCTATAAAGGTGTACTGTTATCTTGCTGTTGGCATATTTATATCCAGACATTAATAATTATTTAGTTTTAAATAAAAAAACATTATGACTTTTGATTAATTTAACATTTTAATTATATTTTTTCTGAACAATTTTATTATATATATATATATATTATTTATTATATATATAGTTTTTAATTTAATGTATTTTTATTAGGGCTGTCAAATGATTAATCACGATTAATCGCATCCAAAATAAAAGTTTGTGTTTACATAATAAATGTGTTTGTACTGTGTATAATTATTTTATATATATAAATACATACACATGCTTGTATATATTTAAGAAATATTTGCATGTATATACTATATATAGATTTATATATAGTTTATATTATATATAAATATAAATATTTTATATATAAAATAACACATTTTTCTTAAATATATAAATGCACGTGTGTGTACTTATATATACAAAATAATTGTACACAGTACTAACACATTATGTAAACACAAACTTTTATTTTGGATGCGATTAATCGTGATTAATCATTTGACAGCCCTAATTTTTATTTAATTGTATTCATTATTAATTTAGCTTGAGGTATCACAATGAAAAGACCTTGATTGCCTGTCTTGTCCTGATATTTTCTTCACGCTGTCTATAAAGAGCTGTCCCAGTCGCATGGCCTCAAACTCGTGAATGAAACGGGACACGCTGTGCAAGGAGAGAGGGGATGAACGAACATGTATGATGAATGAGAAACCACCATGTGCTATACTGTATTACATTCTTTATCTAAATGGAAGGAGGTAAACTAATCAAACAAGAGCATGAGGCAGCCCAGTTAGACATATGTCTACTGGATATGGATAAAGATCAATATGCATGCAGCCATAGTGCTGCCTTTGCTTTAAAACAAGCTGCTGATGGAAGGATGTGAAAAACCTCACAGGAAAGGATTGTATAATTTATGGGATTGATGAGAGGAGGAGATTGATCGGTTCACCATGTAAATGGAGGACCAGGGATATTACAGAGTGTGTATGATGAACAGGAGCTGTAGCCATTCATGTTGTTTTATGATATATAAGACATCTGATCCTTCAACCTCTACTGGTAATACTTTAAGTTAGTAAGTAAAATGCACTTTTACAGGGCTCGACAGTGATGTGTGCAAGCTGTGAAATGTATTTGTGTGCGAGTGGTGGAAAGAGTAAAACGTATTGCTAATTAAGAAATTACTTACTTGAGTACAAGTAGAAGTACAGGAAAATAATATGACTAAGAGTAAATAAGTAGTTTGCTGAAAAACTACTCAAGTTACTGTGTTACAAAGTACTTTAAAGGGCACCTATTATGGCATTTAAAATGTTCCTAATATTGTTTTGGGAGTCCCCAACAACAGTTTTACAAGCATGCAATGACAAAAAACACTTTTGTTGTTTTATAATATGCATTTATTTTTACCTGATTTCCTCAGTGACTCCCATATGAATCGTTCTACGACTCATTTTTCCAAACCCCGCCTTTGCGTGACGCTAATCTGCGGTGATTGGTCAGATGACCCAGTCAGTTGTGATTGACAATGTGTGTATAAGTAAAATGTGTTTACAGAGATAATACTTCTATTGGTTAACACGGAGTACAGCGTACAATGGTTTTTATCAATTTGTGTTATAATAATGATTTTAGTGCACCGCTTTGTAGTAAAAAATTTAAAATAAGAGAATGAATTTAAGTTGAGTTATGAAGCACATTCAGCACATTCAGTCTTTGTTTGCGTTAGCCCGACGCATACATTGATAATGCAGTACTACGAGGTATTGCTCTATTCTTTGACAACTCCAATAACAACGACAAACACTTCACATATTTCAATACAATTTACATTGAAGACTATAGAAGCTGCGCTGTGCGTACACAACACACACAATAATTATTGAGCATGCTACATAAAACATAAAAGAAACAATTATTAATATTAATAATACTTGCAGGTTGTGATTCGGAGGAGGAAGCTGATCCAAATAAACTAGGTAGGCTACTGAACCTTTTTTCGATATTAGCCGGCACGCGAATCCACATTTGACAGCATTTATGTTTGTGAAGCAATCATCTTCAAAATGACGCGAAGAAAGCACAAGGTCCGGGCTAACGTATACTTCTGTGGTATAGTTGTATATATGAACTGTAGCCACTTAGTCTTCAAATGCTCCTCCCTGGGCAGATGAAAAAAGTTCGCTTTTGCGTTGCACTTCAGAACACAGCATCTCGTCAACATGATGTTTTCAGTATTCCCTGGCGTCTACGAGGCACGAGCGCAATAAGTGGCCGTATCTTATTCAAATAACTTGTCAAGTTGACGTCATCTAGACAGAGAAAAAGCATCGGTCGTCTATCGATTCATATCAGCGACTCAGAGTCGACTCTTACTTTTGAGAGACAATAACTTTGTATACGGTGAACTTTCATATTTAAAACTTTGCAGGATGTTTTTGTTCACTTAGATCTATGTTACACACTACATGAATGATAATTTTCAAAAATCCATAATAGGTGCCCTTTAATATATTTTAATTATAATATTATACATGTTGTATCCATTAAAAAATTTATTTAGTTTCATATTTATGTTTAAATAATATAATGTTATTTTTTTATTTCATCTATGTTGATTATATGAAAAGTGAACAGCAAGATATGGGTAAGATAGAGTAAGATAGGATCAAAAATCACAAAACAATTCAAAATGAAAAGAAACAGCTACTCTCTGTTTATGTAATCCGAATGAAATGTGCATTTCTCTTTATAGGCGCGTTTACAATACTGCGAAGATGGCGAGTCAGCAACATCAATTTAATAGGGCTGGGTAATAAATATCGATTTCTCGATATTAATCGATTCTCATTTTTACGAACCGATATCGATTCTTAAATCTCAAGAATCGATTAGTCATCCTGTTTCATTTGAATGAATGGAACATTGTTGTAGCACGCTTCCAAAACATCGCAATAATCTTTGTCCTTTGTCACTATTGATATGAAACAGTCTACATTTTCAAATTACGTCCATTTTCTTTCGAAATTCAAAAACATAAATACCGTTTTGGCGCTGTGGCGAGATCGCTCTCGCGCAGCTCAAGAGAAGCAGCAGCGTGGGGTGCTTCCGCCTTAATAATACCAGTTACAGCGCGAAATAGACATGAATGAGCATCTGAAAGTGTGTTAAAAGATAGAGTACAACTTATCGAAATCCGTATCATGTCACATTGATTCGCTCAATCAGTGTTTCAACCGTGGAAAGACGTCAGTTAAACAGCTTGTAATCAATGTCATGTATCGTCATATTTACCTCAGAAAAACAACATGTGACCATAAACTCGTTAGTCAGCCAGAAAAATTTACTCTAGAGAGGAGCATTTTGCTAAATATATGCACCATATTACATATGCATTATAATCTTAATGTTCTTCAATATTTAATGCATATTTGAATAAATCTGGCAAGTTTTTATGACAGCCACCATTTATATGTTTATATTTCATATAATCTTCTTATTATAAAAATAAATAAAAGTGTAATTTAAAGTCCCTGTAAAGGCAATAAAAAAAAAATTCTAAACATTATAAATGTTAGAAATGTATTGCTAAAACATATTACAAAGACTGAACTGTGAAGTAGTGTTTGTATAGCTACAAAACAGTTCATTATTACCTTCATATTAGGCTAATGAAGCCTATAGGCTACAACTAGACTCCCATAGTTTACAGAATTAGTTAAGAGATTTGATTTCCTTGAGAAAATTTGGCATTTATTGTAACTGATATCCAAAATAATCAATATTGAATCAAATCGAATCGTAATCGAAATCGAATCGAATTGCAAGCAGGTGAATCGAATCGAAGCGAATTGTGACATTTGTGTCAATACCCAGCCCTACAATTTAATCTTTGCAGCCGACACTGACACAGAAAACACTAGTTTATTAATAAACAATTCAAATGTCTCCTTGCTATATTTGACACATTCATTATCATTACTTTTGCCGGTTCTTTGTAGCAAACTTCATGCGTGTGCGGAATAGTATATTACATAAATGCTCATTATGGTTTAGTATTCTCTCCAGTATAAATTTAAGTAATTAAATTAGTATAAAAATACGATTATTCAACTAATGGCTTAAATGAACAACTACAAACGAACAGCCCAACTTATTTCACATATTTTTGAACCAGTATGTGGAGCGAGCAGAGTGGAATCTTCAGAAAGACGCTCTCTGGTCTGCAGGAAATGTTACCACTGATCACATGCTCTGGTGTGAGACAATATGGCCTCGTTCACACTGCAGGCAAAAGTGGCCCAAATCCGATTTTTTGGGGGTCAAGTGACCAGGTCACACTTCTTCAGAAATAGTGTGAACACTCAAATCTTGCCCAGATCTGATTTTTTCAAATCAGATTTAGACCACTTACATATGTGGTCCTGAATCAGACCCAGATCAGATTTTTTTCAATACTGCCGCAGTGTGAACAACCAAGGCGGATTTGATGCGACTTTTACGTCAATCTACATCGACATTTGTCACAAATTATGCGCCGGCGAGTCAGACATTCTGTCAATCGATCTCTGACGGAGATAATCAAAGATTGCCCTCGACATCCGAAAGTTTTCAAAAAACAGCGTCTCTGTGAAGCTATTCACATCACATTCCCACCACTCCTGGGGTCCGTGTATAGGCTACTTTTGCGTCCATTCGTTTTTTTTTCCCTATTTGAAAAACGAAAAACATGCTTTCTTCTGTATTAGTTTTTAGACTGGTGAAAAAAAATATTCACATACAAACTTATTTTCCATATACATTTTTACAAAAATAAGAAATTAGATTTCTGCATTTTATTTGCATTGACCCGGAACATTTAGGCCTAGATAAACGTCTGTGAAAATGTTTTTTTTTATTTATTTTTTTATAATCTCAGTATAACATAATAAGCAAAAAAAAAAAAAAAGACTTCACATACAAAAAAGAAATAGAACACAAACTCATTTCCAAAACTGTAATTAGGATAGGTTATATAATAGCCTAATAAAACATTCATGAGTTATTTTATGATAAACTATAGCCTATTACTGTCTTAAGTGAACTCATTTAGGCTAGTTATAAACGCAAATAATAATAACAATAATAGCCTAATAATTATCATTATTATTATTACGTTTATTAGGCTACATATTTAGAAGACGCTTTTATCCAAAAAAGAAATAAAGCAATTCGTCAAATGTCATTCATAATATCCAGTATAATCGCGGGCGCGAACACTTGCATTTTTCTTATCAACAGTGGAAACCACTTACTGTTGATTCTCTATAATTTCTGGTCATACAGAAAATAATAATACATAATCCGCAACTACTTTTATTTGTGTAAACTCACTTGTGCTTTTGTAAAATAAAACAATCAGGCGCGCTTTCATGAACTGGAACACGTCTCAAAAATGAACTGAAACAAAATATAGCCTATGTAGGCTAAAGCTTGAAATGTCCACTTTTAAACAAACAAATTCGAATCGAAAGCAAAAACTTTCTGATTATGAAATATAATAATATGATAGGTGCATTTCTCTCTAAATGCGCATCCGCTTTACAGCGGAGATGGAGACATGTTTGCAGACACTCTTTAGAAAACACTAGTTTATTAATAAACAATTAAAATGCCTCATTTTTTCAGACACATTTATTAACATTAGCCTATAATAATCTATAAATCACCTGTCTGTATATCCAGAGATATGGTTCTTCTCATTCAGCACTGCAGGAAAAATATCATCGGGTTCTAAATTGGAACATTTGTTCCATATTAATTTGTAAATATTTAAAATGTTTCATAAAGGGGCAAAAAATCATAAACAAAAATATGAAAAATCGTCTATAGCCTACAGTAGCCTATATATATATATATATATATATATATAGCCTATATATATTTTTTTTTTTTTTTTTGCGCAGCATTTGGTGTGTGCAGTTCAAATTCATATTTTGTTGTTCAACTTTGCGTTTTAAAAATACAACAACCGTTCATTTTTCGTTTTTCAATTACGGGTTAAAAAAGGAAAAACGAGTGGACGCAATATAGCTACATGGACCGTTTGGACAGAATACGAGACAGAGTTCTTTATTAAATTCATAAAAGAAAAAATAATTACAGGAATACTGGATTTTAAACCTCAAAGAAACGCCACAATCAAGACCTTGGAGCAGAAATGAGGAGAAACACCCAGAAATAGCTCATATCTGCCGACGAGTATAGCTTTGGGGATAGCCACGTCTCCTTCCATTAATAATAATAATAATGTCTAGTGCGGTGGCTCTGATATAGGCTATAAACCTACCAACATCCGTTGCCATGATTGTTGGATGATCGCGAGAGGAAAAAAGGACGTTATAGTCGCATAACATCGGTTTAATGGAAACGCCGTACTTTCGCAATAGTTTTTTATCGATATTTAGAGAGAAAAAAAATCGCAAAAGTGTTGCGCAAATCTGTAATGGAAACGAGCCGTTATTGTACTTTTGCGCATGCGGGTCAGTTCGAAACCGCAAACAGTTCACACTGGAATCTGATATAGGCCACATTTTAAAAGGTAATGTGAACAGCCAAACAAAAAAATCGGATCTGAGCAAAATATCCGAATTGAGCATTAAGACTTGCGGTGTGAACGAGGCCTATGTATCTTATTCTGTTGTCTGATAGTTGATTGACCACTTTTAGGTTCACTATTAGCGTTTTTGGGGACAGAAAATAGGAATTGCAATATGGTTTAATACTATTGTTTAACTAAAAGGGATAGTTCACCCAAAAATGGCATTTAATTCAATGTTCAAATATACATAATTCCGTGATTATTAAATAAATACAAATAATTTGAAGCTGAAATATATATAAAAAATATATATATATTTTTATTTATTTAAATAAATTAAATCATTTTGCTTGTAAATGTCTTATCAATTTATTAAGGAAAACCAAGTTATTTGATCCATTTTCATTGGGCTCCTAACGTTCTTTATGGGCTCCTAAGTTTTACAAATCAGGAGCCCATGTACGTGCTCCTTGTGAGAAAAATAAATGTCAATCCCTGTATTACACTAGTTTGTGACTTTGCACATTTGGCATTTCTTTTCATAATGAGATCAAGCCGCATGTTAGCACTCCAGGTTCCCTAGTACACACACAAAAACATGCACACAGACACCTTGTAATGGCTCAGCATTTCTTTTCCCCAAGCTGATAATTAGCCTCACCAGTTTGAAAACACACTTTGCGTCATCTCTGCCCTCATTAAACTCTGCTGAGGCTTGTGTTTTTTCAGCTTATTACTCTTGGTCCACCCAGGCTGACACTCATTGTGACTATCCTTACTATGTATTGCATTAATTCTAATGGCTGGAGGAGATTACACATTGCCATCTGTCTGTCTGATCACCAACAGCAATGTTATCAAGCTAGTACACAGCCATTGGTCTCCATTTACTTTAGTGTATGAAAGAAGAGTGAATGTGTTTGCAGTGTGAATGTGTTGCTAAGCATATTTTTGTGTGTGTGTGTGTTCCGTGGAAGAAAGAAAATCGTACATAAACATGAGGGAGAGTATATGATGACAGAATTTCCCTTTTTAGATAATCTAGCACTTTAAATCGAAAACCATTTCCAGATCTGGAGGGGTTTATATCAGTAATTGGCTGTCTAGAGCAGTTAAGCTCATATGACACGTAGCGCCAGTGCTGCACTGTGCCGCTCATGTTTCTGGAGGCTTGACCGTGACCTCCTCTCGGAGCCGTTACATCAACTCCTCTTGTGTCACTGTGGAATTCTGAGCAGCTGGTGATGCAACAACGAGCCGGAAATACTGACTCCTGACAGAACTGGCACGTCAGGAAGAGTTTTCTAGAGCCTTGGCTGAGTAAGAACCTCTCCTCTGAGTTTCCAAACACAGACATTAAGTCCTATGTATCTATCCATCTATCTATCCGTCCGTCCGTCTGTCTGCGTTGAACAAATCTATTGTTTGTTCTTTCTGTCTTTTTTTTTTACTGTCACTATCTTTCTATTGTTCGTTTTATCTGTCATTCTATCATTCATTCTCTCTGCCTATCTTTAAATCGGCTGTTCTCTCTTTTATTCTGTCTATATCTATCTGTCTGTCTATATCATTCTATCATTCTGTCGTTCCATCTAATAGGAATCTGTGAGGTGTTTGAGCCTATCACCTGTAATTTTGATAGACTAATTTACCTACATTGATTATGTCACCATTTATAGAGTGAACAAGATGTTGTGAACAAGTAATATTAACTGTGCCGTATTTAAACTTGACTTTTTTGTCTTCATATTACTGTCACCAGCAACCCTCACTACTTCAAGAAGCAACCATCACGTTCTTCTGACTCTTTAATGTGCCTAATCTTTTATTAGACCTATCTTGGCCCGAGGCCCTTACGAGAACGGCCCATGAGTTCCATGTTGGTCCCCAGCAACCGTCTTTTTGGCGCCAGGCTAATGGTTATTGACGCGGCAGTGAAACTTAAGAGCAGTTGCTAAATATGTGCTAATTTGCTAAGACTAGCAAGTCCACAAGCAGGAGACACGCGCATGAAAAGTGACGTCAGAGTGTGTTGTGATACACTAGATATGGAGTACTCACATGTAGGCTTACCCTTAACCATGTGCAATTGCTCATTAATGTTGTGCATATATGACCAACCATAATGAGCAACAGCACTATTATTGTATCATGAAACCATATGACTCATGCACGGTATATTTCAAGTACAGACCAGAATAGGCTACGTGCACAAGCGTCGTGACGAACTTCCGCTATTGTCAGAAGCCGGCATATCAGTTTCCGGTTTTCGACTGCTCATCCGCATCCGCTATAAACAAACAAGATGAGAGCTGCTGTTGTACGAAAAAAAGAGATATAATGTGCGTGACACATCTACGTTTCTAAGAACTGTAGGTTGATCTAACGCCCGTTTCAAACATACTCTGTTTGCCGTGCAGGAGCAGCGCGTGCGATAGTGCTTTTCACATATGAAGCGTTAGCAGCAGTGAATAACTGATCCGCGGCTATACCACAAACACATACTTACTATTTTTATATTAAATCCAGAAGTTATGCTGCAACTTTTATTTTAAAAAAAGTTGTGTCAGCATTGCGATTCTTTTTGTACACATACACTGGACGTATGCACGTTTAAACACAATTTAAACAACGTAGGGCTATTATTCCATGCATTACTTATACTTGGGCTATATTAAGTTGCCCAAGCAAGTGGTCAACTATTTAACCATGTACTTATATTAAAATCGCAAATTTTAAAACTTAAAATTGACTAAAATTGATAGCTTCTATAAAGAAGAGAAAGTAGAGAAGTCTTTTGTGGTGCTGCAAACGCTGAATTAAAGTGACACCAGATGTTTCGTGGTCAAAATGAACAAAGATTGACTTGAAAATGTAGTAATTTCACCATAAATGCATTTAATTATATACTACTATTTTTCACAGTCATGACATACAAATTTGTAAAGTACACACACACAGGCAGTGCACAGCTTTTTTGAATGAAATTAATGTTTTGAGCAGGTTCATATAATTTGCATATCATTTGTAATCATTTTTAAAACTATTAGGTATACTGTTCAATTTATATGTTAAATAATAAAATACATGGTTAAACATATTTTGGACTGGCAATTTAAGTAAAAAATTAACAGAAGCAATCTTTCCATCATAAACCGTCATTTCCACCACTACCCAGTTTTTAAGAAAAAAAAAAAAGAATAACCAATGATGTGGATCTAAATGTACTTTAAATCAAGTATTAATAGTTAATTACTTACAATATGTGTGTGACTTTAAAAAATAAACATAGACCTGAGCAAAAATGAAATGCTGTATGCAAAAATCCCAACTCATGGCATTTAGCAACTTTAAATAAAAAATTATTAAGTTCATGAAGTATTAAGATTTATTTTGTTACATGATTAGGTATAGCCACTGGTGTTGTTGACTGATACATAATCTTATATAATCAGTTTTACAATATTATATTGTAATAAACTACATAAATTGAAAATACATTAAAAATAATAATATTCCATGGAATTCTAAAACTGCCCACTGTTATATTGTGTTAGAAGACACAGCTAGGAAGTTTTAAGTGTGTTTTAAGAGAGTGAATTTTCCATAAGCTCACAGTGCCGAAAGTGCTCCTAGTTGGAGAATCACACTCATCTTTTTACTTTTAGAAGACCGGGGTAAATCAGGGAAAACTACAACTTCAACAAGGCGACATAATGAACAACACTCGTCTCATTCGTGGAGGTGGAAAAAAAAGTTCTTTGTGACATGCAAGATCTATTGTATTAAAATTTAAATGCAAAAGAAAAGGCATGAGAGTCGGCTGTTTTTGTTAATTCTAAGTTTTAATTTAAAATCTTTGCGATTTTAATATAAGTGCATGGTTAAATAGGCTATTTGACCACTTGCTTGAGCAACTTAATATAAGTATAAGTAATGCATGGAATAATAGCCCTACGTTGTTTAAATTGTGTTTAAACGTGCATACGTCCAGTGTATGTGTACAAAGAGAATCGCAATGCTGACACAACTTTTTTTTAAATAAAAGTTGCAGCATAACTTCTGGATTTAATATAAAAATAGTAAGTATGTGTTTGTGGTATAGCCGCGGATCAGTTATTCACTGCTGCTAACGCTTCATATGTGAAAAGCACTATCGCACGCGCTGCTCCTGCACGGCAAACAGAGTATGTTTGAAACGGGCGTTAGATCAACCTACAGTTCTTAGAAACGTAGATGTGTCACGCACATTATATCTCTTTTTTTCGTACAACAGCAGCTCTCATCTTGTTTGTTTATAGCGGATGCGGATGAGCAGTCGAAAACCGGAAACTGATATGCCGGCTTCTGACAATAGCGGAAGTTCGTCACGACGCTTGTGCACGTAGCCTATTGAACCTGCTATGGATATTTTTCCCTCTCAGTGAGCCGTGAATCTCTGCAACTGAATAATTGAGTCATTAAGTTGAACTCAAGAACCGAATCAGCCAGAATCAAATTAATTATTCGAAAACCAAATCAACATATTTGTTAAAAAAAACAATGCTTCAAAACAATGATTCATTGATGATTTCATCACAATATTCTCCAGTGGAGAATATGAAGAGCATGATCAGTAGAGGAATCCTGTGAAAAATGCATTGATCTCATTCTCATTGATCTGTCGTGCTGGTTTTCGTCTTTTTTTAGCTTTACCACTCAAGTTACATAACCATTCTGAGAACATTCACTTGTTAGCCAGCACTTTTTCCTTATTGCTAAATAAAAATAAACGTGTGTTCCAGCTGTGACCAGCTGTAAGGATTTGAGAGGGCGGCTGCAATAACAGAACGCCTCTGCTTACTCTGGCACAGGAAGATGGTTTATCTCGAAGATACTTAGGACACAGATTGCTGATGTTTTCTGACAGTTATTGTGGTAATGTGATACAAGAGTGTTAGGACGCTGTGTTTGTGTTTTTGGCATTTCACACTGCAAAGTCTTGATTTTTTTACTCTCATCATCGATCTATCCATCCATCCATCCATCCATTTATAAATGGCTTGATCTCAGTAGGAGGAAGAGCTTTGTAGATTTCGGTGACCCACATTTCAAAATCCTACAGATACAAACACACACGGCAACGTGTTTATCACAGAGCATCTGACAGAAGCCCGTCAAGAAACCCAAATCACATGAAAGTGCAAAGAGTATGTTCATCGATCTAAACGCATCAATTCAGCCCTTGGGAGACGTTAACCAATCACATGTTTCCTCACCTCCACCATCATGAAATCACAATAACTGCATTAGACTAAACTGGGAAGGATCACAGCACTTACATATTGTTGTCCTATTGTTAGTTTAACTGCTTCTATTGCTCTCCTCATTTGTAAGTCGCTTTGGATAAAAGCGTCTGCTAAATGATTAAATGTAAATGAGCTTCAACACCAAACTGAATTAACTTGAAGTCTTTTTAATCTGACCCTGATCTGTACCATGCTAATCAGTTTGTAGACTAATCTCAAACCTAGTTGTCACATTTATTCAGCACTGATAGATAGCTGACGCTCGTCAGTGGGTTATCCCCCCTCTGCTGGGAATTCTGGGAATGGAGCACCCGTAGCTCAAGGCTTCTGCAGTCCTGGTTTCCTCTGCCTCGCTCTCTCCTCCACCCCAGTGTAAAGTAGAACCAGATGAGGTTATTCTGGGCGGCTTAGTCCAACATTTCTGGAATGGCATGGCACTCCAAATGCAAGGAGGGTTTGGAGACCATTTGACTATATAAGGCTAGAGAGTGAACATGTTGTACGCTAAAATTCTTTTGTCTCATCGAAAACACAAGTTTTCAGTGTGAAATCATGATATGGCATAGAATAATAATAAATAATAATTATTCATTTCATTTATATAGTGCTATTCTGGGTGCTCAAAGCGCATTACATGGAAGGGGGAATCTCCTCAACCACCACCAATGTGCAGCATCCACCTGGATGATGCGACGGCAGCCATAGTGCGGCAGAACGCCCACCACACACCAGCTTACTGGTGGAGATGAGACAATGGACAAATTTGGCCAGGATGCCGGGGTTTTTTGTGACCACAGAGAGTCAGGACCTCGGTTTAACATGTCATCCAAAGGACGGTGCTCTTTGACAGTATATGTCCCCATCACTACACTGGGGCGTTAGGACCCACACAGACCACAGGGTGAGCGCCCCCTACTGGCCTCACTAACACCTCTTCCAGCAGCAACCTGGTTTTCCCAGGAGGTCTCCCATCCAGGTACTGACCCGGCTCAACCCTGCTTAGCTTCAGTGGGCAACCAGTCTTGGGCTACAGGGTGATATGGCTGCTGGCATTTTTGTTTTACGCATAAACCTCAATTATGGTTACAATTAATCTGTCATATTTTACACCACCTCATTTGCTCCTTCAGAAATCAGCAGAAAATGTCAGGAACTGTATTTGTTCTTTGCATTTAATGCTAAATAAACCAGGAGCATGTTGCATAAACTTCTTACAGGTACTACAAGTTAGTCATCTCTTTATTTTTCTTTATAATTGTATTAAATCAGTTACATAAAAAGATAGGTTGGCCTAATTTGAATCCAAAAAGTAAGACTGATTAGTTCTAACTTTTTGCTAGTTGGTCAGAATACTTCTTGTAAGACATTCTTAACTTAGCGGCTGTGTTAAACTTTATCTAACGACCCAGAATTTTTTTTTGGCAGTTTGTCATGGTTTCATAATGGAGTAAATATACATTGCATGAGTATTTTCACTTCTTGCTTTTCTTTTCATTTCCTTTTACCTTTCCCAAGAGATGGTGAAGAAGTAATGATAAATGTGCCATAAATGGAATCTTTTTCATGGTCTCTGCTTTTTCAGTTAACATTGAAAATGGCAATCGAAGACTAAACAAGGACCAAGATTATGCTCAAGTTCAGAGAGCCTCAAAACCCCCAAATAAACATGTTATTAACATCAATCTCAGGTGACATTTTGTGAACTGGTTGTCACAAGTGATCCCATTGCATATTAGTCAACACGATTGTTCCACCCGAAGTTAAAGTAAGAGTAGTCTCATTATTTTTATGGAAAACCAGGGAATTCCCTGTGATGTTTTTTGTTTTGTTTTGTTTGACAGTAGTCAATACTGTATGTGTGTACATTACACTGACTCTTCCGTGGAATGTGCCGTCTCAGTTCTTCTCTGTGTCCAGCTGGTCTTGTGTTGGCAGACACTCTCCTGCCAACAAAGAGCCGCATTATTCAGACCTCTGGAGAACTGAGCACCAGTTTACTTTAGCCTAAGAAGTTAGTCAAGAAGGCTGATTATAACTTATATATTGATATTGATATCTGTATTCTTTGAAATTATCAATGAAAGCCATTGAAGTGTCTCTAATACAACTTTGAGATTTACAGGTCAAAAGTGGATTTCGTAACTAACACAGAAAGTGAGTTGGTGTGTGAATGGAAAGAAAGGTGATTTAAAAAAAGATAAAATAAGAATTATGTTTTAATTTGAATCATTATAACAATTTCAGATGTAACAAGGACCCTGCGAATATTACATATCATTTTAACTTTGGTTACCATTATTTATGAAAATATATATTGCATTATAACATACATTAGGAATACCTTTATAATGCATTGTACATAATTGCTTTAAGTGTTATAATTTAGGTATACTTTAGTTGTATTATTATTACTATCGTAATAATATTTTTATTATTGTTTTATAAATTAGATTTATTATGATTATTAGCCACATTTTTCATAATTAATGATGATGGTAATAATCACTATAAAATATGCTTAGCCCAGTTGTAGTCAGATTACAATTGCCAAACGATGTAGCAACAGAACATTAATATACAATTCAATGAACGAATATCGGCAATGTGACTCGTCCTGTTTTATTTTAGCATATAAGCCTCCTGAACATTCTTTGAAGAAGCTTGAATGCTTCTATCTGGAGTGTCCGAGGCAGTGGTCAGGTCACACACGACAGCACTGGTGTGATGAGAGCATCACACACAGCTGAGCTTCTTCTTCTGAACCGTCCTCGTGACGGCGATAACGCCTGTCAGCTCATCTCACTGTGATTGTCAGACCACTTCACCCTGGCCATGACTGCTCATACTGCAGTACACACTGACTTCATGAACATGTCGAAGCAAAACCTCCATTGGTTTGGTTTGCCTGTGGCTTGTTTTCGATTTCTCAATTCAAGAATATTTATTTAGGATATACATTCCCTGATCTTGCAAGTATTTTTGCTTCAGTTTGGACTAGTGAGAGCGTGAGAGCATTCACATTTTCTGGAGTAGTTTGCTTCATTATTGCCTGGTTTATTTACATTGTAAAAAAAGAGAGAAAGACAGGTAACCTATTGTTGTAACGTTTTAAATGAACTGGTTTTAATAAAATCAGGAATATTTCACACCAATTTGAAAAGAAAGTTATTTGTTTCCAATTCTGAAGTATTACCATTTTTTAGTTATCCCCTTTTATTGTTGAACATAATATATTGATTTAAAAAAAATAAAAGGATAAACCATAGATGTTTTATATATGCTGTCATGTTGACTATCATTGAGGGATTTAACAGACCAACTCAATTAAATAAATATGTTAAAAAATGTTAAATACTTACTGGAATGTTTCACTAAATAAATAAAAGTACTATAAAATGTAATACATTTAATATATTCATAAATACATGTCATGCCCTGTTTGTTTATTTGTACTGGCTTTTCAATATGCTTATTTATTGATTGCAATGTTTCATGATGTATTATTTCATGATATATTGATTTCCCTTTATGTTGTCCTCTACATTTTACTTCAAGGTATTTTATTTTGTATTTCATCTTTCATTTTATGGGGTATTTCATTTCACCTTACTTTTTATTTTATATTTTTCAAATGAAAAATTTTCATTATTTTTTTAATAAAAACTCTTAAATCCCTCCATCGACTATTATTGGACCTATAAAATAATAAAAATAAGATGATTGTATCAGCCATATTTGTGCATCCCTTATAAATGTAACTTTACTCATTTGAATATATATATATTGTTGTGTAAGCAAAGTTTGAAGTTTGGTGCTCTTCTGTGGGTAGATTTAAGGATGCGTGTGTGTGTGTGTGTGTGTGTGTTATTCTCCTCCAGTGACTCACAGTCAGATGAGTTCAGTCACTTTTTATCATGACGTGTTGCCTTGCAGTGTTTGTGGTCTGTTTTTAAAGGATGAAAGAGAAGCTATGTGATCTGGGGAAAGCCCTAGTGCATGATGGGATATTGGAGGACTCTGGGCAGGGTCAGTATTAGGTCATCTTCATCCAGTTGCTTTCAGTCATTGCGGTCTCTCAGGAAGAATAAGAATGTCTAGTACGTCTGAGAGGCTCGTGTCACTCTAAACTTTTCTCTGTAATGCCTTTCGGGCAAGGACGTTAAAAACGGTTCACTTCCCCTAATGTGTTCACTTCGTTCTAATCACTTTTCAGTTGACTGTGAGAAGTATTTGTTTCTCCATTTGACTGCATTTGTCTGAGATTCACAGTTTTTATTCACATTTCTTTAACATTATTTTCAATAGCAAATAAAAAATGCTTTGCAATGTCAGTCATTCCATTCAGTCCAGTGCACAGAAGAAGAATATATCACTCTTTTTTATTTCTTAATTCCACATAAGAATAATGTTGAATCGTTTTAAACACTTATTTATTTTTTATTTTCACTCATCAGTCCAGTCCACAATAGAATAATAAAATGTTTAATACTTATTAATAACACTATTGTTTATTTGTTTGTTTGTTTGTTTGTTTGTTTGTTTGTTTTCTTTAAAATATATTTAGTATAATATCCAGTCAGAATTAACACTTATTTATAACAATCATTTTTATTTTATTCTTATATTGTTCAGGGAAATCTGTGGTTAGTTTTTATGAGATGTTTTGTTGAGCAGCAGTAACCAAGGGATTGTGCTGAAGGGTCAATAAATAAAGTCTGCATAATTAATGACTTAAGTCGCACACTGAGTAAGGTCACTCTTTTTCATCCATAACTAGCCAGTTATCTGTCATCGTACAGATAGCAAAGCAGTGACACTCAGAATGTGTTTACATTCAAACGAAAGTTCTGTTTTCTGATGTTAGCAGGAGAATTAACACCGTCAGATACGCCTGAAAATGTCTACATTTAATCTCTCTTTCTGTCGATCTCCAGACCACTCCAGCTCCAGCGGCACGCTGTCCTTCCAGCATCTGCGCTCGCAAGGTCCCATCCCCACGGCCCACGTCATGCCATCTCCGTCCAGCTCCAAACTCAGCGCTCCCTCTGCCCCCACAAGCCCCTGGAGCAGCTGCCAGCTCCCCTCTCCCCTCGACAGCCCCCTGGACATGAAAGACCCCCGGCCAGTGCGCCGCTGGTCCTCCCTCACCCGTCTCACCGGCCAGGAAAAGACCAGCCCTTCCGGGAGACCGTCGTACCGCACAGACCCTCACGGATCCCTGGATCGAGGTGTGCTCTACGGCTACCGACAGGACCCTCTTTATTCAGACGGCTTCCTCTCTGAGAGCCTGCACAAACTTTCCACCAACTCTGACTTTACGAAGTATGACCTGGGCAGCAGTAACACCCTAGGAAAAACAGACTCGTCTTGCTCGTCTCCGCTCAAGCCCAGCACGTTAGACCTCTCCTACAGTGCCTTACCGGAGAGCAAGACACCCACGATCGGCCTGGCCGGGCCCGGGCAGAGAGGTCCCACGCTCAGGCACCAGACCGTGGGGGGGTCGCCCATCCAGCCGGCCGTGCGGACGCAGATGTGGCTGAGTGAGCAGATGGAGTACCGGCCGGGACCAGAGGGATGTGGCGGCTCGTGGCAACAGGAACAGCAGCAGCGAGAGCGACTACGGCAGGAAGCAGAACTCCCACAGGTCAGTTTGCAATATTTTTGACAGGGAATACGAAGATGAGAAAAATATGCGGGGTGCTCTAGTTGTGTCTGATGCTGAATTGTTTTTATGAGACCATTGAAGAAATGTCTTGGTTAAATGGTAAATAGCGCCCTCTGCTGGAGACAGTGGTAGAGTGAATTATCCTTCTGTTTACACCAAAAGCCATACAAATTATGCTTAATTTATCAGATTTCTTTTTCTTTTCTTTTTTAAATACATGTTTAAGGGATGTTCCAGATTACATTGTTATTTTATTATTATACTATTATAGTTTTTAATAATTATTATTCAGTTTTTTTAATTATAGTTTTGATTTTAAATATTTCAAATTTTGCTTTAATTTATTTTTATTCCGATTTTGAAATTTTAAAATACATTTTTTTTTAAGCTTAGACATTTTTATTTTAGTTAGTAGCCAAGGCAAATTTTCCAATTTAATGAAAAAAAGTTTGTCCAGTAGTATTTCTACTTGCCCTTCTAACATTGTCAATTTAAAAAAAGGGAAATTTGGAAAATTAGATAGATAAATAGATATTTTTAAAATAATATAAAATAAATAAAATTCTATTTAAAAAATATAAACATTTACAATGAATCAAAATTATTATTTCAAATTATTGTGGTAATTCATACCTCAGATGCTGTCAGTAGAGTTTAACTTGTATTGTACTTGAATTGAAATTAACTTTCAGATAATGCTTTAAAATCATAGTGAAATTTTGATTCTGCATCTTACATACCAGATATAGATAGTAGTTGGAGTGGAGGGGTGAAAAGTTTGATGGATTCCTGGCGTCAACCGAAAAGGAAAATCATTTCAGAAACAGAACAAGTCTATGATTGAAATCACGTGCACTGTTGAGTCATACACAATATGACCAGGAATGTGCATTAAGAAACTAAATAAAGTCACTATTGATTTCATGTTGATTATGGTCTCCTGTGCCGGGTGTCTATTTTTAGTTGTAAAGACCCAGTGTTTGTTCCAATTGAATGTCTTTGAATTTATCTGCCTGAGGCTCAAAATGTTTTATTCAACCTAAAGAGAAACCAAAAACATTTTTTATCAGTGGAACGGTTTTATTTGCAGCATTTACTTCCATTCAGTCTTATTTCTCAAAGACATGCATTATGGACATGTATATCATTACTTCAGAAATATATTCACACAGAGAACACAGTGATTGTGATTGTATAAATAATGTAAAACTAAAAAGGTTACAACTTTGATTATATTGTAGGCAAACCAGTGTGTTTTCTCATTAAAAACATGACTATGTCCTTCTATTTATGAAATACATCTGATTAGGAGTGTGTATCTACAGCTTTCATAGCAGGAAAAAACTGCACATGTAGTTTTTTTAGGAATTGTGTCAATGGTGTGTCACGTGATTTGAGAGCTTGTCTATATTTTCAGTTTAATTCATTTGGCCGTGTACTTAAATCCACACCTGCTGTTCACAGAAAAATAATCTCATTTTGAGGTAAATCCCATTTTTAATCCTAGTTATGTTGTTGTTTTCGTGAGCAGTTCGAGGCAACAACCACTAGAGGGCACAGTGAGACTGGAAGCAACGCACCTTTACTTCCTGTCAGTTTTAAAGCCTCAGTATATCTGAACTAAAATGGAGTATTTGTAATCCATTTTGGTTTTTTTTTTCTTTCTTTATTTGATTCTGGAGAGTGATGCGGTGGTAAGCCGTTTTTATCAATTTACTGTAGGCCTACCCCTCCACTCTTGCAAAGCGTGTATTGTAGGTCAAAGGTGTTGTAAGCATCGAAAATTAACGCCAGACTCAAAAAAAATTCCCTGCTGACTGATTCAAATGAGCGAAATATGTGTCCTGAAAATGTGTTGAAGCCAAAAAAGAGTAAGGGGATTATCCCACTTTGGAAAACTAGCCAATCAGAAACATTTTCTGCCTATCAATCATCCACAGGTTTGTCTAACTTAGAAAAAGATAGAAGTCAGCCTAATGTCTGACATCACTTGCAGCGTTTTTAAAATGCATTTGCAGCGTTTTTAAAATGGTTTTGGATGTAGTGTGAGTGGGAGTCTCTTATACCGATTTTTCTTGTTTCGGGCCATTTTCGGGTCACATGAGCTTGACCAGAATGAGCATGAGCAGTAGAGCCACTACAATAAGCAGGAAGTTGAGCAGCAGGTTTAGTCCTCGGTTATTGGTCAGATCCATACTGATAGGGTGGAGATTTCCAGGGTTGTTGGGGTTCAGCCGTGGTGTCGTGTAGCCTGAGCGTATTCAGGCCCAGGTGGAAGATCTTCTTGTTGGCCAGTGAACAGGAGGACGAGCAGGTTACATCGCGCCGCTGGTCTCTCATATGCCGTAGAAAGAGCTAAACATGATTGACAGACTTGACATGAGCTTTGCTGACAGGACACAGTCATAGAAACAGACAATAACAGGTTCTCTTATGTATTAGATCTTATTCAAACAAACTTTCTGTGACTTAGTGTTCATTAAAATACTGATTTTGATTGTTTAACAAAATTAGTACAGTGGGAGTATCAGTCAAAAACAGAAGCAGCACACTTTTTATTGCACACACGTGATCATGTCATTTTTTTATTGAGCAGGTGTTTTTCAGTTTGGCATAGTGTGTAATGGAAGACGTGACACAGATGACATCACTCAGGCCCCCAGGTGACATGCACTGATGGGATAGTGACAAAGACATGGAAAGACAGTTGCATGCCTCATAAGTTCATTGTAAAGACTGGACAGTTCCTCAATCCACCCCAGCATGGAGCTCCAATCCTGTTTAAGTTGGATGCTGTTATATATACTGTACTTACACTATCATCTAAAAGTTTGGGGTCTGTAAGATTTTTTGAAAGAAGTTTCTTAAGCGATAAGCTTTGATATTTTTGGTAACATTAACGATATCTTTACTGTCACTTTTGATCAATTTAATGCCTCCTTGCTGAATTAAACTATTAATAAATAAAAAAAATACTGACCCCAAACTTTTGAAAGGTAATGTTACTATTTTCTATTGGTATTTTTTGGTATTAAATTAAATTATTCAATTATACTTAATATTTATATTAGTCTCATTTTTTCCTCATCCACCATCTTTGAGATGTTTTTTCACAATAGCACAATGCATTATGAAAATAGAAAGGATAGCCTACATGTAATGCTGCCTTAGTATTTGGCCCGCAATGGAATTAAATTAAATTGTGTTTGATGTTATCACAAATAAATTGGAATTTTACCAGCTGACTTTCTAGTTATTGATGTCAGGCAGCAACATCCACTGAAAAAGTCATATTGGTCAACCACTATCAGTATTGTCGTTCTCGTGTCACGCTGAATTTGCTATTTATAATGACATTGATAATCATGCAATGTACAACCCAACTACTCAAAACCCACTTTAAAATAATAAATAGCTTCGCCCATCCACACCCTCCGCCCCTCAACGCGATTGGCCCCCTATGTACAGTCCTTCGCCCTCATTGGCTACAGGGGAAACTCCCGCTCACATTAGCAAGACAATGATGTAGATGAGCAGCAGACAGATGAGGATGAGGCAGAAGTTGACGAAGAGCTCCTGCATGTTTTGCTTGGCCTGCTGGGGAACCTCCATGGTGGACGCCCGGCGAATGGCCGCCCGTGTGATGTGCTGCACCTTGTCCATGCCGAAGCGGGGTGGGTGGGATGGATGGATTAGTGCAGAGAGAGGGGAGAGGTGCGGACGGAGGAGAGAGGAAGGAAGAACGGCAGTACCGCAAGCTGGGGAGGAGAAGCGCTGGTTGTTGTGGTGATCTGGTTGCCAGTGGACACAAGGCTGAGGGGAGGGAGCAGACAGATGAAAGAGTGAATGTGCATGCAATATTCACACGTGACATGCAGGTCTGGTGGATGTTTCAGAAGACTTTTAGACTGTAATGTGTTCTTAAAGCGATAGTTCGTTCAAAAATCAAAGTTCTGCTATCAGTTACTCACCCTCTAAACCTGCATGATTCTGCAAAACACAAGAATGTTGGGGTCCTAATAACATTGGACCCTATTGTATAGACAAACATGTACACAATATCTTCTTTTGTGTTCTGCAGAAGGGTGGGTTTTCTTTTTTGGATGAACTATCCCTTTAAAGGACTTTAACATGATTTGAATTCGGGCTTCGGTAAGAATGTAACGGGCCACTTTGAATTTCACATAACAAATGTTGCCAAAGAGTGATTTTACAATGTAGTATGGTAGCAAGAATGTGTCAAGTTTATACCGTGTTAAACATGTACAGCATTTAAACAGGAATTTGGAACAGAAAAATGTTGATTGCTTTAATACATTGCAGAAAGAAAGAGAGAACTCAATGATCATGGGTTCATGAAATGTTAAAGGGTTAGTTCACCCAAAAATTCGAATTAAGATATTTTTTATTAAATCTGAGAGCTGGATCACTCCTCCATAGGCTTATAAGGGACTGAAACTTGTTCCCCCGAAAAGCTATTAAAGACATCGTTAAAACAGTCCAAGTGACTACGGTGGCTCAATATTCAGTTTATCAAGCGACGAGATACTTTTTTTGCGCAAAAAAAACACAAAAATTACGACTTTATTTAAACAATTCATTTCCATCTCTGTTGGCCTCTAGTCAGTTAACGTAGTGTGATAGCGTAGGGCTACGTCACACGTAGGGTCCCTATTGGCCGACGCTGGTCATGTGTGTGATGCGTGTGACGTCCACCACAGAAGCGCTACACAGTTTTACTACGAGAGGCAGACCGAGATGGAAATTAATAGTTGAAAAGTCGATATTTTAGTTTTTTACAAAAAGTATTCTCGTCGCTTGATAAACTTAAGATTGAGCCACCGTAGTCACTTGGACTATTTTAACGATGTCTTTAATAACTTTTCGGGGGAACAAGTTTCAATCCCTTAGAAGCCTATGGAGGAGTGATCCAGCTCTCAGATTTAATCAAAAATATCTTAATTCGTGCTCCGAATATCAACGAAAGTCTTACGGGGTTGGAACAACATGAGGGTGAGTAAATACTGACAAGAATTTTCATTTTTTGGTGAACTAACCCTTTAAGTCTTGGGATGATTTTAATTAATTGAACTAAGGGGCTATGTCTAAAATGAAGCAAGACATATACAAAATGAAGCATTAAATTCAAGATATCTTCATAAAGTTAGACTATTTTTAAGCATTTCTTGTTGCATTGTTGTGAGACAAAATCATTACTCTACCTTTCAAAAGTTTGAGGTTGGTAATTTTTAATATTTTATGTTTTTGGCTCATACACCAAGGCTGCATCAAAAAACGAAACCGTAATTTGCTGTTCAAGAAACATTGCATTTTTTTGTGGAGACTGGCATACATTTTTTATTAAATATTAAATTTAATTTACATTAAATAATGATAGAAAGTTCAACATTGAAAGTAGAAATCTAAAAAAAACTATGTTTATTTGAAATAAAATATTTTTGCAACATATTTGCCATTTCTTTATGATGTTTGACTTCAACTTAATGCTTCCTTCTTTTTTTTACATTTTACATTTATTTTATTGATTCAAAAAGAAAGAAAAACATCATGTACATCATGTGAATTGTCCAGTACTCATCGGCTGCGCTTTGAAAGGTCAGTGGAAGGTGAAAGGTCGCTGACTCTTCATAGTGTTCAATCAATTTGCAACTGATGCAAGTCAAATGAAATTGCTTTTATTCTCAAATTGAGCATTCCTATGCCCTGAACAGTTTCATTTTCAGATATGGCACCTAAAAGGAAGGCGCTTGACAGGTTTCTAAAATTAAAACCACAGGGGTCTCGGTTCTTCTAGATTCTTCGTTTAGAGTGGATTTTTCAATCTTACTCTTGCATTTCCACCAAAAGATGTACTTGTACAAAGCCTTGTTCTATTATATATCAAGTGCAATGTTATTAACTTACTTTATTATTATTGAATACTTCCAAGATGAGACTTCAGCAGCACATATTGTGTCTTTATATAACTGTGTAGGAGTGAGCTTATTTCTTTTCATTATCCCGTCTTGGCTCTGAGTGAATAAAAAGAGGTGGCTTCAGAAAGACGTTTTACATTGGTTTATTTTACATGTGTACAAAACAGCCTAAATCAGGATTTAGCACTTCGCCTCCGAAAAGATTAGATGAAACCCTGTTTTCGGGCGAAAGATAAAGTGGCCTTGATTATAAATTTTTGTGTAGTAGCGGAGTCTTGGACATGCTTATCTCTCTCTTTCAGACTGCTGCTCATTCCTGTCTTCTCGAATCTGTAGGGAGTTCTGTCTTACGGATGCATTCGGCAGCATCGTATCCTGAGTAACATCATGGACATGGAAGCACCTGTGGCCTGTGTTTTCATTGGCCGCTGCATTGCGTTATCTGCTGCAATAAGGTTATTCTTAGGAATGACCTTTTGTGGTCACAATATTCCACTGAAATCATCCCTCAGGAGCCTGACTCTAACTTATCACCAAGAGGGTACTGAAGGCCTGGGATGATGATGATGTTGTTGTTGTTGTTGGATATGTAGGCTGTGACTACTTTAGACTAATGGGAAACAGTTATATGGAGGATAGTGTTTTTGGGAAGTGTAAGATTTGCTTGTTTTCACACTGAGCAGCCTAGTCTTACTTGACAGAAACCAGTTCCTTTGCAACATAAAACAGGCCTTGAATATAGCGTGCATGTTCTACATGTAACTCCATTTCCACAATTTATGTTGTTTAAGATGGTTTTGAAATCTTCAGCAGAGGCTTCCTGTCAGGAAAACAATATACTCCTCTTCTTACTCTTCTTACTCTTTTTCTTTTAATATTTTTACAGCTGCTTCAGTTAGCATGCTTTTTTGCAGTACTTGTTTCTTGCAGTATTTGTGCTGTTCTGAACACCTCACACCATGAGCATTGAAGTTTAAAGTCAAATTAAAACTTGGATTTTAACACAAGAATCCATCTCATGTAAATGTCCCCTAAGGAATGCATCTAGTGAAGCCAAAAACGGCCTAAGTAAACACTTCCAACGGTACCTAGAAATATAAAGGGAATTTCTAAAATTGGAATAAATGGATAGAATTGATCAAATCCTAAAAGGTCATTGAAGAAAGTTTTTCATTTTTTTAAAATCTCAGTTCTAAAGTATTTATTTGACTAGTAATTGCTTTGCAACTTTTTATGGTTATTTATATACAATCTTTTTTTTTTTAATCCTTCATGACTGAAAAATGTATGGAAAAATAATAAATGATGGCAGTTTGTTGGTCAGAAAGTTTAGGAACTCTATTCCAGAGCTTCTTTAAGACTAGTCAACTTGTTCACACAACCCACCAACAAGACATTGTTTAAAATGTCATCTTCCTTAACCCTACTTAGTTGGCCATTTTTGTCGAGTACTTGAAGAAAACACTTAAAAAGTGGTAGGAAAATAGTGTGAAATGTTGATAATTTGAGGGTTTTGTTTGTCTATTTTACTTGCACTAATCTAATGTGACGCAAATGAAACAATGCTTTGTGGGATAAGAAGTATGTTGGGTCTCATCTCATTTTCACCTATTAAACCAACGAAACCTATTCCTCACCGATTGTTTTCATAGTGTTCTTTGCATGCAGCTGGCCAGTGTCACTGTAGAAAGAGGTTAAGTAGACGAGTGACTGACAGTGAAGCCTGGAGTTGAGCAGTTCATTCAGGCGCCCGGCACGTGACACGAAGGAGATAAACATGCTGCTGGTGACGACGGGCTTGCGAGAGATGTTTGTCAGCACTACAGGACACCAGCATACCATCGCCCTAGTTAGCTAGTCAGAAGTCATGTCCCCCATCACCACTGGGAATGATAAGATCATTAACAATCTCCTTGGGAGGGCATCGAGCAGGTCCCTTAGCTTAAGATACCCTTCCTCATATGGTTATTCAGAGCAGATTTGTATCAACTCTCTCAAGCCATCCTTTGGCAAAAAAACGCCAACTCATCGGCATTAAAATGCACAGGCACTGCCAAGAATGTTGTGAAAAAGAGAAAACAAGTGGAGCAAAAAATAAGATAGAATCGCACCAAAAAAGGAAATCATCTGAAAAGCTGGCCCGGAGATTTCCCAAGCCTGAGTATGTTTATGTGCATATTCTTTTACTCTCTCCTGGCAACTTCCTTGCACAAATAAGTTCACTTGAGGCCGAGCGAGTGCACTCAGTTGGCCTCAATGCTGAACTTTCCGTGATGGCATCGCAGAGCAATGCAGAGGGATTGTTTGTGGCTTGGTGATGCCTCTGAGGACATGACTCTTAACAGGTAGGACAGTGCCTGTCGAACTGGCATTAGGACAGACATTTTTGGCCATGCACACTATGGGTTGTGCCTATACACTTGTACTGTATATTGATACTTATTTATTTATGCCACTATATTTCTTTAAAACTTTAGATCTTTCTGATACAATATTGATATAATTTTATACAGTTTAATTAAAATATAATTCATAATCAAAACATTTCATAAAAATAAAAGGAAAAATCTAAAACTAGTGTTTTTATAAATGCAGTACTGGACAAAAGTGAAGCAAGTGACACCACAGATTAATTCTCTCACCGATTCTTTCACTTTTTATATATAATATAAATGATATCAAATTAATATATAATATATTAAATATATATTATAATAAATTATATAAAAAATATATAACACTTGACAATAGGGTTCTATTTGTTTACATTAGTTACAAATGTTAATTTCTACATTTACTAATTAATTCATGAATAATAATGAATAAATACTGTAGAAAATGTACTGTTCATCGTTAGTTATTATTAGTTAATACATTGACTTGCATTCAATCGAACCTTATTGTGAAGTTTTACCCAAAAAAAATTATCTAATGTTTAGTGATATAGTAAAATGTATTTTATATTTCATATAATTTAAATGAAATTATAGGATAAATGTTTTTATGTAATTATGTATAATCATCACGGTGAAAATGTGTTTGTGGTGTAATAAACCAGATGCTACAAATACATTGATGTATATAAATCTTTATCGCTTCAATTTTTTCCTCAGGCCACAAATTGATGTGTGCAACCTGTGGTGTGATTCCTGCTTTAACAGGCTTCTGTATGCAGTTAACCTTTCCTACTCCGCAGGGCCGCCGTGAATGCAGCGAGCTCATTTGTGCTGAAATGAAGGGTTGTCAGATCTCCCTGTGGAGTGCAGATCTGGGGTGTTGTGTGTAGGTCAGTCAGTCTAGGTCACGTCTCCCCGATTTGTGTTCGGAGAAGAATGTGTCTGGCTCGCTGTTTATCGTGAGCGCACAGAGCAGCACTTACAAAGACCAGCGGACAGACACAAACATCAAAACTCTGATTAATCTCTGACTCTATGCACTGTGTAAGAATATAAAACCCTCAGATTATTTATCATAATATCTTGGATATTTTTTGTATTCTTACTTATGAAAATGCATATGCATGTCGCAGTTCAATCTCGAAAAAAAGACCCATGGGGATTTGAAAAACGTACATTTTTAAGATTACCTTGTCAACAAATCAATCTTAGGAAAGCACTGTGAATTTAGGCTGGTTTTGGATTCGCTTGACCCAAATCAATTTTTTTCTGCAATGTAAAAGAACTTGGATGCATTTGGTGAAACAGTGATAGACACAATAGCCAAATGTGATAATAGTCAAAGACAAAATCTAGATAAACTGATCGTGGACTGTTAGATGACTATAGTGGTCCATCCTTAAACTGATATGCAGGGTATACAAGAAAAGGTTACCTACCTAAATCTGTAGATGAACAGTATTGGGGTTCAATCCCGTTGCTCTGGTTTTCTTTTAGAGGAAAGGAGGGTCTGTGGCTGCAATCTGGTGTTCGAAAGTTTATGGCAGAAAAAGTGAAGGGGTGGAGTATAGGAGGAGAGCGGAAAGTAAAGAGATGCGTAGGAGGGGTCTGAGCTATCTCATTCTTTCTCACAAAATTTTTTTTTGGGGGGGGGGGGGGGGGAAGCTTTTTACAAGCTTTTATCCTCACATAAAAACAGCATACCAAAATTAGGTTGTAGAGGATAGTATTCATGTGTCCCTGTCACTGTCACTACTAGATGAAAGAGTATTAGTATTATTATCTTTAGTTATTTTTTAATCAACTTTATTATTTATTTTATTACAGGTATTTTGCATGGCAGCCAATATTATTTAAAGCAAATTTATCCATGTATAAAATAAATAAATTATTGAATTGATGCGTTTACTAGATTAGAGTATTATTATTTTATTTTTTGCTGGTGAAATTTTACATTGCAGGCAAAATTAAAGTAAAGCAAATTCATCCAGGTCTAAAATATATTATATATATTTTAATTAATTATACTTGGATAACTTTGAATGGACAAAATAATGTAGAATGTTTAAGGGTTAGTTCACCAAAAAATGATCATCATTTACTCGCCCTCATGTTGTTCTAAACCCTAAAGACTTTTGTTCATCTTCGAAACACAAATAAAGATATTTTAATGAAGTCTGAGAGATTTCTGTCCCTACATAGACAGCTATGCAACTATCACTTTGAAGCATCAAAAAGTTCATAAAGAGATAGTAAAACTAATTCATACAAATCGAACGGTGTAGTCCAAATTCAATCGCTTTATATGATGAACAGATTGAATTTAGGCTTTTATTTACATATTGAATTATAATAATTATTACATTCATCAACCCACACATCAGTTGTGGTAAACGGAAGCTCAATCATGTTTGCTTCCATATGTTCCTTTGCTGTTCTGTTCATCATACGCGATTGAGTTTCTCAGAACATTTGGACTAAACTGTTCGATTCATATGGATTAGTTTTACAATCTCTTTATGAACTTTTTGAAGCGTTAAAGAGGTAGTTGCGTAGCTGTCAATAGTTGCGTGGACTGTCAGTGGAGGAACAGAAATCTCAGATTTCATTTAAAAGATCTTCATTTGAGTTTTGAAGAAGAATAAAAGGCTTATGGGTATGGAATGACACAAGGGTCAAATTAATGATTTTTTCCCATTTTTGGGTGAACTAGCCCTTTAACTTTGACCTGCAAATATGTTTTCAGTATTAAAAATTATTATTACTTTTCTCATGTGCATCTCTCAAACACAAGTAGCTGTGCATAATGGGCAGTGCCTAGATTTATCATCAAATGATAAATGACAAAAATCGATTAAGGTGTCGACATATCTTACTCCTACTGCACGTGCATATTAGGTTCACAGCACACAGTTCCCCAGTTGTGTGCAAATAAATGCCATTTAATTGCACATAACTGTGCGTAATATATCGTTTTTCTTGCATTTGCATGTGTTCTCTACTCTGAAATGTTCAGCCCTCGTGGAATTTACTCTGTAACCGTATCCAGCAGCTCTCAGTCTCACCGGAGATTCCAGTTGCTGGATTAATACAGATATTCTCTTGATGTTGCTGCCAGAACAGCATGTGCTCTAAATGACCGGTTTTATTAAGAATATTGTCTGCGAGATCTTAATAGACTATAAACATCTTCAACCTATGGTTTAAGAGCATCCTCAGGGGGCACTTCTTGCATATTTTTGCGTTTTTTTTTTTTTTTTAAGTTCTATTTTGAGATAAAAACATCCCAAAGTTCTCTTCCTTATAAGGAGCTCTGTTCGCTATAGACAGAGAAGCTTTAAGAGATTGAAGAGGACATGAGGAATCGAAAAGTAATTACGATGGCATCCAATTTCAGTGTAGTCTCCGGCCAATGCGAAACTGTTATTTTGGCGAAGTCTGGATGAACACCACTTGACCAAAACAATAAAATGTCAGTCTAAAAAGCACAAATGCACACTAGGTCCACTAGTTTGAAGGTCATGTTGTTTAAAAATGATAAGTGTTTCCACTAGGCTTTAGTCTCCCATTGACAACTAGCTTCATCAAAAAGACTTTTTGAAAAATGTTTGCTGCTGAACACCATGGCTATGCTTGTAAACCAGGACTAAACAAGCATAAACTAATTGCATGTAAATTCATACACTATATAGAAAAAATTTCATTTAGAAATTCCTAGTGAATTTCAGTTATAGGCAAATAATAAATTTTATACGTTTTTTGTATGTAAAACATACTCTAATGGTCTTTTTTTATTTTTATCGTGTACTAGTCTTTTTCACAGATTTTTTTCTCAACAACTCCTTTAAAGCATCTCAGTTCTTTTTGAATGTGCATTATTTAGCATACTAGTTGTTCTCACTACCATAATCCCAATGCAACAGGACATCGAGTGTGCTGTTTGACTTGGTATAAATGCTGTTCTTTATGGACAAGCTCATTAAAATGGAGGAGGTCAGTCCTCTGTGTTGACCTTGCTCTCCGTACCTCGTTCACAGAGTGTTTATGGCGTGTTAATGCCTGGTTGCCATGCGCATGCATACACATTGTCCATTCGCCTGTGCCATGCCCTCTGGCCAGTGCTGGAAAGTTTGCTTGTTAGGTGCAATACATCCATGTCTCAAAGCACACCCGCTCCCTGGATCCAACAGCTGTCACCAGGCCACACAACACAGAGGTGCCTTTGGCCTATGAAAGTGTGTGTGTGTGTGTGTGTGTATATACAATGACCCAAAAAGGTATTTGGACACTCAAGTGACACTTAAAATGTCTGAATGTCATTGCAATTGCATTACACACCAGTGGCATCTGTAAGAGCTTTTATACAAACTGTTAATTAACTGGTGCAACAGTGATTTCAAGTCATGTCTCCTGAAGTTCACACACAGATGGTAAAGGGTCCAAAAAGTTTTTTTTTATTTTATTTTTTTATATTAGCCTAAGTGTCCAAATACTTTTCAAGTCTTAATTTTGAACGCCTAAAGAAATATCTTGTTTGACAAAAAATATCACACGGTTTGATATTTTGTTGCCAAATCCAATGCAATGGCATTTTTAAATATCGCTTCAGTGTCCAAACAGTATTCAGTTTTATCTTTTTTGCTTTATTTTTATGCAACAAGTATTTTGTTAAAGCAAACACTTTAAGAGATCACCTATATGTGATTCTCATATAACACACTACTAAACTCCCCACTGCATCGCAAATGGCCACAGCACTGCCTTTATTGCCGATTCTGAGTACAGTCACCTCGAAAGGAGCCAGCGTGTCTCCCCTGTTGCCCCTGCATGCCAAGAGGTTGATGGACGGCTGTCTGGAGGGCCTTGGAGAGAGCGCAGTGTCGGAGTGTGATAGAGTTCAGGGAATTAGCACCAGATTAGCTGTGCAATGTGGCAGAGTGAAACTCTTCAAGTGCTGTAGCCGAAAGCCATCAGACCTTTCCTGTGCCCTTTGGTATGTTTGAGAGAGTGGATTTGACTTTTATTCTGTTCACCAAGAGGTTCAGTCCTCTGCGAAATAATCGCTCTTTCTAATGTCTACCAGGCTGTGCTTCATTTTTAAAGAGTGCTTTAAATATTTCAAATTGAAAGGCCTTATTAAATATTTTTTCTAGCTTTTTGTCCACGTCTGTTTGCTTTGAGTTCATCTCTGCTACTCCTAAACATTGACAATTAACTTAAAAACATTTAAATTTATTTATTTATATTTCATTTTTAAGATTACACTGTAAAAAAAAAGAGTTGGATTAACTTAAAAAAGTAAGTTACCTGGTTGCCTTAAAATTTTGAGTTCATTGAAATTAAAAATTTGAGTTAATACAACAAAGGAGATTGGTTTAATAAATAGAAACTCAAAATATTATGTTATCTGAACTACATTAATTATCTAAGTTGATTTGACAAAATATAAAAAGTTGTGATGACAAATCATCAAAATTCATTTTTACAGTGTATATTTATGAATACACAATATATTGGTATTTGTTATTATCAGCCAATATTATTTATGTATTTATCAGTGTCAATGTCAGCCAATATTAGATATTTGATTGCTCATTTCTTACTGTTTTTACATTCAGATTATCTTTCCTACCATCTAGTGCTTACTCAAGTCATCATTTATAATGTTTTATATGGCTTGATTGATATTATTTTTATCATAAATTTTTCATAAAAAATCATGTTTTTTATACAAAATAGTATACAATTGTATTTAGAATTCTACACTATTAGAATTCATATGCACTGGTCAAGTGATTTTAAGGGGTGTTTAATATGGATCTTTTTCATAGAGTTAATGTTTAGTAGTTAATAATAGAATATGCAGAGGAGGTTTCTCCATTGTCAAATGAAGACCTATTCAAAGTTGCTGACTCGAGGGGAACAAGAACCTAAGGGAGTTTAATTAAAGATACAGCATTTAGCATTTTCTGGCCTCCGTCTACTTTAATGAATGAGGTTCCTTCCTCAAGCAGCTGTTCCTGTCTCCGACGGTTTAAACGGCCGTGTCCTGGAAAGAGACGAACACAACACTGCTGTCAGGAACTTGGAGGAGCAGGTGGAGGAACAAGTTTAAACAAACTCCTGACTCATAAAGCTTTTAGTTTATGTAATGGCATAAAATTAGGGTAAACACAGACGTTTATTCCCATTAGAAGCCCACTTGCCAAGAGGACAGGCGTTCTTTGGGCTCATGCATGTTTTTAAGGAACATTTATCATAGAAACAGACACAGATTTGATGCCATAAATCAGTGCAGACCTATAACAGTCTGCATTTATGACAGATTTACAGGCCTAGGGTCAATATAGTATCTAAAGTCCCTGGTCTTGATAGGAATGGCATGGTGCTTTTGGCATGTGGTAACAACACCTCCCGAAGAGACACGCTGGTGGGGAATGACAGCTATGCCTGGCCTACACGCTCTCCACTCTTCAACATCAAGCCGGGTGGCCAGATGCATGGAGATTGGAGACGTCACAGGACTGCTGGCTTTCCTTTGGTTCAATGGTTGAGCTACGTCCACCTGTCACAGGAAGACAATTCATTCTAGTAACATAATGAGATCGTTCTTATAATCATCAGATATTGTCCTATTGCTTTCACATTCGTTTTCATAATCGATCATAGGTTTGTTGGATGAAAGTAAAATAAACTAGAAAAAAAAGTTTCTTCTTTGGAAGGTCGAATGACCGAAACAAAGTTGGTTTACCATTAAAACTGTTTTTGTGATGATGCAAACTTGAGTAGTGTGCTGGATATTTTTCAAGCTTAATTAAAGTATGCTGAAGCATCATAAAAATAGTCTATACAACTTGTGCACTATATGGTCATTATGTATGAAAAACATATTCATAAACATAAGTCTTTAGTGACTGAAAATCATGTTACTCAGCCTAGATCTCCTTTCAAGAACTTAACAAGTAACTGTCTAATTTTTAAAAGAATCATTATTTTTAGATTAATATTTTTAACGAATCTGTTGATTGGATTCACAAAACCACTCTAAATCAGTCATTGTCAACTTTTTGGACTCCAAGGCTCCCTTTTGTATAAGACGATACTCAAGGGCCGTCATATGTAGACTGTTATGTACCTCTGGTACTCCTGTTGTCATAAAAGTGCATAAATTAAAAAATAAGATATCAGTTCAATCTTTATTTTTAGTGTTTAATGTCTTTTATGAAAATAAAGATTTTTGTTTTTTTAATTAAGATTTTTTAACAAATTATTTTAAGACTACTGAGGCCCCCTGGAGAGAACTTCTACTCTAAACGATTCATTCACGAAGGAACAAAGGATTTTCAGTCAATTTCAACTGTTTGGTTTTCACATGAACATGTGAACATAAACGCCCTTTTCATGTAGAAAGAGAAAACAAGTCGTTCTTGTTTACATTTTTGTGTGAACTAATCTTTTAAGAGTGAATAGAGGGAACTGCCTACTCAACTTCCCTGTCATCTGCTTCCCAGCCTGTTTGCTGTTGCTGCTGCCAACCACCCAACTGGTTATGGACTCCTACTGCGCAGCTCGCCATTTACGAGTGCTTGGTGCTCTGAGCTCACATACTGTGGAGATTTGAGCCAGTTTGTTTTGTTTACCACACGCTGACTGTTAAAAATATCCCCAGCTATGTGAAGAGGTGAGGGAGGCCTGGCACCTGCTTCTTATCACCACTCGGTTTGCTGCGGGGACTAAAATCTCTCCAGAGGCAAATAAAGGCATGTTTGCAGGCTCCAGTGCGCCAATGATATGTGCCGCATTTATAGGGTTGGCATTCGTGAGCCTGGCAGCTGGTCAAGTCTGCAGAGTTTGGTCAGGGAAACAAACATGGACTATTTTAAACAGTTGATGTAAATGAGGTTAATGCATCTGATAGTCGGTTGTCTGCGGTTGCTCCTGCGCAACCACATCAGTTGAATATATAGTCCAGTGGACAGTGGTCATTGGTCTCATGGAGAAAATGTACCATATCCCATCCAGTATCCAGTGCACAAGCGCAGGACACCTAAGAGTTATTTAGATTTTTTTACCAGCTGTTCAGATTACAAAGATTCAGTAAAGATGTACAGTATGTAATGTAATGAAGTAAATAAATTAATCACTTTTAAATGATTAATGATTGTATTTAATAAAGGAAAACAAATCTCTCTCTCTCTCTCTCTCTCTCTCTCTCTCTCTCTCTCTCTCTCTCTCTCTCTCTCTCTCTCTCTCTCTCTCTCTCTCTCTCTCTCTCTTTTAATAATCCGCACAGATGATTTGGCACGTTTTATGCCGGATGCCTTTCCCAGCACTGAGAGTGTACTAACTCTGCAATCCCAGTGCTAGGACACACTCACACACACTACGGCCTATTTACTTTGTCCAATTTACCTATATTGCATGTCTTTAGAGCACGCATGCATGCATTTAATTTAAAATATTCATTGTAAATGATTTAATTAATTTGAAAATATTTCTAAAATTGTAAACATTTGTTAATTTAATTTAATCCTGAATATAGATTTGTATGGTATATTAATAAAGTAGCAATTTTAAATATTTTCAGAAAAATATTTTATTTTAATGTATTATTCTTTATTTGTATAACTATTTTAAATATTAAATATATTAAATATTTTTTATTATTTATTTGTTTATATTGTATTATTTTATTATTCTTCCTTATAATAATTTTGGTAACAGTAAGGTTTTTTTTTTTTACATTAGTTAAGTACTTTAGTTAACATGGACTAAGAATGACCAATTATTCTACAGCATTTATAAATCTTAGTTGATGTTAATTTCATCATTTACTAATATATTATTAAAATCAAAAGTTGTATTTGTAATCCTTAGTTTATTCACTGTGAACTAACAAAATAAAAATACAACTGGTCATTGGTTGTTCAACTAATTTTAACAAAGATTAGTTGCTCATTATTAATGTTAGTTAATACATTAAATAATGCTATAGTGCTAAAAATGAGACCTTATTATGGTAAAGTGTTACCATAGTTTTTAGAAATATTTAGATAGCTCTAGAAATTGAGCAGTTTCACACAAAGGGGCTGATAATTCTTACCCCAATGTCCCACATATTCAGTATAAGTCTCAACAGACTTCCATCAAGCTGTGTTGAGTATAGAGTCATCCTTCCAAGTCTGCTGTATGTTTTGAGTAAAGCATGAGATATGACCTTATCGGTGACCTCTTCAGCAGGGTCCTTTCAGCACCTCATGGGGCCATTTGCAGGGCTCCCATTTAGCGGCTTTATGACCCGTCACCCTTCACTCAAACATGCACTGCTGAAGATTGTGTTCATACTGACTTAAGGGCTATGGGGAAACTATATGTTTGGTGTGTGTCTGTTGTTTTTCATCACCTTTCTAGGGAATTCTAGAAATCAGGCCTGGATTATAACATCAGATCCGAGATGATCTTGTTTTATTTGGGGACACTGTTATGTTCAGTTAGCCCCTGCTGGCAGAGAGCAAAAAGCTTCATTCTCCATTGAAAAAGTACAAATAATTATATCATTATATCAATTATGTTAATTATATTTATTATGTTAATATAATAACTATAAATAATTTATATATTTATAAATTATATAACATCAAATATAACAATATTATGTGTATATATATGTATAGTATACTATATCATTGCAGATATATTATTATTTATTATAACAATATATATTACATTATTATAAATTGATTATAAACAAATTAATATAAATTCTAAATAAATATATATATTTTATTACATTTATTTGCCATTCAAATCACATACTTCAGGGGAGTCATGCGCCTCCTTGAAAAAACCAAGTAAAGTTAAAACCAAATTTAATAATTATATTCAGTAGTGCAAAGACTCGCTGTCATCCTCCAGGCGAGAAGAGACCTTTACAAACCCCCTGGAGTTCGTCACTGTAATGCTGCATGGATTCTGTGGCAGTTTGTTGCCGATGTGATTATGATGACAGAGTATGCTAATTACTGTGTGCTTACCATAAGTACACGCTAGCCTGACCCTGCATGTTTACCAAATTAGGAGTTCTAATGCTATAATTATTGTTTTGTGCAGATGCTGAGTGGAACTTCTCTCCCTGTCAATACCCTGGTAAAGATTAAGGAGGGACTCCTGAGGCAGAGGGAACTGGAGATTGACCGGTGAGTAAACAAAGACACTTTTTGAGTGCTTTTGAAGTCGTACACAAAGAATAAAACTATTTATCAGGGCGTGTATATAATATTGTTTGGGCTGTCAAGCTATTCAAATTTGTAATATAATTAATTACACAATGTGGTGATTAATTAATGGCAAATTAATCACACATCAAATTTGGCTGAGAAATTACCCCCAAAAAGGGTCATTTTACTGTTGTCATTATTGTGTTAAATGAGAAAAGAATCAAATAGACATTACAAAAAGTATTAAATTCAGGCAGATCTTCGATTCAAGATTAAAAAAAAAAAAAAAATCCAAATTATTCCCGGTTGTTTGTCAATATAATCCACTTATGCTTCGATAAAGCAATGCAATGATTATGGTGCAAGATGCTGCAAGCACGATACATGATGCAAAAGATGTCCGTCTGATGCAACTAATAAATGACTCAACCTTGCCAAGAAATGTCATGCAACTGCTGTCAAAACAAGACCTTTCCTGACCTCCCACGTAAACAAAGTAATGGATTCATCCATTTTTCTGTAGCTTTGTCATTAGCTCATGTTTCTGGGGAAGGGGCAGATGTTTCATTAATAGCATTTCATTAATTTAACACAACGTCAGCTGTGCTCAGGACTGTGACCCTGTAGTGACTGCTGTGACCTTGAGCCGGTTGTAATTATAGCATCATGCCGTCACCCATAGTGTTGCTTTGCTTTTAGGTTAGCTCTGACAGACGGAGCAGTGCCACACATGCCACAGAGCAGACGGCCACTGTTCAGTCTGCTGTTTCTGCTCACACACAAACACACTGCATGTCCCTGCCAAGAATTACACATGAGGAAACGAGCACGCTTGTAGCTGGGCATCAGTCTCCTTTTTGTCAGGCTTCTAAATCCAGTTTTGCTGTCCATTTATACATCGCTCATGTTTACTTTATTGAACTTGCTGTAAGAAATGTTTTGGAACTTTTGCCAGAATTAGTCACACATTCTCTTTCCAAATCCCCACCCTATAGAAATAATCAGGAAAAAGACAGCATCAGTATATCTCAATGTCAAAAGCAATCAAAGCAAAATAGAACTAAAGACTTAACCGACGACTGCTTAAGAGCTGAATATGACGTTAAACCTGAAGGATTTTTTAAGAAATGCTTCCTGTTTCCCATACATAGGGTGCTTTGTGAACATGAAAAAGTATTTAGTGGTAGAAATGACCTTCTGATTTGTTTAAAAAAAAAAAAGTTGTATATATAAACAAACACAGTAACACATTTTCACATGAAGACCCAAAAGTACTATGTGAGAAAAATGGTGAGTGTGATATAAACAATTAATTAGTTTATGTTACCATTGTACTGTACTGTGCATAATTATTTCTTACGGTTAAAACGTAGTTATTGCTTACTATTAATCTCAGAATTAAAGTAATACTGTCACTTTCATATATTATTAATATTATGTACAATTGTCTTATTTTACTTTTTTCACATTTTCTTAGAAATTTTCTCAGAACATCACATTTATAGAATATATATATATATATATATATATATATATATATATATGTGTGTGTGTGTGTGTGTGTGTGCGCGTGTGTGTCTGTGTGAAAAATTTGCCCACATAGTCTGGACTTATCACAGAGACAGTTGTCATTTTTCAGAACACTTAATTCAGTAATCTCTGTCATGTTAAAAGGACAGTTTTCAAAAAAAATTACTTACAGCTCCTTTAATGGATAAAAAATGATGTACAACAAGATGATGTCGCGATCAGTTCACTGATTTTGCTGGTATTTAGTATGCTGAAGTTGATTTAGGAATGTTTAACCACACACTCTCTCTTATTTTGCTCAAAGGCAGAAAATGTCCAAACCCAGCACAACCACACTTTAAACTGTCATTACAAGTGTAAAAACATTTCTTATGAAAGCAGTTGTGCCTCCCACATCACAGCGACTGCCTCCAGCAAGCATGTCCTTCACTCTCAAAAGGAATTTTTCAGCGTACTTGTTTTTAAAACAACTTCTTTGCATGGTACTCCAAAGTGCTCTGAAGCAGTGCTGTGCAACAGATTGTGAACGCCAATATAATCTAAGTGAATACTGAGTGTCTTACTGATTTGCGAATTCTAGGCAAAAGCAGCAAATCCTTCAGCTTCATGCCAGGATCAGGGAAAATGAGATAAGGGCGCAACAAGTCCTCCAAAACCAGAGGGGGCGCTATGATGACTCGTATCTGCTCAAGGCCAAGGTATGTCTCATTAAAATGAATTAAATAAGAGAAAATACTTTTATAATGGCAGTAAAAAAAGTGCTTCTTTCCACCTTTTTAGGATTCTCCATATGACAGTCCAGTGTCCGGCCAGAGTCCGAAGTCTCAGCTGCCCGAGCGACTGAGCCCACTGTGCTGTGAAAACGGAGAGCTGGGGCGTAAATTAGCCGCGGCAGAGCTGGAGGTCATCCACCTCAGCGAATTTCTCAAACAAAATACACAGAAATACACAGAAGACATCAAGAAACTTGAGGAGAAGGTAAGAACTTCCTAATGGTCCTAAAGGTCTGTGGTACCAAAATGTTTGAAAATGTTGGGTCTTATTCACTAATAATTGCATGTATTACTTAGTAACTTTGTACGATCAGAAGAAAAAAAACTGTGTCTAATTTACAACAAGACTATAAGTCTAATAAATCTATTCTAATGTTAATGGATTATCTGTTTTCTAAATGAGCGACTGCTTGTCAAAGGTTGGTCTTTTGCATAAAACACAGCTTTTTAAAACCAGATTACAGCCCTGTCATTATCCAGCTGTGCATATGCGTATCTCCATCTTTAAGCAGAGGAACCTCACAGCTCGAGCTATAACAGCTTTTCTTACTCTCTCACTGTTTTTGATTAAATACATTTAAGAGGAAATATCTCTAGATAAAATGTCATTTTCAGAAGGCCATTTAGAATGTGATATTTTTTATTTTGCGTACGTGTGGTTTCAGTTGTTCATACATTTTAGTATGAAAGTTATTGGTGAATTGTAAATTTGTTAGTGAAAATGTTCGTACACAGATTCCACGTTCAAAATTATCGCATACGCACGCTTACTAAAAAAGACCTATTGTTTCACATGCCCTGCTGAAGCTGAACAAAGATGCTTTGTGCTTCCGATCAGATGAAAACACGTGACCGTTACATCAGCAGTCTGAAGAAGAAATGCCAGCGTGAACAGGAGCAGAATCTAGAGAAGCAGCAGCGCATCGAGACGCTGGAGAAGTACCTGGCAGACCTGCCCTCGCTGGACGAGGTCCAGACACAGGCTCAGCAGGTACGTGCCGTTCTCCATCTTTTTTGTAAAGTCCTAAACTTTAAAACTAGTCATGGTGTTTTACATTCTCCAAAATCATTACCACTAGCGCTGGGTATTGACACAAATTTCACCATTTGATTCGATTTCGATTCACAAGCTCGCGATTCGATTCAATTCCAGTTTCGATTCGATTTGATTTGATGTCGATCAATTGGGGTACAGTACATGGGGAAAAAAAATCTAAGCTAGTGCTGTCAACTATACAGGAAACCTCAGTTGGTACATTACCATAATATTAAACTACTAACTTTTAAATTACACATAAGGACGTTTATATAATAATAATGTTATAATAACTTGTTAATGACATGTTTCTACTCGTTTTTTCTAAATATAAATATTTAAATGGTGGCTGTCATAAAAACATTATGGATTTATTTAAACATACATTAAATATTGAAGAACAGGTCATTAAAAATACAATGGATATGCAGTATAGTGCATATATTCATCAAAATGCTCCTCTAGAGTTTTTTTTAGCTGACGAATGGGTTTTTGGAAATGGAATGTCTTTTCTGAGGTAAATGTAACATTAGATGACATTGTTTTTTAAGTTGTTTTATTGAGGTATTTCTGTGGTTAAAACATTGATTGAGTGATTACAAACCTTCAACAAACCTTCTGATGTTCATTCATGTTTATTTTGTGCTGTAACTAGTAGTAAAGCGAAAGAGATTGATCAGTTCAGTTTTGTTCATTCATCAACTGAAAACAGCGGACTAAAAGATCCATTCTTGGGATTTAAGAATTGATATCGTCATCGATATCATAAAAATTCAAAACCAGAAATAATTTTTTTAACCTAGACCTATTTACTACTTTTTTTTTTTTTTTTTTTACAATTCCAACACCTCAGATGCCACATTTTCCAAGTTGGTCACAAACTAATCTAACTTTAAATCTGATTGTCAGCCTCAAAAATCTAAAGTGTTCTTGGTTCAGTTAATGAGGGCATAATTAACGTCTCCTAAACCATCATAGCAGTGCCGGTCCCCACGGTGTTCTGCTAATAGATCAGCGCAAACAGCTGCTAATGTAACAGCAGGCGCTCTTCATTATGTTTGGGAATAATCTTACTTGTGTGTTATTAAATCATTATTTTGTGCAGTTTACTAGTATGCACAACCGTAAGAGGATTCATATTTTTCGACAGTTCAACAAATGTTTGGAGTCATATTTTTCTCACCTGCTTAGCACTTTAGTACAGTTTGAGGCATCTGTGATTTTGGATTAAATGCAATACAGTTGACTGCAAAAATCATTTTACTAATCAATATATTAGTCTTCAGTCTTTTAGTAAAAAATATCACAAACTCTTGGCAAAATATATATTTTATTATATTTTATTTAAAAAAAGTTCTGGCCAATATTAGATTTAACTGAGTGAAGTTATCAAATCTAAGACATAATACAATTGAAAGTATGAGAATTATGTCGTGACCAAAAATGATTGAAAAAAATAAAATCTTAACATTCATTTATTATTTTAATTTATGTTTTTTTCCCTACTGACAAATAGTTTTGTCTTCTTTTAAGCATAAATCTCACAAGTTTCTTGTCAGTTCTTCTTGTCAAAAATTAACGCATAAAATAAATTATCAATAAATATTAAACTACTAATATTCTAATAATGCACTTGTGTCTTACAAAATGTTTGTTCTAAATTAAATTTACCTTGATTTAGGGATGGTACATATTTAAACATCAATTTACTGGAAAGCAAGACAAAAATAATGATTACATCCAAAATAAAATTGCACAAACTATGTGCAGAAGAAACATTACAAAACAATGTTTATAAAGGTGTGTGGAGTTATACTCTATATAAGCATTGATGTGCAGTAGCATTGCTGTATTCATCTCCGTCCGTTACTCAGTTGCAGGAAGTGCAGGGGAAGAAGCAGGCGTTGGAGGACACCGTAGCCCATCTGGAGAAAACCCTGGAGGAGAACCGAGCCCTGCTGCCGGAGAAAGACGCCCTCATCGAGACCCAATCCAAGCGGGAGAAAGAGCTTGTGGCTGCTGTTCAAAGGTACAGCACTTACTCGCTCGCTCTATTGAGACGAGTCACAGCCAGAAGCATTGCTTTTGATTTGGTTTCTTTCTGAAAGCCACTTTTGAGTGCTCAATCCTTGTTAGAGAGCTGAAGATCAAAGTGCTGTGTACTCTTATTAAAACATGTAAACATGGGCATGAAATCTGGCCAATCATCAACTTGGAAAAGCCACAGCAGCATTGATATATAATAAGGAGCTGTAGAGATTTCTCTCTGCCTTATTTCGCTTTACTCACTGAATGATAGAGTACTGTAAAACATCTTTTTGTAGCCTACAAGAGAAGGTGGAGAAGTGTTTAGAGGATGGAGTAAGGCTGCCCATGCTGGACCTGAAGCAGCTGGAGAAGGAAAACACTCGGCTACTAGAACAACAGAGCCAGAAGAGCCTGGTACTGATCTCCCATGATGCACCTAATGACACTTACCAGTACAGTTTCCATCATTCCTTTTATGGCCAGATTTCTCTATAATACATTTTACTATAAATCACTGATATATTAGAATTTTTCACCAAAGACAAAACATGTAGATAAAAAGAGACAGTATATATATAAAAATTTCTGTTCTCTTATTATTTAAAACCTAATGAGCTGCCTACCTAGACACCACTTGGTATCATATGCGCATTCCCACATATGATGCCCAAAAATGCTGTCTAGATTACATTCAACCGTTCAAACATACTAGTCAAAGCTACCTATTTCAAGTTATCAATACTATAACAATATATATATATATAATAATAATACATAATAACCAAACCAATGGAAATGACCAGGGCTTGACGTTAACACCCCCGACCCGCCAAATACGGGTGGATTTCAGCAGTGGCGTGTATCAAAGTCACTCCTACTAGCCAATTTGGCAGGTACATTTTATATATAATATGTACATTTTTCAATTGTAGACTTAAAAAAGGCATGTGTGATGTAGTGTTGTCAAAAATATAGTTTTTTTTATACATATCGATACTGAAATATCTGAAACGCTTCCAATACTCATTTTCCACAGAATAGATACACAATACCAGCTTTGCTTTCTCGCTTTCTCTTCTCTCTGACAGCGAGTTGACACACAAACCTGCCTCCCCTCACTTACTCATTTCATTTACTCCAGATGAATATTGCGCATCATTTGACTCATTCCTGCAGATTTTGTGCTCACACCCAAAGTGCCCACACATAAAGTGCACATTTATTGCGTTTAAACAGTCAAATACACACAAAATAATGTAAAAATGCCATTGGTCATGTGTAACAGTATAATGGATCGATGCGTCAGGTCTTAAAGCGACAGCAGCCTAATATACCTGCTGCCAAATTATGAGATAATATTAAAAATATCTATATGGCAGTGTTTTCCCATGGTATCGATGTGAAAATGCTGAGTAGCTAATAACTTAGTGGAAAACCACTAGCCACAGTGGCTGCTGAGCAAAAAAGTTCATGTCAAGCCCTGGAAGTGACCAAAAATTGTTGAATAAATCCAAAGCTAAAAGTTTTATTTTATTTTATTTCATGTAAGTAGCCACTTTTTGTCTTGGGATGCTTTTCAAACAGTATTGAAGGCCTCCACCGGTATGTTGGATACTCATTAGCTGCTTTTCCTTCTCTGTGCATTCAAATTATACAAATTTCACGGTTGTGTAATTTGCCATTTCTTGGTTTTTGTTTCAGTTGATCGGCAATCATAAGGAGCAAATTGACAAGCTCACTCTGGAGATGTCGGTAAGATGTCATTTTCCACCTTTTGTTCTGGAAGCTTTATGATAATAATCCTGCTTTGCATTGTCATCTCTTATACTTGGAAGGATGATGGGACGGTGTTTTGCATGTTGATGCTTATGTTGAAGAGTGTAATCAAAGCAGGCTTGTTTAGAATGCACATCATAACCGCTGTCTTTCGTCCTCTTTTAGGCGCTGGAACAGAAGTTGCAGAGGGAGAGGGGGATCACGCAGGAGCTCCGCAAACAGCTCTTGGAACGCGAGGAGGAACTTGAAACGCTCTCCACAACTCTTCACCAGGTACGGCACTCCAAACCACCCACAATGGGACTCTAAGGTGCTGCTAAGACTTTCTCATCCTAAACAATACAGATGAGCCCTGTGGCGGAAGTTAGAAGCTTGATTGAAGGCTCATTTTTGTGTCATTAAACTCTCCGCCCTGCTTTTCGTGGCAGTCGAGTCATGAATAACCAAACTGGCCCTCAGCGCGCTATTAGAATTCAGGACGTCATTTTTCACTGCGCCGTCTCAAGGTGAGGGAGAACGGGAAGTTTCACCGAGCCGCAGTCATGCGTGATCCACAGAGACGAGCACAGACACCGTACATCAGACAGAGCTGCAACAGGGACACACCAGATTATTAGCGTGATTCTCTGACTTAGTTTCTTGTGCGAGACCCACAAGAAATGACCAAGTATAACAGATCCCATGTAAAGCATGACTGCATATATTCTTACAATTTGGTTCCCTCACAATGTAGTTCCCTATCATTTTTAAATCACAGATTCTGGAAAGTTGAACAAAAAGTGTGTCCTTTCCAAGCAGCTGTTACGTAAAAGTAGCTTTACACCATATTTGTTACATTTTATCGAAGATTTATATTTTGCATTAAAGCAAATCTGCATTAACAGATGTTCAGGTACGCTACTGTTAAAAAGTGCGGGCGGCAAGATTTTTCTCACCAAGGCTGCACTTATTTGCTCAAAAATATTGTGAAATATTATTATAATTTAACATAACTGTTTTCTGTTTTTAATATACATTTTATTTTAATATATTCAAGAAACATTTCTTATTATTATCAATAGTGAAAATATTTGTGGAAACTGTGAAACATTTTTAAGGGTGTTTGATGAATAGAGCTTTTTTTTTATTTGAAATAGAAATCATTTGGAACATTATAAATGTATTTACTGTCCCCTTTTGATCAATTTAACGCACTCTTGATTAATAAAAGTTGAAAAAAATATTTCTTTATAAAATAATCTAATTGAACAGTAGTGTAGTACTCAGTGTGTAAAATATCAAAACCACTCAAATTACTAAACCTTTAACTAAGATTAAAATAATGCAAATATGAATAAAAAACTGTAGTAGTATCTCAGTGGTACTAAAATAACACTGGTCCTTATGTACAATGCACAGAACATTTCTCGTCAGGTTAGATGAGCAGATTGTATCCCACCGTCCCCAATACTTTCTCCTCCACTCTTGCTATCGTCCCGCTGTGTAAATGCCAGAAATTCCACCTCTCACTGTTCGATGATTTGGATAGTTTTCACAGTTGCTTATGATTTCGGTCTTGTGCTCTGAGAAATAAGAATGTGTTCCGCTGGTAATCTGTATCAGGACTCACACAATTGTTAAGCTTAATCATCAACGTTACGGTCCAAAACTCTGAAAGTTCTTCCCACACTACGCAGGACGAGTGTAAAATGCTGAAATAACACTTCCTTGTGTCTGTAATAGCATTGAAGTTGAAAATAGCGCTTCTCTCAAAGCTCCAGTGGTGAATGTGACGAGCCAGGGCTTCGTTGTACTTCCATCATTTCAAACGAAAGTCCCTTTAAAGGCTCCGTCCTGATTCCCCCTGCTGTGTGACACAGCGAGGAGTGTGTAAAGCCTTTGTGTTTTTATCTCCACAGAACCGAAGGCGGGCAGACGAGGAGACCCCCGGGCCGTGTCTGAAGGAGGCCGGGCCCCTGTTGAAGGAGATGTCCCTGTGCCTGCTGGATCTTAAGGGCCTATGCAGTGTCCTTACACAGAGAGCTCAAGGCAAAGAGCCCAATCTGGCCCTTCTGCTCGGCATCAAATGTACATACTTATTCAGAACATATAAAACTCTTACAGTAATCGTTAATATTTTCTATTTATTTGCATTATTAATAATCCAGCATAAGATATTAAGGTATTAAAGTTCTGTGCATCTCTAGTCACTTTTAGCTTTTAACTTTTAATAAATGTTTCTTGAGCAGCAAATCAGCATATTAGAATGATTTGTGAAGGATCATGTGACACTGAAGACTGGAATAATGATTTGCCATCATAGGAATAAATTACATTTGAAAATACATTAAAACAGAAATCTGCTATTTAGTATTATAGGTTTTACTGTATTTTTCATCAAATTAATGCAGCGTTGGTGCATGAGACTTCTTTCTAAAAAAAAAAAAATCTGGCCAACTCTGAACTTTTGAACAGAAGTTCAAGTTATCTCAAAATCTTGCTCTCGCTAGTCAAAAGCGCTTTATTAACTGTTAGTGCCATGGTAAGCTACTAACTGAGAAATTAAAAGAAAGAGAAATGTTTCGTTTGACTCATTTAGCTTCTGTAATATGTGAAACATTATGTGATGTGTTTAAGTGACATAACATTTAAAATAATATGTACATCATTAAGAATAAATACACAGTCAAATTATGTTGTATCATTTGTCAAAAGTGTCTCAGCCAATAGAATGAATATTCCCGATGGTTGTTTTCCAGCTATGGGCTGCTCGGCGGAGGAGAGCGAGAAGCCGCTGCTGGAGGACGGTTTGCGGGTCAAGCTGGCGGAGGTGTGCCAGCTGAGGAAAGACATTGACGAGCTGCGGACGGTCATCTCGGACCGGTACGCGCAGGACATGGGTGAGAACTGTGTGACCCAATGACACCTGACTCCAGAGGCTTCCGTCTCCACACAGTGCTTGTAAAGGGAGAATAAAGTCATCCTCATAGAAACAAACAACGTCTTTCTGACTACTAAAGGTTGGACCAAGCTGTGAATCCAGTTTACAAGGATGTCTTTACAAGACGATTGTTTTTGTTTTTGTTTTTTTTCTTGTGGACGTTGAATCTTCAAGGAGTTTGAATGAATGTGTTTTTAATGTATTTATTGAGGCTGTTGGAGGCCTTGCTGGTCTTCGAGGGAAAGTAGAGCAAGTGGTGTCCTAAAGTGCCTTGTGTTCCTGTTCCTGTACCTCCAAACCTCATGAAGTCACAGTCATTACCCAAAGAAGCTGGTCCATCCTCTCCCCTACAGCTACAGGTCGCAGGTCGACATTCAGGATCCTCCATCTCGTCTGAAGTACATCTGCGCTTCCATAAAAACTAGCGTAAATGTTTAGTTTAAAAATAAAAGACAGCAAAGGAATCCAGGTTAATTATTCAGGACACCGTTTCATTTTTAATTAGCATCAGATATGAGCTGCTTTTTTAACGCTGCGGCACAGTTCAGTTCAGAACAAGTTGCACATGTTGAGTTCCAAAGTCAGACAGGAAACAGAATGTTCTGCAGATGATACTAATGCACTTCCTGTGACCTCCTGACAGTTTAGATACTCCAGAGAATACATATAGTCCTTGTTACAATTAGGAATATGGATGAAATCAATGCAAAAACTTGTTCACTCAGGTATTTTTAGAGTTTTCTTTCATTCGTTGTTGTTCTGAGATTTGACTCAAGTTCATTTTGACCCCAAGCTGAATTTTTTTTTATAGTTGATAATGTAAAGTCCAGAGATGCGGTCATGTCAACCTCTGCACACTTACTTGCATCAAGGTGTTGAATGTTTGAAATATTTACAGTACAAATTTACTGCTCATGTATTGTGACTAATCTCATCATATTTAAACGTATATTAAGCATGTTTCGATTTTCAAATGGAGGTTTTGTCATAATGTGCTCATAATATCTTGTGCATGTGCATAGCGTTAGAATTAGTTTTCTTTTTATGTAAAGGAATTGATTAGCTAAATATTACAAGTATACTGTGCTATGCAACCTCACATTAACCAGCATTTATTACACATTTCTGCAGATATTTAATATTGTTCTGTGCCTTTTAGAATCTATGCAGCTGAACGACAGTAATCGAAGGGTATTTTCCGAGACAGAGTTTTCTCTGAGAACTTTATTTCATAAAGGTGCAGGCGTGCTAAGCCATATTCACAAGCAATGCATATTTATTCTCAGGCAAAGAGATGTTAATAACCTGATGGAGAATGTATGTAGTGCTCTTCATTGTGCATTACAGGACAGTGTGATATCTGATAGCATGCTGAATTGTATATATATGAGAATATAAAAGCAATGTGCATTGATTGACATGACCGACTCTCTGTGCGCTGAAAGCCACTGGTTGGCTCAAGAGTGTGTTTGAACTTCACATCAGTCTTTTAAATCTTAAGCTTTTCATTTTCCAGCTAGATTTTACAAAAGCCAAAGGTCTATTTATGTAATTTTTTCCTTAAAAGTATTAACTATTTTTCCATTTTGTAAAATGCTTTTGATTTGTACAAATGTTAAATAAAGTATTTTTCTACATTGGTTTGTTTTTGCTAGCAATAAGTCTACAGAGAAAATGTGGATCATGCAGTCAAAGATTTGAAAGAATGCATGAACGCTGTCGACTCTTCCACGGTTTAAAGTGTGTCTGAGAAAAACAGGTTGTCTGATGTCAGATAAGTAGCCTGACAGCATCATGCCAGTCTCATTCTAACATTTCATAACTTGTGAAATAAAAGTCTCATCTTAGAAAAGTGAACTTTCCTGTCACATACTGTGCTCAGAGGCACATGCTGTATATCACTCAACTAGTAATTACAAGCATGCAACATTGTATTTACATTTTAAATCAGTAAGTCATGAAATAAGGGGGGGGGGGTGTTATGGCAACATTTACAATTTAAGGTAAATAAATGGAAAAATGAAAGAAAAAAAAATTAAGGTATAAAAGTCATTACAGTTCACTTAATTTGACATAAGGCTGTTTTTCAATTAGACATTTTACAAAACTATATGCATTGTACATTAAAGAAAAAAACATTCAGACTGAAGTGTGTGGTGTAAAGGTGCTTTAATAAGTCAGCAACCTTGAGTCAAGGTCAGCAAACTAACCAGCAGTCTATCATGACAAGATTAACAAGTAAAAATTCACATGATAGTAACATTAAAAAACATCTCGAAAGGAGACTAGAGCTCATTTGGAACGCTAAAACCAATACAAGTAAAAAAAAAACAAATGGTGCATGTGCACTACATTTACTCAGACATAAGTTGAGAATGAATGGGTTTGTGCACTAAAGTATTCATACTTAAAAATGTAAAATTCAAATCTTCTTAGAGTAGCCATGTAATAAAAAAAAGTTAAAATGTTTGGGTCAGTATCAGGTCTCCGCTTGAAGCGTGCCGAGATGGAGACAGAGCTGAGCGCACTGCAGAACCATTCCCTTCAGCGCCTCCAGATAGAGCTCCTGACCCGAGTTCAGGTACAGCCACATGAGTCGACTCAGCTGGGACGCCACAGAGTCCCCGTGTAAACTCCCTGTTCAAACAGACATCAACCAAACACTTTAGTGGCCAATCCAGATACGACAGCAAGCTGGCTGATGTTCACAATACTATTTGATGGTAAAGGTGTATTTGTATTATATACCGTATATATTTTGAAAGAAACATACATATATACATATATATATATATATATATACATACATATATATTATATTACCACCCAGTACTGTCTTAGGTTAAGTTTTAGGGGCAGGTTCAGGGTTAGCACCTAGTTATTATAGGAATTATGTACATTGAGAAAATGAATATAAAATAAAGTGCTACCAAAGTTAAGCATTATCCATTGACAAAGTTGTTGGTTTACGTTTTAACAATTCAGTCGATTTAAAATTGTGCAAGTCTCATTTCCTTTCATTAAATTGCAGTGTTCAATAAATTGGCTATGTGCGATATGCAACAACCTTGGCCACTGTAGACATCCACTTATCTAGAGCTCTACAAACAAACCTTAATGCATCTCACACCTCATTGAAGATTCGACTGCAACAAATCTCTAGTCCAATCGATTGGAATGGACTAAGAAGAATCTGTATCAACTATAAGATGGTAAACAAGATAAATTGCCATAGACTGAGCCTCCAAATAAACGGAGCATCATTCCTTATGCCGATGGGTCACGGAGGGATGGAGCGGCTCCCTCATAAATCCTAATCAAATTTCACAGCATTCCTTCGTCACACCGCGGATGGATCGCTCAGACAGGAAGAGACTAGTACACCATACTTCCTGAATGAACAAGCACTTGTGACGTTTGAATTTGTGGCATTCTTGTCAAATCAAATGTGGTGTCTATTCTAAGGAATAATGAACTAGAGTTTGTTCATTTGACTTCATTTGTTTTTAAATCAATTTCATTTAACAAATGTTTTACTTTAAGTATGTTGTATTGCCTTATTTTTAAAGTCAGCATGAAAATGGTTGTGATAGTCTTTTCTTCCCTACTGTGACGTACGTCTGAGAGAGAGAGAGAGAGAGAGAGAGAGAAAAAAAAAAAAAAAAAAAGTACATTCATTCTTTCAAAAACACTGATTCATCCAGCAATGACAAGTCAAGTATTTGAGTCAATCTCTTATGAGCGTTCAATGTTTTTGCCATTTGTATTGATACAATCTTTATTTGAAGCGCCAAATACTTTGAACGGTGATTTATTCCATTTTGATTGGATATAAACGGGTCTATGGAAGCGAACTATAAACTTCTCAGTATTGTTATTTTTGTAACAAATATACAAATGATCACAGAAGTACGGTGTGGTTGAAAAGACAGTTTCATACATATACATGCATAACTGCTTTCTCTGGGTCACCGGTAGCGCAAACTCAGATTTGAATGTTCCGGTGTAATTTTGTCATAGGTTTAATAGACATGGGAGAAAAAGTTGTCATTTAGGAATAAGATTGTGTTTGTGTTTGAATCAAGATTGTGATCTTAATTTAAAGATGAATCGTGCAGCTCTAGCTCCAGTTTCCCTGTAGTTATTTAGATCAGTGCATCTTAACTTTTTAATCTTCAAGAGCCCCATTGTCATCTACAACATTATTTGAAGGCCCCCCCCCCCCACCACCCTAAATTTATACCGGATAAAATATTTGAGTTTTGCATAACTAGAAAGACTTGGTTATTTATATAAAGTGAGAAGAAATATCTTGATTTTGTAGCCTATTTTAATGCTTGATTTGTCTTATTTTAAATAATGAAGTCATCTTGAGGCCCCTGAGTGAGAGCCAATGATTTAAACCGAAAGGGCTGTTTTAGGTCAGTTGAACCCACCTTGAGATATCTTGGTGTCAAATTCCAGCAATGTGTAGAGCGATTCAGGAAGCAACTGTCGAGCCCAGACGTTCTCCTCCAGGTAAATCCAATCCCGGATTATCCTCTTTCTACGCAAGAAACCTTGCACATGATCCAGGTACACGGAATTACCAGACACCAGATACAGCCTTAAAAAAATAATAAAGATAAAAAAAAAAAAGCACACATTACACGCATGAGCTGGAAAACCATTATGAAAGAGACTACACAAGGCAATAGACAAGTCTAATTATTTGTTTTTTCATTAGCTTGGGGAATAAGACAACCTTTATTAATATGCCACAAAGAGAATTAAAAGCCAAAATCAAAATGTAAAAGCTTTTGCAGGGAAAGTAATTTTTCCATGCACTTCTGAACGAGGCATTCATCTTTACAGTCATTATACAGAAAGAAATCTCAAGAGACTGATTCAGCTTCAAAAACACAACACCACGCATGAAAAACGCTTAAGAAAACACAGTTTGCAGCATAAATTCAAACATACACTTCTTCAAATGTGAATTATTAGTTACATTTAAAAGCAGGCAAGCAGCACTGATGGTCTGAATGCTAATGACCAATTAGGTGGAGAGATTAGATACCCGAGAAGTGCTCAACTACAAAACTAGAACATTTTATTTGCACAAAACTCGAAAAAAAAAATTATAAACTTAAAAATATATATATATATAATAAATATTTTCATGCCATGACACTTAATTTTATCAGCCAGTATCACTGCATGGCTAAAAAGCACCACAACATTGTCATCTTTTCTTCAAGTGAGCACTTTACCACTTTGATCACTCGCATCTACTTATGCAAGATGATCGCCCTCAAGGAACATGATCCCACTTAACTCCACACACTGTTCTTGGTTTCCTCTAATGCTGTGAGACCGGACTGAGTTCAGTCCATGCTTTGAGATCAGTAGCCAGACACTTCAAAGTAGTCATCGACTGACTGCCCATAAGTCACTGCGGGGTATTTTTTGACGTTGCCATCTCCTCCCAGCGCACTCTAAGCTTCAAAGCCCAGTCTGAAAGCCAACCACTGGTAAAGCTCAACGCTTTCACCACTAGTTTATAGTGGAAACAGCCATTTGAGTGACAGCAACACTTTACAGCCTAGAGTGATCGATGGGAAACGATGTACTAAGACCAAAACCGCATTTATGTAGTTTTGCTAACAGATGACAATGTTGTTAAAACAATCCCCGTTCACATGGATCCGCAAAAGTGACTAAAAATTATGTCACTTTGTAAAGAAACACTGCACGCCTATAGACGGACCACGTAAAACACATGCGCATGACATCAGTTTCATTTTTGTAGATTACAGAGACATAGAAAGTTTGTAATTTCAGGCCCCCAAAACATAGATGTCGTGTAAATGAAAGGCCAAAACCAATTTAAAAAAAAAAAAGTTCTGTTTTTAGTTCAAAACAGTTGAGTAAATGGCTTAAGTTAGCTTATTTAATTTTAAATAAACTTAATTTTATTATGAAGTAAGAATTATAAAACATTAATTGAATAGTTAAAAATAAGCTAACATTTATTCAAATTAATTTAATGCATAAATATTTTAAAATAAATTGTATACTTACAGATTACATACATTGAGAAAAAAGTTAAGTTCTCAATTTACAGTTTATTCAATTATTATTTTCATTATTATCAAAACGAAATAGGATTCAAGGAAATACCTGCTGTCAGTATAAGGCCAAAAAAAAAAAAAAAAAAAAAAAAAAACTTAAGTCCTTTCCTATAAACACTGCAATTCTAATTCTGTATTCAAGTGAGAAGGTGAGTGAGTAGACATAAGCACGGACTCGAGCAGGACTGACTTGTAGTAGGGGAGTGTCTCAATCATTTTCCAGTTGACATAATTTGCGGCCGTCTCCTCCAGCGCACACACACGGGTCATCTGGACTTTGGCCACCTGCCAGAAGTGCTCGTGCTCGATGAGCGTCTCCTGCATGTCCCGCCTCAGCAGAAGATACACTCCCTCCAGGGTGTCTTCATAAACCTGCCAATGACAGGTGCAACATTCTAACTGACCTTGCTCCCGAACAAGTGCATGCATAAGGGAACAGGCCTACATTTGCATATTCATAAAGTACAACAAAAAAAAAAAAAAAAAATTTGAATAAATTAAAATAAGCCTTGAATAGAGATTTTGTATGTACCATGATAATGTGCAGTTAACCTCTGTTGGTAAAAATAACATTCACATTTAATGTCTATCTGATCCTCTCCGTGTCCTTGAATGATCACGTGTATTAAAACAGTGTATAATACTGGGAGAATTGGTATGCACAGACGTGCAATGTAATTGACTGAGACATGCACCGATACGTCTATAATCCATTTAGGTAGCCATTAGATAGGAGCGTCTGCTCACGCCGTGACCTGTGAAATCATTCTCGCTGGCTAATGAAATGCAGAGGATGAGCACTGCTGGAATATTTAAGATCACGTCCTCTGAGGAACTTATTTGCCATTTTTAAGATGGGGAAGAGAGATATCAGTTGGAATAGAACGGGGACAATCCCGCGTGAAGAAAAGTTAGTCCCTGGAAAGACAGCTTGTCAAATTTATTCAAACCTCACAATGCACACCAGGGAGAGAAGACTTCGTGTCAAAGAAAAAAGATATTGTTCGGCTTCCTGCATGTATTCTATAGACGTACCTTTCTTCGCTTCAGTCGGCCCCAGTCGCGGCCCAAGATCCAGGCCATGAGAGACTTACACATGGAGAAGTAGTTTCCAACAGTCTGAATCCCTGATGGAAAGAAACAAGTACAGTCAGAACATGAGATGATATTCGAAGAGACTGCAGCAGTAACATTTGATCTACACTCTTTTCCTGCCAAAGGACTGGTACAGGCAGAGTTCCTCAAGAGAGAGCGCCACATGAGACCGACAGAGAACATGAGCAAATACAGCAGGTTGCTTGACTCAAAGGTTTAAAGATCTAGGCAATTCTTGGTTGACCAATATATGCCATTACTAAGGTAGGAAAACAATTGTACAAATGACTGGCTGATAGTTTCTTTTATTTAATCCATTTTTTTTTTCTTCATGCTCCTTGTGGTCAAAAGAACGCATTGAATGAATTTCATCTCATGGAAGCGTTTGGGACAGCGCCCAAATTAAAACTGTGATAAAGAGGTCTTAAAAAAAATAGCTTACAGTAAGATCGAGTAAAACATGTTCTGGAAAATATTGATTTCATATAAAAGTGTAATATTACTGTGCATTTCATAAAAAAAAATTGAAGTTTAAAGGGATACTTCAGGATTTAGCATTAAGCTTTGTATTAGTAGAAAACCTGTAGTATTTTCGAATTACGTGCTTTCCACCCTCATATCCCCTTGAGACGAGAGATTTATGTATTTTGTGTAAAAAAAAAAAAAAAAAATCCTCCAATGATGCAAAAATCATTTCGCGTCATTGGAGGATTTTTTAGCCAGAGGCTAAAGACTACAGCCAGTAGTAGGGACTGTCCCGCATGTTCTCAACCCGCCCAGAGAGGGTGGGATCTCACTCACAGAATGTACACAGTGTCAGACATCTTTTTTTGGAAGCTAAGCTAGCAGGCTCTTGTTCTGTGGAGAAAGCCGAGTAGGGGTTACCATCCGCTTTTTCCCGGACATGTCCGACCGTCGAGATCGCCCAAAATGTCCGGGATTCAGCTTTTGCTTTCTGCAGTCGCCATTCATTGTTTACATGCACACCACCTTTTGTTTCAATCGAACTACATTCAGATTCACCAATCGGAATGAATTCAGTGTTTACATGAACGCTAAACAAGTGATCGGTTGATGTGCGTTTTAACATTGCTAAGAAAATTCCCGCTCCTCCGTGAGAGATCCGAGACCGTTGCGTCTCACAGGAGTCGCTCATCAGTAATCACGCCACCGGCCTCGCGCCGTTCTCCTGCCCTCAGTCTCGTCCTGCTCGCCACAGTAAACAATGAATGGCGACTGTAGAACGCAAAAGCTGAAATCCGACACTTTGGGCAAACTCGAAATCCTCGACAGACTCACCACGGAGAATCACTAGTAGCCTAGACTTGTTTAACTACGGCACTCTGTTACCGGTAGGCATGGCCTCCTAGGGCAGCGAAGCACGTGCATTCTGGGAGTTGTCTTTCGTTCACATAAGCCAAAAATGGCTTTTCTCAGTCCAGAAAGCTTCAAATTCGAAAATAATTCAAATTTTTTCTACATAATGACCCATTTTAAATACATATTCATCTTTCCAGAGGTTAAGTATCTGGACTTTAAGTTTACTTTTTTTAAACTTCTCCCTTCAGCAATAACCTGCCATGTGTCTTTTAAAAGAGACCAAACTTAAGTTTGTGCTCAAAAGTATTCAAGATTTATGATAAACATGCTATTAAATTATAAACAAAAACAATACAATTAAAATACAATGTATGAATACAAAAGCTATAAATACATGCTATTAAATAAATCTATACACAAGAACATAAGTAAAATATATGCAATTAAAGAAATAAAAAATGTCAACAACAGTAGTAGTAAAAATAATATAAATATATACATTTAAATTAATTAACCAAGTAAACCCACCGACGCTCTCATTTCCCCGGGCCAATCGGCCCCTCCAGTAGTCTTTGGTGATGGGGTGCAGGGAGGCCAGGTACCTCACGTCACATAGCGTTTCACCCCAGGTGGCCACCTTTCTCTTGCTGTGCTTCTTCCACTGCAGGAAAATGGAGCGTAGCTGCTTGTTGTACGGAGTCGGCTGACGAAACAACCAGTATGTGAAGAGCCACTGGAACCTACACTGGACGTATTGATGGTACATGGACTCCAGCTCTGCATGCTCTAAAACCAGAACAAGATATGGGTGTCAATGACAACAATAGTGCAAATTAAAAGCTAGTTGAGCAGAAACACTTATGAATGCATAATATATATAAAAAAATTATAAAGTCTGCACAATTACACCTTTCTGTAACCTTACAGAAGGAACTCTGAAAGACCTTTAGATCGACACTAACCAGGATGCACCACATCCTGTTCAAAGCTAACAGCTATAGAACATGGGCCTTTCATACACTAGTTTATTAAAAAAAAATACAGGAAGTAGCAGGTGAGGGTGAACTATGAGTCACAGTCCTTTACCAGGAACATCACTCAGAGTCACACTCCAACTCTCCGATCAAGGGTCCATCACAGCAGTTTGAAGTGATCCACCAGTGCAAAAAATTAGATTACTTCATCTTTCTTCAGAAATCCCATTGCTATACGTTTCCTCTCTTACTAAAAGTAAAAACATAAGGTCAACGACAGTACCCAGACACCCTAATGTTCTTTTGGGTAAGACGACAATACAGTATAGGTGCCATCATGAGCCAACCATCAATTTGCTAAATGCACTGCGGAAATTCTAGTTGACTGGAACCACTCCAGCACTCAGATCATTAAGATAAGGTGATATATTTCATATTATACTATATTTCTTCAGCAATATTAATGCCAATATACGCAACGCCAAATCAACAAACTAGTTACTTCCATTTTAATCTAGTTTCTCAAAATAAATTAAATCAGACAAATATATAAAATGATCAAACATACCTTAGATAAAATTATTATATTTCATAAATACAAGACTCATTCACAGAGTAAAAAGATAACCATTTAAAAGGAATCTATATACAGTAGCCAACATTTGAAGTGGTTCAAAAAAGTTAATCAAAGTTGTCCCAAGACAAGAACGGGTATTGTTCAAAATTCATGTATAACTTTGATCCACTTCAAATATTGACTACTGTAGTTTATTGTATAAAGATGATTTATACTTCGAAAAACGATTAAAACATCAAATCAAAATATTATTTGGAAAATGTTTAGTTTCTATTTTTTCCTACTCATTACTATATTGATAGATGCATTTATTCACTCATTAACTTGTATCAATTTTTATTCATTCATCTGTTTGTTTAATTGTATCTAATATTTATTTTTATAGATTTTTTTTTACACTTTCTCTGAACATTTCCACTGGCACTTTAACACTCCTGGTCACCCCTGACCCCACAAAAAAAAAAACAAAAAAAAAAGAGGATATTGGTCAACAAACTGCTACTTTTCCCAAATCCTTACAAAAAATGTTGTTTTCATGTTTCATTAAATGGGATGCAAATATCTCACCCTTGTTTTGGTGTTGGCTGAGAACATGCTGGAAGACCAGTGAGACACTACCATGATGCTTCAGTGCAAGATGATACAGCTCTCTCCATTCAAATTTGAGGGCATCACAATCTTCAGTTTTCTCTGGTAAAGAGAAAAATAAATCAGCATGTTACGCTTAAATTAAGCATGGAAACCTCAGATGACACCTGAGAAAATGACCACCTTGGAGTTTGTCCTGGAACAAATCTGTGGTGATGCCCCACAATTTCTCCACATCACTGCAGGGAAGCCTCACTGAGGGCAACGGGACAATTTCCTCCAGCACGAGCCACTGGACCCAGTACTTGTGTGGCGCGAGTGGGATCTCCACGAAGAGCTTCTCCTGAAACGCACGGTTACAGTGGATGTTTCTGAAGAGGGATCGCCACATAAAAACCAAGCGGAAGGCGGTTTTGGCCGTTACGGGACACCTGGCGTGGGTATATGACAGACTGACCCCAAACGAATCCTGTAGAGAAATATTTCAGAAGATTAGCACATTAGCCTGCGGATCAACATACAACCCCCAAAATGTACATTATTAAATGTAATGGGAATGAAACTGATTTCTTATTTTAAATAATATGTTCTTATATGTAATAGTATATGTTGTATTGCCATTAAGCTGAATGTGGATTTTACTGTACAGTCAAAAATAACTACTGGTGACATCTTTGCAAACAATTCATGAAGCAATGAAAATGGGTGGGGGTGTTGTTGTAAAACACTACAAAACGTTATAAAATTGTTTGAATAAAATTAGATTTTATAAATACAAGATGCACTGGATACAATGATTACCATTTAAAGGGCATCTATATAGTTTAGACCCAATTTGTACTGTGAAAAACATTTAAAAATCAAACCAAAGAAGACCACAAAGGGGTGTGTGTGTGCGTGTGTGTGTTAAATGCAGAGGACAAATTCTGAGTATGGGTTGCAGTACTTGGGTTACACATCAATTCAAATTAGCCTTCATTTTGTTTGAATATTTATGGTTTATTAATAAAAAAACTGAGTACTCTAATCAGTGATCAAATCTTTTAACCGAAAGACTAATTCACATCCATGAACCGACTGTATTTTTCGTTCTCTTACGAAAGTCTTCCCTGCCTTTGAATACTGACTATAGAATGGGCAAATATCATTCAAGTGTGAAAGCATTTTGCTGGTTGAAGTGATTGAACGAATGCACCGTGAATGAGTCACTTTGTTTGTTCGTGAGGTGAATGAAAGAATCAGACAACCCGCTCTTGCATGGATCCCCTGACACAAACTAGAGTCATGCGTGTTATTGTCGTTCACAACATGATGAATACAGTTAAAATTCTTAAATTGATTAGAGAGAAAACAAGAAACTGTTATTATAGCCTAACTTGGCAAGTTGCAAAAATTGCATACTTCCAAAAACAGTATGTGACCGCGTCAAAATCGCTTACTTGAGTATTCATTTTAAGGGGTGACCGGGGACAGTTGCAACACTTTTTGCTTCAGAAATGGTTTGGATTAGACAAACCAATTGTTTATACAATAATATTACATCTGTCTGTTAATAGTCTAAACCATTTAAAGATAATTACAGAATCTAAATTTTTCACAATTTACATTTGAATGTAAGGAGTCAGATGTTGCTACTGACCCCGGGCCCGGGGACAGTTGCAACATTGTTTGAGGATGGTTGCAAATACAATATATGTCAGTGTTAGCAAAATGATTATTATCAAAAAACGTAAGTTAATAATATTACAGTGTTATTTATTCATCAGCTTTGATTAGATGACAATTATAGATTTGTCTAGAGGAGTAGGTCTTCTGTGCAGATGTCAAATATTCAAACTGATATAAAATACAGTAGGCTTTTAGAGACATAGGAAGAATGGAACAATTGAGGCAATTAACTTATTTAGCCTATTGTCATGTAAAACATTTTTTAAAAACTAGTTTATATTATTCTTCATTTTAGCAATATTTATGCATTGTTGCAACTGTCCCCGTTTTCTGTCAGCCATGATAAAACCTCATGTGCTAGCTAATCAAGACTACCTTGACACATGCTAACCATCCTAGCTAGTGAACATATCACTCATTTAAACCATATAAGTTTGAGCTGAATCACAAAAACAGTGACAACAGGATAACAAAAACAAAGCTCAAGAAAATAAATACTTTCATGCCAATAGTTTTTCGATACTAAATCCTGGAGCAGCTCAGGAATCTCCTTGATTTTTCCTCTGCAAGGTGGGACATCAAACTGAGCATGTGCAATGTAGGTGTTATCACTCTAGCTTGTTTCTGATCAGAGAAAAATGACATGTTGCAACCATCCCCTGTTGTCAATTGTCCCCGGTCTACCTACTTACTTCACTAAAAAGTATGTTCTATACAGTAGCTATAATTGTGTAGCATGAATGCCTTGACGTACTACATTTGCCATGTTCTTTATCAAGTGACCTATCAGTCAGTTGCATCTTTCACTGCCATTCATAACTCATGGGATAGTAAAGTATCCATTGTAAGCACAAACTTCAGAATGTGGCCAGAAGTAGTTGGTTATCAGGGTACATTTTGCCTTCTCTTTTATGAATACTGTAAATTCGGACATAGTGGATACGAATTCACAGTACTCATTTAAAAAAAAAAAAAAAAAAAAAAACTAATTGTAGGCAAGACATACCTGGATGACCTTCGGGCGAGATTCTGAAGTGTGCAGGCAGCAGACGACAGACACTTTACTATCCCATGAAGCCACAGGAGAGGATTTATGAATGGCAGTGAATCGACACAACGAACTGACGCTGGCAGGTCACATGAAAACCGAATGAGATTCTACACACATTAATAATATGAAGACCTCCGATGCAAAAGCCTCTAAAAGCAACCTCTGTCAAAAGTGAGATAATTATTGAGTGAATGCTCTCCGCACATAGTGTAAGCTCATCAAATACTTTCACTTCAAACTCACTCAATCCCAGCCTCAGCACGTTCAGAAATGTCGGTACGTAGAACCCTATTCATAAGGGCCTGATAAAAATGTTAATATTAAACCAACTTTAGACTGACTTAGATGCTTTTGCATCTTAAGTCTTCATATTTAGAACGTGCTATTTCTTAAAATGTAGGCCTATTCAAACTGTTGACTCGCATGTTGGATGCATGATTCAGTTATCACATATAAACACATTGCCTATTCGCCACCTACTGCGGTACCATGCATAACGGGTGAATTAATTAATTATTTATTTATTTTTAAATCGACTTACTGTGATAAATCAAAAATCTATTTCCATGCAAATTGTATGCCTACCTGGAAGAGTGTGGTCCACAGAGAGTTGCACGAACAAACTCGGAACAATAAACTGCACGTGCTGCCGAGCCTCAGCAGCGACATTGGGTCCAGGTTCCTCAATATAACCAGGAGAACTTCCTCACTTAAATGCAGTAAGCCTGTTGTGTTGTCGCTGCTTTCCGATGTAATATATGTGGCATTCAGATGGAGCTCTTCCTCTGTGACGGCAGACAGACAGGAGAATTGCTCCAGCAACTCACACTCCCAGGTCGTGCTAAGGTCTGCCATACCTGTGCCGGTGTCACCGCCCCGCTTGCAGACACCTCTCAGGTGTTAAAGGTTAGGGAGAAACCACCTGAGAGAGGTCATGGGGTGGTGGTGAATCTCGAAGAGGTCGCTCATGAATATAAATGAGGTCACACCAACATTCCTGCTTAATCTAATTACCATTCATCACACAGCAAGCGTTTTCATTCGCCAAGCAAATCGGGTAGGCCGCCTCGAAACGTTACGTATGCTAATAAATATTCACAAGATAAACGCTTAATTTCCCAACAGCAATGACAAAAACCGCGTTTCTTATGTAATGCTAATTTATGGGGTCTGTCGTGTAAATGTTATTTCTGTGTTTGAGGTGAATTTTTGTGCCTTTTACTTCTGATGTGGCTGTTGTCCTGCACATAACCCAATGGGGTCAAAAGTATTCTTGTCTGTCTATATTTCCCGTTGTAGGAATTATTTATGCTTTTCCTAGCTTTGTACTATATTTAGTATCTTTTATTTGGTTGGTGAGCTGAGAGTTAATCAAATATAAATAGCCCAAAACGTTTTAATCAGTATATTGTACATAATGTAAATAAATGGGGACTGATTGAAAATAGTGCAACCCAGTTTCATTAAGAGTTTGTCTTTTGTAAACAGAATGATTCAATAGGTTAATATTTCATCACATATTCAGGGTCTTCACAAATATTTAATTCAAGGAGAAATTGTAGTTTGTACCATGTCATCTGAGCTGCATTAAGGGACAGGGCAGGCTCACCCAAAAATTAACATTTTGTATACATTTCTTTCTTCTGTTGAACATAAAAGAAGATATTTTAAATAATGTTGGTAATCAAACAGTTGACAGTAGCCACTGACTTCCATAGAAAATAAAAATACTATGGCAGTCAATGGCTACCATCAACTTTCTGGTAACATTCTTTAAAATATCTTCTTTTGTGTACAAAAAGAGAAAGAAACTCATACAGGTTTGGAACAACTTGAGGGTAGTAAATAATGACAACATTTTCATTGTTGGGTGAACTATGCCTTTAAGTAAAAGTTTTGCAATCTTAATTACAGTAAAAACATTATCCCAGTCATGGCACATTCATGTTTTTTGAGTTTAAGACAAATATACTTTATTTTAAGCAAGTCAAACACATTAAGAATTTCCAATATTTAAATGACAATTTTTTTTTAAACAAAACAAAATGTAGATATCAGTTCAGAATAACTTTACACATGTATTTGTATTGGATTTTATCCAAAGAAGATGATAGTTAAAGACTGAACTGCTTATAAAACAAAGTCAAGTGCAGTAAAATAGTTTACAAGTTTACAATCAATTGCTATTACACATACTTTAATATTTAATACAAATGCATGTACCCTTTCTTGGCAGAATTAAAACAAAATAAACAATATGATGACAAATATAAAAAAAATGAATATGGTATAACATTTAAAGAAGGGTGGAAAATCTCTCTATTTTTTTTCTTTTTTTTTTTACCCTTTTTGTAGATGGAAATATTTATAATTTTGAGCAGATAATACAATATGCAATCATGACATGATGTCCAATACTGATGAGACTGTTTTTAGAAGTCATGATTTCTCATTGGCTAAATGTAACCCACAATAATATTACATGGCAAGGCACTGGCTCAAATCAGCATTTTCAAACTCAGAATGCAGTTTTCCAGAGACGTCGTCAGATAGATCATTTAAAACATAAAATATTCATGAAACTGTAGTGAGATGAACCTTGTCAAACTTTCATATACAATGAACCCTTTGTGCTTGTATAAGAAAGTAAAACATTCACAAGTGAACATTTGGACAAAACAGTCAGCACGAATCCTTCTAAACACTTAATTTGCCGCGGGGAAAGAGGCAATGAGGTGAAATCATCTCTATACATGATGGATCTGATAACTCAGATGTACAGAGGTCACTGCTACCTATTAACAGTTCGTGATCACAGTGTACTCATTTGCTACGTGGTTGATTACATCATTCAGTGATCGTTACCATTCACTTTTCTACAGACTGCTGGGCCGGGCCGGGCCGTGGATGATTGGTTTTGAGAGACCACGCCCCCTTCAGGCCACTCGTATACGAGGCTCCTCCTCTATTTCCTGACCCAGGCTGGTGTAGGTCACTGAAGGCTCCAGCGGCCCCACAGTGGGCGTGTCTGTGATAGCGTTTCCCGTGTTGCGGAACTGTTTATAGACGCGAGGATCCTGTGCCACGTACGTGGAGGAGGAGAAGTAGAAGACCAGTCCCAGGACGATGATGAAGAAGGACAGCAGGTAAAGCCCGGAAAACTGTAGACAGATGAACAATATAATCAGCTTCATATACCGAGTGATTTAAAAAGTCTACTCTACATCATGATAATTCTAAATCAAACACTGATTTAAAACTTTGAATCATCATTTATTACTTGTAAATAGTACAATGACTTAAAACTGTAAATCATGATTTAAGTCGAACTAGAACACTGATTTAAAACTGTACATCACGATTTATTCATTCTAAATAGAACGCTGATTTAAAATGTAAAATCCTAATAGAACAATGACTTAAAACTAAAACATAATTTACTACTTTTAAATAGAGCAGTGACTTTGTAAATCATGAAATAGAATGTTAATTTAAAACTTCAAATCATAATTTATTAATAATAAATCAGAACAATCCAAATCTCTTATATGGAACATGAAAGCAGTGAGTGTTTAAAGAGAGTGAGAGAGAATGAAAGTGTCTGTAAGAAAAAAGCTCCTTTTGTGTTTCCCCAACAAAATAACAACGTACAGTAAATAATGACAGAACTTCTATTAAAACAAAGAACAAAGTTTTAAAAAAGGTCACATTAGGGTCATATTTCTTTAATAAGCATGAGGGAATCAGACATGGAGGCCCAATGGGAGAGATTCCACTGAGAATGAACTAATGAATATGCAACAGTTGTATTAGAGATGGAGAAATGTTTCTCTCTCAGTGTCAATCTACTGTTCAAGGCAGAAGTCTGTGATTGAAATTATAGATAGGATGGCATTAATAAATTAATCATGGTTCAAAATAACTATGTTGTGATATATGCATTGCATATAGGAATGCCTACACTCTTAAAAATAAAGTTTCTTTATTTTTATCGATGGTTCCATGAAGAACTTTCAACATCCATGGAAACTTTTTATTCCACAAAATGTTTGTTTCCCTTAATAGTGAGGTTAAAGGTTTAAGGCAAATTACATAGCAGGATTTTATGGAAGATGGAAATTAACACTCATAAAACAGAGCCAAATCTTAAACTCTGAATTTTGCCTTTTTTTCTTTTTCTTTTTTTTTTTGTCTTAGAAAGCTTCTAGACTGCTGATAATGGTTTTTTTTAAAGACCAAACCTTAAAATAACTTTAGCAGCCTTTATTTCAAAAGGTGTCTACTAAATTGACACGTAAATGTCAATGGAATGGAATGTAAAATAAAATCCCACCATTAACAATAAGAGCCATCTTTGAACACTGCATTAATGATTATATTTTGCTCTGCATTATGGTCGAGCAGGGACTCAAAACCCTAGTCAGCGCTTTGAAAATAGCAACAACAATCACGACTTGGAAAACTGAAATGCCAACGCTTCATTCTATTTGCACTCAATCTCCAAATCACATCAGTACTTTTTCATCCATAGGGTCTGAGGTGTGGAGGAGAATCACAACAGTAGAGCTGTGCTATGAACAATGTCTCTCAGCATCTCTCTATCACACTTGTGATTAACAAAGCGCTTCCAATTACACACGGCCTTCAGCTCTGGCACATAAGAGCAGGATTCCGCAGTTAGTACGAAGTCTTGTCACTGTGGAAAAATATATCAATTAATAAATACCATGAAATCTGATGCTTTACAATTTCTCAAGAGCTTTTCTTGTTCAGCCAATAAAGTTAATGGCAATTACATATGTCGTCACACTCACATACAATTTTCATGTACCATCACTTCACCACTTACAGTGTCTCTTAATACAATATGCAGTGAACTCAGTATCTTTGTGAGATGTGAAGCAACGATTGTAATGTCCATTTGTTTTATAGACTCGCACATAGACCTCCATAATGGCAATCATGTAAAAGATGAGCTTTTAACATCAGACAACAAATAACTAGCAACTACAAAAAGATAAATTAAGTCAGCAAGCCGTAAACAGTAATTGCATAAATGAATGCTTATTTTATATATTTTTAATGAAGCAATGCATGCTGGAAGCTCACAGACCATTAACAAATTGAAAACATTGTTAAATATTAAAGTGTTTGATCAGGAAAGCATCAAAATACCTGTGACTCAATGTGTCATATCCAATTGCTTTTTAGTGTTATTATTAGCTGATCACATCCCATCTAAAAAATGTAATAGAGAGGACCACCGTGAGACCACGTGTGTGCCAGACTGAGCTGATGCGACTTGTGTAAAAATGTACATGCCTGCGCACACACACACACACTCATAAATATTTGCTAGCACTCATATTCCAAAGCCCTGCAGTGATAGACATTAGGCTTTTGAAGTCTAGAGAAACTCCACAGAGAATTTTAAACAATCTTTGACACTTTCTCACAGTTTGCAGCCCTCTTCTGCTTCCCCCCTCAAGCATCACAGCAGAATAAATATTTCCAATGAATCAATAAAAGCAAGTGACACTATGTCCTGGTGTGGCTTTTGTGCATCTTCAGAGTTGCTTTTAATAAAATCAAGTCTATATAAATCTGTCTGCATGTGCATGAGTATACACAGGTAAAACAAATAAACTAAAGATGAGAGGTTTAGGTTAGACTGATGACATAGGAGAGCCTTTTAGGTAGCAATATTTTAAAAGAACCAGAAGGGATTTACTTGGCCTCTGAAGATATCTACTTCCTTCTTCAGATGGTATCTAGAACCAGTACGATGATCTGAATAACCTGTGATGTAACTTCAAGAACTCTTTCATCTCTAAAAACTGAATACAGCAAAAATGGTTCTTGATAAGGACAAAATTCTTTGCTAAAGAACCTTTATTTGCAGAGGTTTGGAGTGAAGGGCTGATCTATGAAAGCATGTATCCACTTAAATGTGAGAATGTTTAAATTAAGAAATGAATTAAAGGGGTCATATAATGGTACATGCACTTTTACAAGTCGATTGTACTGAAATGTGTGTTGGCAGAGCCCGTACACAACCATCATATAATGATAAAAATCCATCCAGTGTTTTTGTTGTAATCTCCTTATGTTTTCCCCTGCCTCAAATTGAGCCGTTCGATCGTGTGACGTCACTAGATCAGACGCCCCTCCCACGATTGATATCCACGAATGACAAACCATGAATTGACAGCAGCGTTTCAACACAGACCCGCCCTGAGCGAGCTGTCATCGTAGTCCGCCAGTTGATACACTGGAGCAGAATGCGATTGTGGTGTTCTGTTCTTGGGTGTAATAAGGAACACAGCAGTCATTTAGTGTTCCTAAATTCAAGCCGCTGAAGATGCAGTGGCTGAGTTTTATTTTTGGAGGGAATATTCCCAACGATCAACGTAAATGCTTTTATGTTTATGTCAGTGTAAATCTGGTTTTGCTAAGAAGCTGCTCCTGAAAAAATAATCGGTACCAACTATTCGTGTTCCTGCTGCACCTTCAGATGAAGAAGTGAGTGAAACATTTTATTAACCTTTAAATATTAATCTTTGCAAATCGCTTGCACGCTTCACGATGAATGCGGCTAATGTTTACACTCAGGGTATATTACGGCATGTTTTCTATGTAACGTTACGACGTTCTCAATAATTCTAATTTAATGAACAACCCGTTATGGTTAATGTGTTATTAAAAACTGTGTACGCAGGTGTTAAAGATATGGTATAGTCTTATTCATTTTGCGAATTTTAAAAAAGTTAACACCTGAGAGTTCAGTGCAGACCACAGGATAGAAATTAGGCAGATGGTTCTGGCAAACGTATGGAAGATCAAGCACGCTCTGAGAGATTTTCCAGTACTGGAAGGTTATTAGAGCCAACAAGAGTAATATCTGCTGGAAAGGAATATATTCTGCTTGAATTGCCGGTGTATCAGGTTGCTCATTTAAATATATCAAGTGGTGCTACATGCCAGCATAACTATGATAAAGCACCTGCTATTTCAAGCCAGACACATGGTGCCCCCTTTTTCCCAAGCGTTAGAGAGAGTTTTCAATAAGGGTACAGTGATGTAATTACAACCTGTAAAAAAAAAAAAAAGAAAGATGCTCACACTCGCAATAAATCATACTGTAATATGCAAGGTGTTCTGAGTGTCATATTTCAAAATGAAAGTTATGAACCAAAGATAGATTTTACTGTCCCAGAGACAAACAGCCATGTGTTAAAGAAGAGTTTGCAAAGACTTGTCTTTTTTATTCTTACACAATATGGCTTCATAGATTGTTTGTATAGCTAATTTGAAAAAGTGCTAAATTGATATAGTGGAACCCCAATTTCAAGCCATCCCATGTGCGCCTTATTTAATTATAGTTAAGTATTTAATTGCTTTTGTCATTCTGAATGTATCTATGGAAGCTTGTTCCCGCTATGGAATAATATATATTTTTTAAACCAATTGCAAATTTTTATCTCACAATTCTGAGAAAGAAGTCATAATTGCAAGATAAACTCACAATTGTGAGGGAAAAAAGTGTATATCTTGCAAATATGACTTTATTTTGCATTATTCAGTTTATCACTCCCAAATATTACTTTATTTCTCATCATCTGAGTTATTGACCTGCAATTCTGATTTTATTTCTCATAATTCCGAGTTTATTTCTTGCAATTCTGACTTTCTTTCTCATAATTCCGAGTTTATATCTCCCAATTCTAACTTTATATCTAAACTCAGAATTTTAAGATAAAAACCTCACAATTGCAAAAGCAAAAAAAAAAAAAAAAAAGTCTGTGAGATGAAAAGTCACAATTACCTTTTTTTTATTTTAAACAAGCTTCCATTATATGTAAATGTAAAAAATTCTGAAAATCTCAAATCAGTGGTTTTCACCAATAGGAATCAAACTTGAGGCTGTGCTGATCAAGTGTGCTGTGCAGCCTAAACCAACTACAAGCAAGGCTGATGGAAAGCATGTCTTGACCCACTAATTCTGCTAGAATTGCCTAAAATAGCCAGAAAAACAGACTGTGTTCAGCATTCAAGCTTTTATGGCCACATTCAAATTTAATTTTCATTGATTTCAAGGAATAAAATTAGTCCGCTATTAACAACTGTCCTCAATAAAGGAGGCATGTTTAGAGGAGCATTTAAAATCCCCGTTAGCCTTGAAGTGCTGCAGGTAATGGCTGATACTGCAGCTCTCCGTGTTGTTGTGAAAGGAAATAGCACAGCCATTAAAGCAGACAAAAGAGAGCTTACAGTAAAAGCACCAAGCCACACTCAAATCAATTCCAACAGCCTTCATCTGGAGCACGTGCTCTCTGAATAAATCGATAGTTTGATTAGATACTAGACTTAATTATCGGCATAAGGCCTTAAGTTTAGGATTACTGTACATACTAATGAACCAACATTGATATCAAGCTAAATGTGGTATGCATTAAGTACAGTACATTGTTTTACTATACAAATCATTCCTGGTATGCAATGATCTTTGTGTTTGTTTGTGTGTGTGTGGTTCAGGTATTCTCGACGTTTTGGAGACAAATGATTTGTTCTGTATCCACAAAATGCTTCCAGTAAAAATTCTCATTAACTATTTGATCTGGACAAACAACCCAACACTGCGAATAAGAAAATACATCAAACCGTCAAACGATCTACTTTTCCTCATGGAACGGACCAAACAAGTCACAAAGTGAAAATCAAAGCCTAATTGCAGTGAGAACATGCTTCTGTCACACATCTACCAGCAACCAAGATTTCAGGAAATTGAGCAACCAGTCGAAATAAGAACTCAATCTTTACGGCTTATTGTTCTTCTGAATTGGTCCGACTGAACAGAACAAAGGCTATTGTGGGAATCAGCTCGATTCAAATTTCAACCACGCTCTCTACTACTTCTGTCTGACAAGCGGCAAATCACTGTGAAAAACATGTAAGCACGCTCAAAATGGTCTTAGCCAAGAGTGGGCATACGCCAATATCTGTCCGCTGCAGATATGGATTCATATACAGTGGGGTCCAAAAGACCATTAGTAGGAGAATTATAAAGACCTTCTAAAAAATAAATGTTCTATTCAATTTTAATTCAGTGTTTATTTTCATTTTAGTTATTTTAGTACATCAAGTTAAACTAAATGAAAATTAGATAAGCGTTTTTTTTTTATATATATATATATAGCGTTTATTTCATTTCAATTAAGTAACAAAAAATTTATTTTTATGGTTTTAGTTTTAGTTAATTATAATAACAGGGATTTAAGATGATCCAAAGAACATATTGTGCTTTAGTGGAAGCAAAAGCATATGACTGTGTCTGTAAATAGGAGTTACATGAATGTCATAAATTTGCTTATCAGTAATGACACAGATCGACAGAATCTGAAATATTTCTCATATCTTTTATGTCTTTTCTTATTCATTTAATGATATTAGATCTTCTTTGTTGTCTCAGACTGTTCGGCTCCGCAGAACACTCACAAGGACCTTGAGTTTGCCACGTGAGCAGAAACCAGGTTTCAGAAGACACAAAAATAAAGGACAGGGTTGAGATGAGACTGCAGGTGCAGACTACAGACCAACAATAACAACAGCGTGCAGAGAATCCCAGAGAGCTCTGGCTACATATGACCATATTACAAATGGCTCTGGCATTCAGTTCAGGGCTGGACAGGAATACATTAGAAAGCGCTTCATGTCTGCCGGCTTCTCTCACGCTGGTGTAACCCTTTGCCTTTTGTTATGCGTGTACAGCACAATGACCAGAGAGAACAACAATATGAAACATTTTGGAACACTGATGCTTTTTATATCATACCAGACATGAGCATCATATAGTTAAGACACTATAAAAAAACTACTAAAATACTACGACTGTCAATTTAATGCATTCATTAACTCAATTATTAATTATATAAAAAAGAATGTGTTAAACATACTGTAGAGCGGAATCAAATGAAACAGGACACTGTGGTCTTGGGATGTGCATTTCCAAGTTGAACTATTTGTAACTTGGCAAAGCATTTTAAAAACAGTGAAAACATTGGCTTGCCTTTCGGGGAGTTAAACGCAGTTAAAAGCAACCAAAAAAAAACAAAATATCTTAATTTGGGGGCTTTCAGGGCATATACTGATGAAGTTTGTGATTAATGACAAATTGAATTAATCAACATATCATGTAATTAATTTGATTTTAAAAAATGAAAAATAATTGACAGCCTTGCTTAAATGCTAAATAAAAAAATATAGTCTCTAAAAAAAAGGCTCAAAAATCTGATAAAGCTATTGTCAAAGCTGCAGTAAAAAGATTATGAATACATACTTAAAAAACTGAGAGAAAAAAACAAAATCAATATTTGTGTGAAAATGATTTATATTGATAAACAATTGGCTTTTTTCAAAAAAAAATTCTACAAACGATTTATCTAAAGTTTGATCAAAAGTTGTCCAGTTGGTTTTCAAATAAGTTATTATCTTAATTTCAATTAAGATAAAATATGAGACATGATAAATAAATAAATAAAAACATTATTTGACTGTATTTTCCTGTATCTAGTATATGTAAAATGCTGAAATTAGTCAAACAAGAGCAACTTACTCAATATAATATAAAAGAATATAATAAAATATAAAAGCATTACAACATGTCTATCAAATAATCGCTGAAATCCATGATCATTTCTGTCAGAGATGACAGCTGTGCTGAGCCTCTTCACACAAGGACATCGAAAACAAAGCCAGAGATGCTTTAGATGTGATCACTTTTGTTGTCACAAAAAAATTTCGTTGAGCCACTTCTACCTATTCCCAACAAGCAGAGAGAACATCCAATAACCCAGAGCGTTCTGCCTTTGGCCACACAGAGATGGAGGCTTGTTTCATATCCATCACTCTAATTATATTTCATGTTTCAGAAACATGGTCCTAATACATTCAACTTGGAAAAAAAAAATCCACCAGCAAAACATCCCTTTCACACACACACTTCTCTCTTAAAAAGGTCCAAGAAGAAATTTTAAGAACGGTTAACTAAAAAGGTTCTTTGGGGAAGCAAAAAATGGTTCTTCTACGGCATCATGCATTTCATGCAAAAGCTCCCTTTCGAAACCCTTCACTTTAATAGCACTGTAACCATTAAAACTAATCAGTGTGATACTCTCTATAATAATCCATTCAAAAGAAGCAGAATCTCTTTTTGTCCTCCAGACAGTGTAATCACTACTAGACAAGGAAAGGTAGTTTAAAACACTATGCTCATTGTACACTAAGACTGATGGCTTTGTTCATTGATGGCTTTCGCTGTAATGCTGGTGTTTAGAGATGAAGTCTTACATTGTGTCTGGATCTTTCCCTAAAGGCAACGGAAAAAGTCCTTGCTCAATCTTTGTAGGCATTGTATGCTTGTATTGTGAATTTGTCTCAATATAATGCAGCTTTTCAAAGTGTCCATTATTAAAGCATGAAGCAGTGCAACTATACCAAACCCAACAGCAAGTAAGCATTACCACAAGCAAAGACTCCACTACAGTGCACTGTAGACACTTTTATTTTATTTTATGTTGTTATTTTAAACTAATTAGATATCTTAGACCTGACAACACACAGCAACACACACATATCTGCCTTCGCTCATCCTGCCACAGGAAACCGGTCATGCCAAACTAAATGGTGAAAGAAGTCTCGACTCATATTATAAGTAGAACCCAGGGGAAAAAATAAATGATGTGCAGAATTCTCTCTGAGAAGGAGAGCAGAGAAATTATGCTCAACATTCATGAGGAAAAAAATGAACGAGACAGGGGCGAGTGAGCAAAATTATAGCCTGTGTAATGATGTGTATAATGGTGGAGGTGAGAGAGAGAGAGAGAGAGAGATTGTAACCTTGTATTGGAACAGGAACAGGCCGCAGAAGAGGCTGTACAGGTCGGCTGTGAGCAGAGAGAGGTTCACCGCTGTGGCGCTGGTTCTTCTGATGACCACAGGCATGAAGCTGTACAGGCCAAACATGCACGCACTGAATCCAATGTACAGCAGCCCTGAGAGGATATAAAGAGTTAAGGCCAGTTCTAAAAATCATTCTAAATGTAAAGGAATAGCAGAGTCCACACCACAACTGTAACGATAACGGCACAGAAGAAGGGCATCTTTGGAATCGCTTTCAGAATGACCTTTTCCGTCTGATCAAAACATTTACAGCCAATCAGAATCCATCCTGCTTTAAGAGTTCGAGCAATTACATTGGCAGAAGACAAACCTGCAATGCTAAACAAATGGTATGCCATAAAGAATGGCATGCGCAGGGTAAGATTTGTGAAAGTGTACATGAGATTGCAAGCGTAAATAAAATTTGCACGCGCAAGAGAATATTTGTAATGCTAATGCAAAATAAATAGGATCTGTATTCCTCTGACTTCCATTTTTCGGCGCTTACACTTTTGCCTCGGTTTTTGCGTACAAAAGCATTGCAAGCCTGTGAACAGCAATTTGCAAGAGAAAACAACAGAGTCAGGAACTGCGAGATTGATCAGATTGATCGCGTAAAATGTAACTGTTGCAAATGTCTGAATGACTTGCTGGGTACATGGGGCAAAAAAGTTTCAGAAAATAACCCTATTTGTACAGTTGCGTCTTCTTTAAGCTGTCTACAGTTTTGCCACGAAGAGGAGGGCGGGTCCACCTTCTTCATGTGGCCAATCAAATGAGCCTCTCGCTGACTCCCGATTTACTCTTACTCTTACTTAGCGAGAAGCTCATAGAAGAATTCTGCAACTAAATGACTGCTAAATTGTTTAAAAGGCTAGTTCATGTCTTTCATATCACTCTGAAGTCTCCTTCCCACATAGCTAAACTTAAATAAATATTTCATATCCACTTATTTAATTATTTGGTAAGTAGCCGTGTAATCTATATTGCATCTGGGTCTTGATCTGGTTTATAATACATTATCTCTTATTTATAATGCTTACATGGCTATGCTCTATAAAACATAATTCATTATAACGCAAAGCAAATAATAACTGTGGTTAATTTAGTTAATAATGCATTATATGTATAGGCTTCATAGTAAATATAAACAGCTTCTATTATTTTACAATACAACATTATATTACAGCTTCATATTGCGCTGTAAAGGTGATTGAAAAGGGTACAGATGAAGCCAGTGGAGTTTAGCACAATATTCTTCTGTTACCAGAAATCAGCTTTTTATGTCATAGAGGACAGAGACAGCAGCTGTGAAATTCAGGTCATAACTCATCCAGCACAGTCATAATGGAATTGGATGGCTCAAAAAAAAAAAAATTATTATTCACTTGTGTTTTCTCAGGCCATTCATTTCTAAATGCATTTGTAAAGGACACAACTTTTATTCCAGCATGAAATGGAGATGGATAATAATAATTTGTTTAGAAATGGAAAAACCAGACAATACTCACAAAATCTGCTTCCTGTCTGGCATCCCAACAACTCTTTTGTAGGTAAAGTGTACAATTCTTTATTTTTATGTTTATTTTCAGAACCAGAGATAAATAAAAAATGAATTCATCAAAATTATAAGTATAAAACAGTATACTGTAATTAACCTGCTACTCCAAAGTGAATGTAATAGTACTATGATACAATTTATTTTTATTATATATAAAAACATACTTATATAATTTGTTGTTGTTGTTAGTGACATTAGAGCTATAAAAGAAAAATGACAGGATCAACTCTGAAACCCTTGAGCAAAAAACAAATAATCAGCTCATACCCAGCAAGGACAAATCAATGTCAGGATTATATCACACTATATATTTAGGAGCTCACTGCTGTTCACACGCAGTTTGTTCTCAGGCTATGAGGCTTCGGAGCCGAGCAGAAGGCTTCATAACTTATTCAGATGCCTTGCTAACACTGTTTGGCGATGTAGCACATCAGAGAATTATAAGTTGTCACCTGCTTTTCAGGGGGAAGTTCAGATCTATCTGTAGGCAAGGATGTAATGTTACTCTGTTAAAAAAAAGCCTGAATGTTAAACTATAATTAGTTGCAACTTGGAGGTGATGACAACATTTTAGAAACATTTCAGAGCGGATCTGACAAATCTAACTAATGATGCCACAAAATCTATTTTTAGAATTTTGCAGAATTGGAATGGGAATCACAGTTTTATAATAAATAAATAAAAAGTGTTTTGCTTAAAAATAACTGTATGTAAACAATTTTTCCTTAAAATAAAAGCTACTATTTGAATTTTTTGTAATCTAATGCAATGTCATTCTTTGGAAACAATTGTTTCCGCCACAGAATATAGAACTTTGAAAACGTTAATTGCGACTTTTTAGTCACAAATTTAGCACAATTACAATTGTGCCTTTATATCACAAGTTTATCAAGGTACAAATTGTAAGATATAAAATGGCTTCTTTTATGTCACAATTGGGAGTGATGAAATTATGTGCACAATTCTCACAATTCAATTTTTTTTATCCCACAATTCTGAATTTAGTTCTCAGAACTGTGAAGTGTATAATGTACCTCGCAATTGCGAGAGAAAAAAATCTAAATTGTCAGACAAAAAGCACCAATTACCTTTTCACATTTGTTATTCCATGGCGACATATTTCAGACATATTTAAGCACCCAAATACTTTTAAAGTCACTGTATATTAATAATATGCAATGGTACACAAACTAATATGAATTTTCTCACAGTCTTTCAAGGACAGTGGCAACATAACTGATGCATTATGATCAACATGCCCTCGTTATTTATCAAGGGCATTACAGTTTTGGCGGGAGTCATTCCTTCTTCTGGCATAAAGTGTGTAGCTTGCAACAGCCCTGACAGTAAATGACGTGGCCCCTCAAGCGACTCGAGACTTGCTAATGTCCCTGTGACAAGCCAGCACCCTCCTGGGATCCAACCCAAATGCTGCCTTTGGCACGGCCCCTCAACACTTCAAGCCGCGACAGGAGCATCAATCTGGATTAAACGTAAGTGAATTCATGGGTCATAAAATACACTGAATTCGAGGAGGGTAGTTTTGCCAAGTCTTATCTAAATGGGATTACAAACCAAAAGATATTTGTAATTATTTCTAATCAGCAACCATAGTAAAATCACCTCCTCAAGTGGTGTATTGCTTTAATAAAAATGTATTTGTGTTTGTGTTTTCATGAAGACATGAGCAGGCGTGTGTATTTATAGATGGGGTAGACTAGAGATGTCACAGACTGCATAAGCAATTAATTTAGCTAATTGTCTTTTGTCAACAGTTTAAATATGCCTGTTATCGCTCGAGAGGAAGTCAAATGGAAAGTCACATCTTCTGGTGATGTTGCCTCTCAGCATCTCTCCCTGAGCTCAACAGCACGTGCACAGCAATATTTAACCATCCCCGTACGTTCACATCTGTCTGCTGTTGCTTCCGAGGACTTCTAACCCCGAAACGCTCTGGCTAGACCAGTGTTCATTTGACTTTAGTGCCATGAAAGCCGTTTTCTGAGCTTGGTTGCACACAAGAGTCTATGCGTTTTGTGATTTATATTTGCAATGAAAGCAATCCAGCCTAATTTCAGGAAATACACTGCTATTTATGATACATATTTTGAGATCAGTAAGAAATTAATATTATCCAGCAAGTATGCATTACAAATAAGAAGATAAAGACATTTAAATTGTTACAAAAATACGGAATTCTAGTTCAAATAAATGCAGTTCTTTTAAACGTTCTATTCCTCAAAGGATCCTGAAAAAAGTATCACAATTTCCACAAATACATTAAGCAGCACAACTGTTTTCAACATTAATAATGATAATAATAAATTTTAAAAAATCTTAAAAATTAAAAAAAAAAAACTTAAAAAAAAAAAAAAACAGCAAATCATATTAGAATGATTTTTGAAGGATCATGTGACACTGAAGACTGGAGTAATGATGCTGAAAATTCAGCTTTGACATCACAGAAATAAATTAAATTGTATAATATAATATAATATAATATAATATAATATAATATAATATAATATAATATAATATAATATAATAATAATATATGTGACCCTGGACCACAAAACCAGTCACGTGCATCAAATTTGTGAAATTGAGATTTATACATCATCTGAAAGCTGAATAAAATAAGCTTTCCATTGATGTATGGTTTGTTAGGATAGCTCGGACAATATTTGGCTATTGAAACTCTGGAATCTTGAGGGTAAAAAAAAAACAGGGGTTGAAATCCACCAAAGCAATACAACGACATGCATTGATATTAAAGATAGATAGCCTGAAAGAAAGTGAAAGTGAAAGCTTTAATTAAGTGAAATAATCTTGTTTCAAATATTTTTAGATTTTTTATCTGACAAATGACTTGGCAGCAAAACAGTCTTCAGAGTCAGTGATAGAGACTGCAGGGAGAAGGTGATTGAATTCAACTCAGGTTTGAGCTCAAGCAATCAAACCAAGTGTGAAAACCATCAAAACCAGAGGCTTACCGATCTGCCAGTCCCACTGCACTTTCAGAAGTTCCTTGTGCTCCATAATGGCCCTGAAAAACAGAAACGCAGCACAGTTCCTATCAGCCACAGGTGAGCACAGCCGAGCTAGGGAACAAAATGAAAACATCAATAAAGGATAAACAGCGGCAGCACCGAAGTCTCGACAGCATGCTTCATTTTGACAGGTGGGTGAACTCAGCAACAACGGGCAGTGACAAATCCACCCAGCCTGAGAAAACAGCGGTCAATCTCCCCTGAACAGTCCGAGGGAATCTAGAGACACACGCCTGGTTCTGTATGAGCTTTTCAGACTTACTACTCACAATGACAGGTCATCCCATCTTTATTAATTAACAGATTAGAATAACTTTTAAAGGAACACTCCGACTTTTTGGGACTTTAGCCTATTTAGACGCGCTCTCTGCTCCTCACCACGGCGCGTCTCAGGTGCTGCGGTTATCACTCCGCCCAAGTAGCAGTGCTTCGCCTTCAGAGAATATAGTTCCCAGTATTTATACGGTTAAAATATGTCTGTGTCTCATGTGACTTTGTTTTTTGTACACTATGTGACTATACAAATCACAACATGTAAATAGGAAAATGTTTGCGTTATTTTGTCACTTATTTGGATTAGTATGCTAGCTGTAACCATTTACATCCAGTCTTTGTGCTAAGCTAGGCTAGCGGTGGGTGCGTCAAACAGACTTATAGCACGCACGGAGATGAAAAAGGTATGTATGGACTTATCTAACTCTGGGGGATAAGGTGAATAGGCTAAAGTCCCAAAAAGTCGGAGTGTTCCTTTAAAGTTGAGTGAACACGGAGCAGTTTTTCCCGTGAGTGGGAATGGAAAACCCGGAGTGGATCAAGAGCGAAGTGCTTTTGCTCCGGTCCAGGCTTTGATCACATCCCCCTAAGCAGGGTGAACACCTCGTCCTTCCTTAATTTAAGACCCATTCAAAGTAAAATTAAGACATTTATTACACTATTTGAGAAATGTAAGCATACGGCCTTAAAATTATGAAAAGTGAATTTAAGACATAAGGACAGGAACCCTGATATTGACGGAAATCCGTCGTAGATTCTCTTAGCGACGGAGAACTTTAATCCCTGCATAGCCTATATTATGAAGTGTATTACTGAATATAAAATTACATACATTATATATTAGTAAATATATTGTCTCACATTTTTTTAATATATAAACCATATATTATTCTGTATATTATCAAATATACTTTTAAACCATTTAATATATTGATCATTCATAGGAAATATATTTTCTTTTCATAAGGGGACCCCAGACAGTAAAATGTTATTTTGTAACATCCTGATTTTTTTAAAACATGCAATATCACTCACTTCATTCATGTTTTTAGTCTAACCATGTTTTTAATTATTTGCCTTAATTTCATTATTAGACCTACTACCAACGTTAGGTCAAATTCACTGTAAAGATGTACAATTCTTAGTTTCATTCATGGTGGTAACATGAAAAATGAGCCATAATAAATGAGCCAATCTTCTAGTGGAAGATTGCTGCAATCTCCTGGACAGACTAACACTTAATAACATGAAATCTTAACAAAGGCCACTAGATTTCCCTCATAGCCTACAATCAGACATCATTTCAATTTATTTATTTATTTTGTTTAGATATAGTAAATGTGAGCTTAGTCATCAAGTGTCATGCCATTTAAATGAATGGAACTTTTTTTTTTTTATGTAAGCAAACGTCAAGAATTTGTAACCTTTGTCCAATTTCGATCTTTTCACAGCTCCCTGAAAACTATCAACAAAACGGACAACATCTGCTATTATTACTTTTGTCAGATATATGAATGACTGAGACTGAGAGAGAAAATAAGCTGTTCACACTCCATTTTGAGAATGAATGGCGATTGTAGCGGGCGGCGGCGCGAACGGAAGTATCGCTGCCCTACTTCCAGGCTCGGTCGCCATTTTGTAAAATAGGCCTATCCTCTGGCCCGTGTGACACCCTCACAGGACTGATGATCTGTTGCCAAGGATACAGTCTCATCGGCCGACAGCGTCTAGAGGTGCATCATGGGAGAGGCTCCTGAACCCTGCAGATGAAACTATCTGATGCAGGCACAAAGAAAGAGAATATTCTAGATCCAGTGGGCTTGTCACGCTGCTTCCTCCAGAGCCCTTTATAAAGCAGTGAGACTTTAAGTGGAAGCAGGACTTCATCCACAATTCAAGCCTGCTGTCAGATGTGAATGTCTTTCAGCATAATTACACCCAGCTGGCATGGATAAACTGTGTCGTTGGCGTTTATGTAAATACGCAGCAAATATAGATGCTAAAGCACACTGAAGCTTCGGAACCGGGGAAATAAAGGTGTTAGATGAGAGAGAGGGGCTGGTAAATTTGACTCCAGCTGGAGCTGCCGCACGCTTGCTGGGGGACGCAGGCGGTCCAAATGTGCCTCGTTTGCAGATGGATAAAAAAAGAACGGAGATGAAAACCTTCCAGCTGACTCGTGCTTGGAAGTAGCTGGGAAATGTGGTGTCGGAGATCCAAACGGCTCTGGTGGAAATGATAATTAGACTTGCAGGCTGTGTAAACGTCAAACTGTGAGGAGGATCTGCGGCTGACAGCGGGTGATTGCGGGTTAACAGGTAACTCGCAATTACTAGAAAAATCTTTACATTTCTGTTAAAACCATGTGAAGGTTACCTGGAGTAACTTGGAGTAAAGGGTCTTATTCAATGGCACAATTATGATGGACTGTAGCCTTTAGTTTACATCACAGGCTGGAGAAAACAAAGGGGGGCTGGTTAGCATTGGTAAATGTCATAACTACACCCATATGAGCCCAAAATACTTTTATTCCATTGACAGTAACTGTTATAGTATCCAGAGATATTCTGATTGATACCAATAAGCCTACAGTCGGGGTTCCTGATGTAAAAACTCTATATGGGAAACTCTTCTCCATAGGGAAACTGATTTTGAGCGATGACTTTTAAAGTCCTACTGTGAGGTAAGGTTGTTAATCCATGGTATTTGACTCAGAATCATAACAGAATTCCTAGTAAAAAACTACATTACCCATGATGCTGTACAGAAAATTACACCAATCAACGAATCGAAAAAAGTAACATGTGGCTCTTTAATAGCTCTTTAGCTATTAAAGATGGCGGCGTATCCAGACATAGCGGCCCAGCGCTCTTTGGGTTTTGCCAGCTATTTTGTGTCTATACTATTCTAAGAACTGTTGAACTATAATTATTTTTAATAATTGTTAAATGGCAGATATTAAAATTCTATACTTTAGAATGTACAGTATTCAAAATGGATATTCATTTTGAGATTTGCTAAAGACTATATTTAACAGTTTTATTAAATTACAAGTGTTGCTAAATCTAAATTTTGATGGCACGAGTATTAGATGACAGTAAAAGCTAAGGGCCAATTCACACTGTTCCAACAGACGCTGACAAATGCAGACAGTCACCAGATTACAGCATGTCACTTCTCAGACACTCAAAGACAGACAAACACACTGATCCGACAAAACCCAATGAAGTGTCTGTTGCCGTCTGCACAGTATGACAATTTTACCATGTACGAATGGCACAGTATGAATTGCTCTTAAAGGCCACAAAACTACTATTATTTGGTCTTTAACGTTATATATATGGACTGTTCAGAGAAAGAGACTCACAGTTGAATACCACTGAAGAAGGAGCCAAAGAGACCCATCATTCCCAGGAATTCGACCCGGCTCAGGTTCTTCACGATGAACTCCTCACAAACATTGGAGATGCCATAGAGCGTCGCCCCAGCAAGAACCAATAGATCCCCTAAGAGTTTATGGTCCCCTGTATGGAACAGACACAAGTCGTATATTAGATAATACAATCCATGCACTTACTGGTTATATATGCTAAAATCCTAACTAAACACGCTGCATGCAAAATTTGCTCATTCTGAAACCATTTTTTTCCTAGAACATCATAGATCCATAGTCAAGGGGCTCAAATACACATTTTCCTGTAAAGTAAATAATAAAACATTTTTTTTAATAATATGAATTATAATATTTGAATATGATGTAAAATAATATTTATAATCATACATTTTTTTCTCTTTTTTCTTTGCTGAAAATAATATTTCAGGCTAAAAAAAAAACAAATGACAATGAAAATAATATTCTAGTTTCTGTAGCTCAACAGGTAAAGCAATGCATGTGTTAAAGCCAAAGACAAGGGTTACATTTTTATGGGAACACACATACCTATAAAACGTACACCTTGAATTCACTTTAAGTCGCTTTGGATAAAAGCAATCCGCCAAATGCATGAATGTAAACACTCTCTCAATGGTGGGTAAATTATTCTCAGACAACTCTAACAACTGCAGAATTGCTGCAAATTAGTATGTTTTTCATTAGACCGCTCCTTGGGGAAAGCTGTGTGTGTATATGGACAAGCCCCTGTTCATTCATATTTAATAACTGACTCTGAAACTGAATCAATCTGCATGATCCAGGGTTCTCGAGAGGATTGGGCAGTGCTTTACACTGATGTAACGTCTGGACTGTGGCTGCTCGAGAAACAAAACACCACCCAGGGGACTGGAGAGAGGGTTATTGTGTGGGTTAATATTCAGGGTGTGCCGTGACACTGGTGTAAGGGTGAGGACTTACCCAGGCCTTGTTGTCGGCCCACCAGGACGTCTGCGCCCACCATGCAGCCCATGCCCATGAGACACACGCCCACACCCACAAAGTGCAGCGCTTTATACCTGACTAACAGGAAGAACCACGACAGCAGCAACACCACGGGGATCACGAAGCAGTCCAGCAGCTGGAGAACAGATTAAAAATAAAAAACATATAAAAATAAAAAACATAAACCTCAAAGGGGAAACATGTTCATGCAAAATGGTAAAATAGCTTACAAATGCAACTGACAGTGACTTTGTAGTTCTGATTCAATTCCTGGATTTGAATTGAGAAAGCATACGGGATGCAGAACAAAATTTGTATGTAATAATTGAAACTTCATATAAATGTGGGATTAGGGTACAATTCTCACTATTAACTAACTATTAACTACAAATTTTGCATGAATAAACTCCTAATTACTGCTTATTAATAGTTAGTCGTTTAGTTTGTATTGGGTATGATTAAGGGATGTAGAATATGGTTATGCAGAATAAGGCATTAATAGGTGCTTTATAAGTACTTTATAAGTACCAGTACAAAGCCAATATCCAAGTAACATGCATGTTAATAAGCAACTAGTTACAGTTTTTCTCAGTCGCTTTGGTACATTTCTCAGATCAAAATTAAAATTCTCAAAACTACCTGTTCAATCTTCACATCATTGTGTCACTTGTGCACATCAAAAAAGCAGTTTCTCATTTATTAGAACAAGTTGCAAATGCTTTGGTACATCCATGCAAATGATTATGTACAATTCTCTGCTGTTTCCTACATTATGCTTATGTCATGATGATCAAAATGTATTATAATGGGTCTCTGTTGAATAGTCTCACCCCCCACAAGGCATGTTTGGCATTAGTTCATAGCATAAGTCTTTACATGCAAAATGGTTGAACAAGTTGTCATAATATGCATGTACAGTTTTCCCTAAGGAGATTGTCCTATGTTCACATTTCTACTTTTCTTTTTTTCTTTTTTGCAATGCAGTGCTGTCTTTTCATTTCATGGTCTGTCAACAAATTACAGTACAAACAGTAAAAGTGTAAATATGAATCTTATCCAGTCTCTTGCAATCAAACTCCCACATACACTAAGGTTTAACCTACAATTTACAATAATTGTCATCAAAACTTTAGCCATAGTTTACATCAGAACATCCCTCCAGAGTACACTGTTATATTGACAACATGACTAAGCAATTTGACTTATCAGTACACAATTACACAAGGACTTGTCATTCTGATGGCACTGATATGTTCATTGACACAAATATTTACTTTTGAGAGTTGAACTAAGGATTTTGAGCAAGAGACTGGCTTTTGCAGGTAATCCATGGTGTTTTGCTATTTGTACAAATTATTTTGAGAAATGCACTTACTGTTTTGCAAATGTCGAGGATGATTCAAGAAATGTACCAAAGCGACTGAGAAAGTTTGACAAAGTTTGCTTTAACAAAGATAATATTTAATCTATTTTTTTCATTATACAGTATTTAAGACACTTCCTTTCATTCCAATCCAGCTTCATATGGAAGTGTGGGCAATCTGATTAAACAATTGATAGACAGACAGACAGACAGACAGACAGATAGATAGATAGATAGATAGATAGATAGATAGATAGATAGATAGATAGATAGATAGATAGATAGATAGATAGATAGATAGATAGATAGATAGATAGACTTATTTGAGTTAACTTTAAGTTAACTGATCCAAATTTCAGAGTCCAATTTTCAGCTCCAATCTGATAATATTCTGATAATATTCTAGCCAGCAGCCATATCACCCTGTAGCCCAAGACTGGTTGCCCACTGAAGCTAAGCAGGGCTGAGCCTGGTTAGTACCTGGATGGGAGACCTCTTGAGAAAACCAGGTTGCTGCTGGAAGAGGTGTTGGTGAGGCCACCAGGGGGTGCTCACCCTGTGGTCTGTGTGGGTCCTAACGCCCCAGTATAGTGATTGGGACACTATACCGTCAAAGAGCACCGTCCTTCGGATGAGACGTTAAACCGAGGCCCTGACTCTCTGTGGTCATTAAAAATCCCAGGATGTCTTTCGAAAGAGTAGGGGTGTAACCCCGGCATCCTGGCCAAATTTGCCCCTAGTGGCCTCTGTCTATCATGGCCTCCTAATCACCCCTATATATACTAATTGGCTTCATCACTCTGTCTCCTCTCCACCAGTAAGCTGGTGTGTGGTGGGTGTACTGGCGCAATATGGCTGCCGTCGCATCATCCAGGTGGATGCTGCACATTGGTGGTGGTTGAGGAGATTCCCCCCATCTATGTAAAGCGCTTTGAGTGTCTAGAAAAGCGCTATATAAATGTAATGAATTATTATTGAATTATTAATTAATATTCCTCTACACTCTTAGAAGAAAAGGTTCTATATAGAACCTTAAAGGGTTCTATCAGCGCTACGTATTTGGAACCTTTAAAAGGTTCTAAACAGAACCCTTTTTAAGGGTTCAATAAAAATAAGCCTTTAGGGTTCTTTGTAACCAGGAAAAAGGTTCTATATGGAACCTAAAATGTATTTATGAATGTATGTGAATGATCACAAAATTCAAGATATGGGGGTTAGAAAATTGATATATTTATATAATTTTATGTAGTTAATCAATATCACGCGAAGAGTGCCATTTCAGTTTTTCTCCTCCAAAAATCAGCATGATTAAAATGTGATATTAAGTTACAACAACAGTTTAATAAACAATAATTTAATTACAACTACAAAATGTTGCAGAATAATGTAATATATGAATGAATAATAGCCTATAAAGAACCTTTGTGCCAAAAGGGTTCTTTCTTGTCATTATAGAACCTTTTTAGCATAAAAGGTTCTTTGGAGATGAGTAAAGAACCCTATGCTTCATATATAGAACCCCAATGAACCCTTTTTTCTAAGAGTGTAGTAAGGTATTAAAAAGTTTAGTGCAAATACATTTTTCATGAGTTCTCAATGACTAAAGGTCACACAAGAGATATAATGAGGGCATAAAATTCATACAACGCCTCTCTTTATGCACTAAGATAAGAGACATGTGTTAAAACTCTCTATTTTTTATTTTTTTTTTTGCCCAGCCGATAACACGAAAGGGAGAACAGGAGAAGGAGAAGAGAATATATAAGCAGAATTAGTAAGGACATTTGCATTCTGGACCTCAGCCAACATCATGACCATCTATAACAAGTAATCATCTACTCTTAATAGGCAAATGTTTTAAAGAGCGGCTCCATCGTATGGTTCGGCATGACTGCATATTAATATTGATGAGCCGTTGTGTAACCTCATTACGGTCTATATAAAAATGTTAAAATACACTCGTTGTGATCCACAGGGGGAAACAGCATGCAAAAGTTTGGGAGGCAGGAAGCATCTCCTCACACGGAGAAGAGCACAGCGTGATGAACTCCAGTGTGGGATGAGCAGCAACCCGACTGACCTCATCAAACAAGCTATCATGCTAGAAAATGTTGAAATTGTGAAAATGTTTTTTCCAATTTGGAGCTGAAAATCCATTAGCTCTGGCCGAGCCTCAGGCTTGTTTATCAGTCACTTACTATGTCTCTGTTTGTGACTTCATTTGATTCCTCCTGTACACAATGTAAGGTTTGACAACTGAGAAAGGTGGGCTGCGTGTGAATATGATTTACCAAATGAAATTGACATTTAATCTAATTTACTGTTGTTCTGTTATACTTGCATATTGAATTTACTTTGACAACAGCAAAACCCAAATTACCACAGTCATTGTTAATACTGTATAAATTATATTAAATTATTATATAAATTAAAATCACATCAGTCATTTTAATCTCTCTTTTTTAATGTACCAAGTTTCCAGTTTTATTAGATAGATGGAAAAGACTGTTACATCAATACGCCACAGTAGTTGGCGACAAGTGACCTAATGAGTGAGTCATTAAATCGTTCATTAAATCATTAGTACAAAAACGCTGATTCAAAAAGGAACTGAATCATTAACTGAAATTTAATCATTCCAACAGTGTTTTTAAACACAATACCTAGTTGCTGAATGATTCACTGTTGTTGGTGAAGCAAAAACAAAGTAACTGTTTCTTGAAGCACGAAAGAAAAAATGAGCCAAGCACATTTGGATGCTGTCTTGGCAAAAATCTGACCAAGTCATGTAGTGCATTCCAGCCTTATATATACACTCACCGGCCACTTTATTAGGTACACCTGTCCAACTGCTCCTTAACACTTAATTTCTAAGCAGCCAATCACATGGCGGCAACTCAGTGCATTTAGGCATGTAGACATGGTCAAGACAATCTCCTGCAGTTCAAACCGAGCATCAGTATGGGGAAGAAAGGTGATTTGAGTGACTTTGAACGTGGCATGATTGTTGGTGCCAGAAGGGCTGGTCTGAGTATTTCAGAAACTGCTAATCTACTGGGATTTTCACGCACAACCATCTCTAGGGTTTACAGAGAATGGTCCGAAAAAGAAAAAACATCCAGTGAGCGGCAGTTCTGTGGGCGGAAATGCCTTGTTGATGCCAGAGGTCAGAGGAGAATGGCCAGACTGGTTCGAGCTGATAGAAGGGCAACAGTGACTCAAATAACCACCCGTTACAACCAAGGTGGGCAGAAGAGCATCTCTGAACGCACAGTACGTCGAACTTTGAGGCAGATGGGCTACAGCAGCAGAAGACCACACCGGGTGCCACTCCTTTCAGCTAAGAACAGGAAACTGAGGCTACAATTTGCACAAGCTCATCGAAATTGGACAATAGAAGATTGGAAAAACGTTGCCTGGTCTGATGAGTCTCGATTTCTGCGGCGACATTCGGATGGTAGGGTCAGAATTTGGCGTCTACAACATGAAAGCATGGATCCATCCTGCCTTGTATCAACGGTTCAGGCTGGTGGTGGTGGTGTCATGGTGTGGGGAATATTTTCTTGGCACTCTTTGGGCCCCTTGGTACCAATTGAGCATCGTTGCAACGCCACAGCCTACCTGAGTATTGTTGCTGACCATGTCCATCCCTTTATGACCACAATGTACCCAACTTCTGATGGCTACTTTCAGCAGGATAATGCGCCATGTCATAAAGCTGGAATCATCTCAGACTGGTTTCTTGAACATGACAATGAGTTCGATGTACTCAAATGGCCTCCACAGTCACCAGATCTCAATCCAATAGAGCATCTTTGGGATGTGGTGGAACGGGAGATTCGCATCATGGATGTGCAGCCGACAAATCTGCGGCAACTGTGTGATGCCATCATGTCAATATGGACCAAACTCCCTGAGGAATGCTTCCAGCACCTTGTTGAATCTATGCCACGAAGAATTGAGGCAGTTCTGAAGGCAAAAGGGGGTCCAACCCGTTACTAGCATGGGGTACCTAATAAAGTGGCCGGTGAGTGTATATATGGAATATATATATACATATATATATATATATATATATATATATATATTCCATATCACTTTAATAAAATTGGAAAATAACATATTACAGACAACAAAAAAACATGATATGAAAAAAATTTTTAAATAATATTTAAGCTTAAATTGCACGAATGCCAATAGTATTTTGGAGGAAACTATGGGTACTATGGTACATTTTTGTAACGTAATCTCAAGATTAGCTTGTACTTTTCTGGCAAACTTTGTTTTGAGCACCTAATCACCTGTCTCCTGATAAATAACTAATGTTGTAGTGTTGCTCGCTGGTAAGTCACAATTTGTTCCTTTAATAAATGCATCTAACAGAAGAAATTTCAAGCAGGAGGTTTCAGGTCATTAGAGTGTGGAATAATGAGTGTCAATGCTGGAATCTAAAGTGTTTCAATGTCTTGCTGTTTGTCATCAGTGCGGTTCCTGTTATAAATCTGAAAAGTTTTTCACTTATCTGCATGCAGCACTCCGTTCCAAACAAATGTTGCTCATTTCCATCCAATGATATACAGCTTATTTTTGATTTATTACATTTTTAAAAAAAATTTATTTGAATCCAGGAGACCTTGCACTCAATTTAACAATTTTAGACAGGACAAAATGTAATGACATTATAAAATACAATATAGCTCTTAAAGTTCATTTGAACACTTTTATTTTAAATTATCATAAAAATATATTACTTTTACCATATCAATTTAACATTAATTTGGTGAGATTAAAAAAAAAATAAAAAAAAAACATTTAATCATATTCCCTAACAGTTTTAAACCAACAGTTTATAAATTCTGTAATAAGACATTGTTGCAATTCAAGCTTGCTCATGTAACATCGTTTTTTTTTTTTACAACAAAGTATTTATACTAAAGTTGGTTGCAAACCAATGCAGTAGAAATAATTAAGAACTCTGGTGGCGTGCTTCGGGGTTTCAGCGTTTGATTGACCAGCGGGAGCATCTGCGTCTGGTTCCACTGTCTGATCAGAGACGCTGGAGTCTCCAGTGGCTCTGAGCTGTAGGAACTGAGCATCTAATTCTCTTTTGTGCTGGGCAGAGAACACAGAGACAGATACCGCTTTAAAGTCAGCAGCACAGGTTGTGCTGCGCAGGCACCTGAGAAGTGCTGAACTGATTGGTCGCAGTGGGCACGTTAAAAAAATAGGCCTCTTGAAAACCAATAAGTGCATGTTTGCAGGGACATCATGCACCCATTATTTTGATGTAGTCCTGGCTGGTACCCTAGACTATGACATGACCCAAATAACTTAGTAGTTCATTATATATGTGCAAAACATGTTCATCTAGAAGTAAAGTTGCTTGCAAGTGGATTAGATTCAGAAACTGAGCTAATATACAGTATTACTGTGTTTAATAAACAAATCTAAACAGCAAATAAATTTGATAGCCAGTGATCGTGCAGTTTCATTGTATAGAGAAGCTTTGAGATTTGCAATTATTTTTGTTTTATGGCCAATAAGAGCTGTGCGTGTAAACCCCTTGCCCCTTGCCTCAAAAGGTGCACTAGCGACTGACGCTAGCGGCTGCGGTCTTTATCGTCCTTGTTAGCGCGCCCGCCTCCCACCCCCGGAAACCCCGGTGTGAATCCCGCTAGGAGCAGGTTGAGTAGAACCGTTACATCTGGTGCCGTGACCCAGGTGGGAGTGAGGTTTAGGGGGGTGAGTGTAACGTGCGTAGGCCAGTAAGAGCTGTTCGTGTAAACCTCATTCCCCTGGCCTCAAGAGGTGCGCTAGAGGCTGTGGTCTCTAGCGTCATTGTTAGCCTGCCTTCCTGCCTCCCACACCAGAGACCCCGGTTCGAATCCCACTTAAAGGGGGTCGAGTAGGTCTGGTTACCAAATTTAGCCACTTAAATGTGTGATTTCTGCCACAACTCCTTTTTTCAAACAATACGCATAAAAATGATCAAAGATCATTTAGAGGTTGCACATTTTTAAAAAGGTTGCAATCAATACCAACTAAATTTTGAGAGGGAATGATGCCTCTGTGGCATATAAATATCGAACAGCATCTGTATTCACCTGTAGTCACATGCTATCATAATGCTGTGGGATCTTATCACAAAGAAATCAATAACAACAACACACTCTTGTTTTAAGATGTGTATCTTTTGTGCACATTATAAAATCCTTATTGATCTGATCCTGATTGAGCTGATCCTCTCAGCTACACCTTCACACCTGATAAAAGCCTGTCTGAATGTCCCATTGGGTGTCTAATGGTAGAGTAGACTAGGTTAATATATGCCTGGATGCCAGCACATTCTCTAACAAATAGTTGATGACAGTCTTTGCATCCACAAGGGCTCTTGTAATGACTATTGGTGATGGCGATAGAAGAGTGAGAAGGGAAAAAAATCTATCCTTTTCTCTGTTGGAATCTCTAATAATTATTGAGACCTCCTCTGGCCACTAATCAAACACCATTAGCAGTGACGTGAATAAGGCTCTTTCAGCACTAACAGCGCCTTAATGAAGATTAAATGACAAGCGCAATGTGAGGCAAACAGCCGAGCTTTAACTGCTGATCGGACAGGCATAACAAAGGCTTCAAGCCACTGCGTTTTCGCTTCTAGGGACACTGTTTTTTTCACAGTCTTTCTTTTCTTTCCCTCACAATGCACAAACACACACTCATAAACATTTGCTGGGGTGTAACCTACCTGAACGCTGGTAAGTGTGGTGTATTGGTAGGCTTTAATGACCAGGTAATTGGCTTCTATATCAATCAATCCCAGAATCATGTACTTCCACCATCTTCTTTTCAGTATTGCCAGTAGATTCTCCTCTCCTGTGGGAAAACATGAAGGTACACAGTGAATTCCCTTACAGACAGTCTGCTGTGGTATAAGTCATGGTACACAATCAATTTGAACTTATACGTACAAACTCTTTGGAAAAACGGTCAATTAGTTGAATTGGTTTGAAGTCAAGCGGGTTGAAGGCTGAAATTAATATGAGCAGAACAATGAGCAGAACATAATCCTGGATAAACCTTCTTTTGCTGATGGTCCTGGAATATCATTCCTATAAATCTTTGACCTCAGATTTTAAGGATAGATTAGGGATACATGGATTAGGTTGCATGGAGTAGATGGTAACATAATAAATCAAAAATGACCCTAAAAAGAATAAACTAATAATTTGTAGCCTATATACAAAACTATAGAGCAGCAAATCAATATGCAAATCAGCATATTTTATCATTTTATTGTATTTTTGATCAAATAAATGTATCTTTGCTGAGTTTAAGAGACTTTTCCACAAGAAATGTGACATTTGACATGGTACAAAAAATAAGCTAAAAACAAGATTAGTAAAGAAAGGTAAAAAAATAAATTTAATTTGTCAATTTTCAAGAAACTACAGATTAATCAAAAGCAGGTCTATATAATCTATTTTCTATAAAATCATAACAGCAGAAGCACAGCAGGTAATAAAGCAAGACGAGGAGCACTTACTGTAGGAACAAAAGTCTTTGCAGACATTCTAACTCAGTTTCCCCTTTATGCTTCTTATTTCAGCTGAAGTAGAGTGGAAAAGTGATCACACACTTTCTCTTGCAGGCATTAGCCACGACACTTTACTGAACTGTCCATCTTAGTCGTTCTGATTTTATAAATGAACAGAAGTGAAGACAATGTCTGCAGGGAACAAACTTCTCTGCATATTCCAGAAACTTTAAATAAACAGCCTGACTACTAGTTTGGAGGGGAAATCTATTTCTGTTCCAATTTTTTTCCAAAGCTTGAGCACTTCCTTTGAAACCACTAGTGTTTTATTGCAAAACCTTAAAGGTTAATTGACTCATTAGGTCTTTTCAACATTTCAAAGCTCTCAGGGTGGCTCCAGCAGGCAAAACCTCAGAAAATAAGGATCATTTCTATAATCTAATCGAACACAAAACAATTGTGTTGTTCTTGCAGCTTCCACAATCTGAAATGTTATTAGGAAATGAAAGTTCAGAACAACTGGTAAAGTCAAGAGAAAATCTGCAGACCAAGAAAGAAAGATTTCTGAAAAAGCTGCTCGTAGACCAGCAGGAATATAAAGCAAAGCGTGTGTCACGTGTTCGCTTGCAACTGTATTCTGTGACTATAAAACTAAAAGTACTGAATGTGAAGACAAAAATGGAAGAATTGTGTGACAGACACACGCATGAAATATTGTGCAATTAAAGGGAGGAATGGATTATATTAAGCATTAACCAATCCTGATAAACCACAAAATCATACATGAACTACTTTTAGAAACAAATTCAGGGCTTTGGAACATCACAGCTAAATATGTGATGAATATTATTGATAACCGAAGTCTAAGTCAGTAGATCTCAAACAAGCGGCGCATGCAAGGTGACCTGAAATAATTCTGGATTTATACTCTGATTTACACACAATTATTAATAATAACAATCAATCAATCAGTAAATAAATAAAGTTCTGAGTTAAGTATTTCTTCAATCTATTAGGTGACATTTCCTGAGATCTTAATGCATTATAATACACTGTATGTTCATTATACTGTATGTTTCAGTACTGGCTGTCGATCTGTATTCATTCTTTCCTATTCAGCAAAAAAGACAAACACAAATTAAGATTTTAAGTGTGACTATTAAATGGTTTCAAAGAATAAAACGAATGAAAAAGATTCTCATAAGAAAGTATGAAATGAGATGTTACAGGCAAGGGCAGATTCAACATCAATGACAATCAAACAAGGAGAAGGCCTGTCTCCCCAAAGTTAATCAAACATTTACCATAGATTACATTAAGCGAAGATTATAATTACATTTGCAGATGCCTTTTACTGGGGTCAGATTTGATGGTCCAGAGAAAAGTCCTTTAAAGGGACATTTCACCCTAAAATGAAATTAAGTCATCATTTACTCAGCGTGGTGTTGTTCTAATGCTGTATGCACCACAAAAGAAGGATTTTAAAACAATGTCCCGCTCGCGCTCGTCCATATAATGGCAGTGAATACATCAAGCTTTTTTAAAAAGATGCAAAAGTATCACAGAATGATCCCATCCAACATGTGTCGTATATTCCAAGTGTTCTGGGAGTATTAGATATGCAATTTAATGTATTATTTAATGTGTGTCATTGGTGTGTCCATGGCTACACGACGTGCGAGTTCGTGTGACTGTTAGCATCGCAGTTCACTCCATGGTTATATACTGACGCTTATATATCCAACGCACATGGCACCCTTTAGCGTCAATATGAGACGCAGATATATATGGGGCAGAAGGCGCCTCCTAGCGGTCTAACCCTAACCCTACACCTAAACCTACCCATATCTGTGCGTGTTATATTGACGCTAAAGGGTTCCATGTGCATGCGTTGGATTTAGACGCTTTGGCAAAGTGTCAGAATATGACGCCCTAGGATGAGAATGCGTTGGATCATCACGCGATAACTTCTAGTTACGATGAACACAACGGATATATTCATGGTACATGGATTGTATTACGTGTCACTTTTATAATATAATAATAATGTAACTCTTGTAGCCATCCAAGGACCAAGGTAAGGATTTTTATTAAATAATACATTACATTTCATATTGTATACCCCCAGAACACGTGAGAAGGGGATACGGCATTAGAACAACACCAGGGTGAGTAATTTATTACTTTATTTTTAGGGTGAACTATCTCTTTAAATCTGCTTTATCTAAAAACAACAACAGAGCGTACAAGTATTGGAAACATGATAGAAGCAGCAGATAAGATCTAAAATCTCTCAGTCAGAAGAGAGAATGGTTATAATTCTAAAGGATTTTCTTGCTGCAGATCTAAATTTAAGTTACTATCAAATGAAGCCCTCTGACATTGATCTCATTTGTGCTTGTCCTCATTGAACACTACGCTAAGCGTCACCTTTTGTGTTCTACAGGAGAAAAAAACTCATAGGACATTAAAAATGGAGTAATTTGAGCCAACACTCTGTCCCTCTCAGCTTTATTATAAGGATATATGACACTGAACTGTTCTCTGTGAGGCCTCAATCATTTTTCTTTTAAATCAATTATCTTTTCCCACCTCCCATTCGTGAGAATGTTAATGGTGTGCCATTATATTGACTTTAACAAGATGACCACAGGCAGCAGCTGTGATAGAGATGTCATCGTAGAGCTTGTTAAAGGGACTGACTGGGGAGAGCGTGCTGGTCAAACAAGGAAGAGAAAATTACTCTTAAAGGCAGGTCATCTGAGACACCATATAATAATCCTGTTCCCAAAAAGCACTGACAAATCCCACTGTGTTACCAGAGTTTCTAAAGATGGATCTCTCGACACACCACTCATCCTCACACTGCCAGTGCAAGGCCCCAGTGTCCTCAAATTTGCAAACGGCTTGTGGTAGGTCTCAGATTTGTAGAAAAAGATGTAACAATTAAATGATCAAAATTCCAGTTTCAACAAAAAAAATTTTTCCGAGTAACCCTTACATTTCTATTTCAAATGAATGCTGTTTTTTCAGCTTTCTATTCACCAGACAATCCTACTACTATATAAAAAGATATCACGGAGATATGTATAGTTAAAAAAATCATATATAGCAGAGTCTACACCACAACTATAACAATGTGTCACAGAGGAACGATATCGTTGGAATCGCTTTCAGAAAGTTTTATTTTTCGGCTGATGAATGATAAAAAAATTGACAACCTGTCAGAATCTATCCTGCTTTAAAAGAGCTCTAGCATTTAAAGTAGCGGACTACGAACCTGCAGTACGTGCTTAGAATAAACTGAATTCTATTGAACCGTTGACGTGGACACTAATATATTTATCGATATAGTTAACTTTATGGGTATTATTCTTGGTGTAAATCAGTGGTGATCCTATGATGCAGTGTAAACCTCAAAGAAAAGCCTGAAGCCCTGAGCTAAAAGCATCTACAAGCAATACAGTAGTCAAGACAAAACAGCTATAGTCAGGAGAACATGAAGCACTTATGATAAATTAATAAATAATGCAGATATCCTCTGTGCATTTTGCAGCTACATTTACTTTGGCAATTACTAAAAGCCTTATAGAACTAATATGATCACTCCTGAGACTAAAGGACCCTTCCAGAGAATCATTATCTGTTCTCCCATTACAAACCAATTGTGGACTGACTTCAAAGAAAAGATTTACATTCTGCACAACTTATCTGCACAAATAATATATGACTGAGATAAGGGTGATCAAAAGATGACAGAATTTTAAAGTCGGAATGAAACAGAAGTTGCAATGCTGTTCTTCCCTATTGTGATGTATATCTGAGTGAAACGGCCTCGCGAACAAGAGAAAGTGTAAGACGGGACTTGATTTTGTCCATTGGGAATTGATTGAATCATTGTATCGTTGTGGTTTGCTGTTGCTGCAGTTTTTGATTATTATGGGGGCACATGAATAAAAAAAAATGTGCACGCATAAATAATTTATAATAAAAAATGTTGCTTCCATTTATCCATCACATTGTAAATGGATGCTCACGATCCATTGTGAGGTACAGTATGTGCATGCTTGCTGTATACGCCACATTTCGGCAAATGTAGAAAGTAGGTCATCATCCGTGCACAGACAATTTGACAATCTGCATATTTACATTTAGACACTTGCACCCAAACGTGTCAAACAGACCAAATTGAACCAGATGTATGAACATTTATCAATTTAAACAGCAAACGATGTTTTAGACTTACATTGCTTTCAAGGTATATATTTTATATGTGTGATGTTTGTTATCAAACCCATGACCTTGGCATCAACAGCACCAAACTGAGCTACATTCTGAGCATAAGTGTGTGTGCCATTGTAGAATCACTTCAACACAACCTCCAAAAAGCTGCATTGGATATGCGTGTGTGGTCGTGAAGGGCTTATTCACACTCAACGCTGGCCGAGGAGGACGCATGCACGCCCCATCATCGTGTGGACACAGTTTATTGATTATCTGTCCATGGGGGGGACAGAATAGAGTCAAGGAGTTGTAGCAATGCAAACAATAAATCTCTCCCCTCACTCCTGCCAGCTCAACACTTCTAATCTGTGTCAGTGAGAAGGAGTGGATACAGCTGGCCTCTAAAAAACCAATAAAGAAGCTTTCTAGGGTAATCATCAATGTAAAGGAGAAAGCACTGACCACACACATTACCCAGCAATCCTAGCACTCGATTTTGCAGGAGATAATGAAGACGGTGTGATGGATATGCTACAAACTGACTGGAAACACAAAGTGGATTCTACCTCTCCTCCTACAATGTATAATATGCATTTCACTTGTATAACCTATAGTTTCAACAAGGTATTTTATGCTTTTGAAATGCATCTAAAGGCAGGGTAAGTAGTGCTTTAACATGCATCAAATCACAAAAATGCAGATATTAAAAATGAATTTTCACTATAATGTGGAATGTCACAGAGTTTGGCAAAATTTGGATGAATTAATCAAAAGGCTATACATTCAATAAAATCATGATATGGACTAGTTCCTGTGAATATTAAAGCACAAAAAGATTGCTATTTAAATATTTATGTGCGTCTCTGAAAGAGAATTTGGGGGGAAATTAAACAGAATATGGGGAAAAAATAAAACCGTTAGGACCCTAAAATTTTTATTTTGTTAAAGCTGCCGTCGGCAACTTTTTTTTAATCATATTCATATAAAGTGGTTTTAGAAAAAAACCCGAGCTTCTAACTCCACCTGGAGCATGTTATTTGTTTTGCAAAAATCCACCGCTCCCGGTTCATTGTGTCCAATCAGCGCAGGGGGGTGTGAGATAGGACTGTCAATCACAAATCGTGCACACACACGTCAATCACATGCACACGCATGAAGTTCGCGCAGTAGCGAAGAGTGATGGCGCACTGACGAGCACGGACTCGGTGGGAGGGTATTCATTGATAGTGGGGGAGGGGCATGAGAGTTGTAAATATTCAAAATTTTGCCTAAGTCCACTCAATCTGCCAGAGTTGACGATGGCAGCTTTAAGCTTTACATAAATCGTTCAATTAAAAAAATCTTATATTTTAATAAATCCGGTGATACGGTATCCACCAAATTTAAAACAGAAGATAATTAATTTGTGAAAAATTTGGGGGAAAATAAGATGGATTTCATAGGCCCCTATAAGTTATACCAGGAAACATTAAACAAAAAGCCATCACAGAGGAAATGCCAACAGTTTGAATAATGTGAACTCACTCCAAAAAAATCATTACCATTCATTCCATCAAGCATCATAACTGGCAAAACTTGATTCATGTTGGGATGCAAAATGCTTATAAACCCTAAAGTTATTTTTTTAAATGGATGCTTCTCCGAGACAAGCTGTGAAAAGATCAAATTGACTGATTTAGCTGTTGCAATCCACCAGGAAATCGAGCTTTGAAACATCAAAAAAATATTTGCGCCCTAATATCAGCGATTCAAACGGTTCCTGATCTCTAGACGTGTGTAAATGCCAGAGTAAAAACAAATCGCAGCAGCGTAAAATCAATACCAGGGGTATCGCATCAAAATGATTAATTAACTTATTGAATGAGGCTCTAGGGGAGAGTTACAATTGCTGTACAAGTTGTACAAGCCTCTAATGTCAGATTATGGCAGTGATGAATGTGAGGGGGCGTGGCTCTTCACAGCTCAAGGCCAAAAGGCTCAGAGTAAATGAAACTCTACACCTGCAGTAGACTCTGTTCTAAATGCCAGAGACTGGAGGTCTTAGGCCATGTGTCCATCGAAGCATTTTCCCTAACGTCAGCATATTCTTAAAAATGTGTTTTCAATGGAAGCGCAGCTTATTTAAAAGTGCCAGGAGCGTGAGAAGTCGCTGAGCGTCTATCCATACTGAAACCTGCTGTTTATTTTCTGGATGGCAAGAGTTGCAAAATGCTCACTTTTTGTTAAAACGCAGTGCTCATCACTGTCACTTTTTACCCAGCCGTCCAGTCACAGTGAAGGAGGAGCGGGACAATTAACACCGACTAACCGCCACATCCTGCATTTTTATATTCAGAAACAAACTATCTGTGAAATCAAATACTAGTGACACTTCAGCGGATATTCCATATATGAATGAATGAATGAATGAATGAGGTATTTATATAGCAACCAAATCTCAACTAAACCGCGCCGTAGAATCACTCTCAAAATACAACATACAGTATAAACAATGCTCTTGTAAAAACCTGAGCTGAAATAATAGTATGTAATGAATACACTGTATTAACTACAGTTTCATGTTTTAGAGACTGTAAATTGAGCGTCAGCGTCAGTTCTGGCAGGCCAGGTAGTCAAGACACTCCTAACGCTATTGGCCAACAACAACGCTCAGCGCATCAGCTGTTCAACTCCCCTTGCTGCTAATGACTACGCTCAAATCAAGGCGCACTATTTTAAGCAGATTCAGTTCCCTCCTAACTGCTTGCTGCTCGCTTCTCTGCAACCCGCCACCTCCCCAGCTCCTCCTTGTTGTGTATAACGTGGCATTTGCTATTCTGTCATCGTTGCTGCTCTGTTCATAGGGGAATAGTTCAGCTCTCCCAGTCCTTAACTGTGTGAGTGTTCCCTAATGCTGCTGAACAGAGCCATACCGCCAACATTTAATTCAGAATTTATCAACTTGAATTGCAATTTATTCAATAAAAATTCCTAAATCATTTTTATTGTCATGTGTTCTTGACTTTATGGACCTGACAGAAATAATTTTCTGTGCATGCAACGGCATATTTAGTTATGCATTCTGACTGCCAGGTAGAACATTTATGTACATTTTTATCTTTATGTTATGGATATATCTGATTAATCAAATGCATAAAATGTATAGTAACTAAACGAGAATATATATATATTTGTTTATTTATCCACAACATACAACATAACTATTTGTATAGACAATGATAGAATAGAAATATCTTCAAGTTGTAGACTGCGTGAATGTAAATTTCTGCAAAGACGTATTTATGCGAGTTATGCATTCTGACTACAATGCACAATGTGACTGTATGTCCAATGCAAATGGTTATGTTTCTGTTGTGTATATAGCCAAATAAATAAAAAATACTGACAGCCAAATATTATAATACTGTAACAATTGTACAGACAATGTATATAAATAATCAAATGTCAATACTGCATTTTATCACCAAAATGGCTTGAAGGCGGCATTTAGGACAGCCCTAAACCTGAGGAAAAGCAGGTAAAAAAAAACAAGTGCAGTTTTCACACACAATTTCCTCTATTTTCCTACCACCTCCCTCTGTTTTCAGCTTCTTTTTGTCATTATAAACCGCTATTGCCACGCACTTGTTTCTCTTTGCCAGCGTCCACTTGGCAGCTATGGCACAGCTCCGACAGATTGGTAAGAAGAATTCTGGCATGCAATTGCATTTGTTTTCTATTCCTGAAACAATGGGAGAGAGAAAGCCATATGCTGGGCAGACACAATCCTACTGGAACAAGAGCTATTCTGAAACACTGCTTCTATCATGCTTTGAAAAGCTATTCTTTCAATTGTATCTTTCAATATCAGCGAACTTGATACTAATGCAGCTTACTTGTATCAAAAGGGCGTTTATACAATCAAATTGGTGTCTGAACACCTCGGAAAACTATATCTGAAACGAACAGAAGCATCAAAAATATGATACTTTTCAAACACAAAAGACATACCCACTGGAGTTGTTCCATTTTCAAAGGTTCCTCAGCCACTGAAAGCTTTCTAAATGTATTAAATGTTGAAGGTGTATTTAATATTGCCTCTGATCATCAGCAGAGCACAATGTTCTGGAATTGCCATAATATGAAGCAGGCTTAATGCACGGCAGAGCAAAACGCTGTCGCTTTAAAAATTTCTGTAAGCCATCAGCATTAGCCTTGAGTAATTAATATCTGCCTAGCCGCATTAGTACAGGAAACCAGATTATGCCTGCATGCACTGGTAAAAAGTGGTGTGGTTGCGATTGGAAAGAGAGGGAGCGAAGACTGATATCCCTCCATAGTCCTTCTTCACTTCTGCCGTTTCATGGGTTAAATCCAATTTGAACGGAGCACGTGGGTCACGACAGCTACAAGGTACACAGAAGAGGTGAGAAGAGACGGAAATGAGAAAAGGAAGTTTCATTTTTACCAAGGCTATTGTAAGATGACAGCTTCTACGTTGTCGGACTGCACAAGATGAGGGTCATTGTTTGGCCGGAGATCGTGGACACAGGACGGCTGACAGGCACCTGCTCTTGTTGCACTCTCGTTATTCTGAAAGCACACATTCCCAGCCCACTTTCTGAAGCGTGTGGCCATGTTTACCAAGGCTGCAGACACAACTCCTTGGTCACTGAAGTAGAACAAAGAGAGTGGGCCAATTTGGCAGGGGCCGCTTTGACGTGTCTACCCGACGGCTCGATCAGAGAAGCATGCTTGAAATAATGAGTTTGTCCGCAGTCTTTGTGTGCAATGTTTGCATGCTTCAAATTAAAGTTCCGCTAGGCTTGTCAATTAAAATTATGCATTTTTTGGGGGGTTGGGGGTGGTTACAAAAAAGTTACAAAAAAGAGTCATTATGACAAAAACTTGACAGAATGACTACTAAAGGTACTGAAAAGTCATCCAATAAACACCAAAAGTTATCTATCACTGTTTATCAAACAGTGTAGGCCTATACTATATCTGTTACCAACTATCACATTTTCTTCAGAACACTATATATAAAAATAGCAGTCTATATTCACACACCATCTAAACTTTGGTGTTGTAGGCCTGTGAGTGGTCTTCTGAAATTAACAAATCAAATGTAAATTCATGTCCCAGTTATAGTCATATTGTTACATTTTTCTTATTAAATAAACATTACTTTAAATTTCATCAAAAAAACAAACAAAAATTATAATTCTATTTTTTATTCTATTTTGTTCTATTTTTTCGTTCTAATATTCTGAATGTTCCAATCCAATCTGACCCTATGTTTGAATGACCCTAGTTTCTCCCAAGGTTTTTCTCTCCATTCTGTCACCTGATGGAGTTTTAGTTCCTTGCCACTGTCGCCTTTTCCCACCTTTGGCTTGCTTAGTTGAGGACATTTCATTTTCAACAATATTATTGATCTGCCTGCATTGACACCATCATATGAGAACTGAACTGAGCTGGATGATGACAACACAGTTTTCAGAGCAGCTATATATATGTAAATTAACTAAATTAATAAAAAAATTACATAAAAAATGAACCATCACTGAACTTACTTAAGCTGGACTATCGCTATGTTCTTCTAGAAACAAACTTTGTTGCATTCATTTCCTGTTATCTATGTAAAGCTGCTTTGAAACAATCAGTATTGTAAAATAAAGGTGACTTGACTTGACTATTTATTAAAACCAAGTATAAATCTCATCAAGTTAGTGTTTTAAGCATTTTTAAATTTATTCCGAAATAATAACTAAAAGCAGTAAAAATTTAAACAATATATTTTATTTTTGTATTTATGTTCGGCTGTTCTTTTTAATAGTCAACTTATTTTCATATCATCAATCATTCCTTGGTAAACACAGTCTGTCACAGACACGAAGATGTACCTTTAATTTCCCCAAGCTGATTGCTTATTAAAATAAACCCACAGTCATCATGTTTTCAGGCCATTTCAAGTTTGATTTTGACATGACATAAAGTAGTGAGATCTAAGTGGCTGAGTTGTTTACTTACTTTTTAATTAGTAAAAGTCTGATATCCAAAGTCCCTTTCAGGCAAGTCATTTCCCTCGGCGGCCATCTTTAAAACTATTTCAGTCATACAAGTGCAGCTCCTATCTCTTTGAATGGGGAAAAATCAAAGCTGTTCACCAAACTAATGATTAAATTTCATATTTAAAATCATCAATGAAATCTGTCAACAAGTGCCTCAAATTTTGTTTCTAAAACATGACCAAAAAAACCTGCATTATTCAGTCAGGACCAGCCAATGCACAAGCCCAGTCTTAAGTGTGCGTCTCAGAACATTGACAGTTTCTATAGCAAGCAGAGTTTCTAAAGGCAGCTGCAGTGAGGCAATGACTTCACCAATTAGCGATTGGCTGCTTTTTTTAGAAGGCGTTACTTATTCTGCCATATTGCAGGTTGATGAGTGCAACGTCTTTGTATATCTAGTCTTTGGACAATCATCCTGAAGTTTATATTGCAATATTGATCATTGACAGTACATACCAGTTATGACATGATTACTAACCAGTTATATGGACATAAAATCTTGCACTTTCATTGAAATATTATATTCCATTAGACAAATATACAGTTCAGTAGGTTCGTGCAAAAACATTTGAGAGTTCTGTAATAATATTTATTATTAATTCTGGTATAAAATTATGAAAGCTCATGGTGATTCCAAGAGTTATCAAAAATCATTAACGGTCCTGTTTAGTCTTCAAAAACATGATTTATCCATTATTGGTCTGAAAAGGAGCTTATTAAAACAACCCCATTTCTGTATAAAAGATGAAAGACATGTGATATATTATAAATAGCCTGTGAGTTGGCATATTTCTCAGTTCAGAACACGACTCTTTTCCATATCTATTCTTAGCCTGCTGAAAGTATGCCAGAAAACATTGTGTCAAAGCTTTCTGTGTGGACGAGAGGCTGAACACGAAATCAATTAAGGAATACAATTTGAGCTTGAAACCTTTAACCTGACTTGCTGTCTAGACAGGTGTTAAATGTTTAGAAATGTGAAACATATAATTACCACATCTGCATTAAGACAAGGCGTATTATGCACTCCTACATGTTGTTTAGTACTAATAATTAGTTGGCAATGTCACTTTGTAAAGAAGCACCACGCTTATAGATTGAACACATAACACCCATGAGCATGACGTCACAGTTTTCACAAATTCGTGTTTTTGTAGTTTACACTGAGACGGTACACTGGTAGTTTACACTGATAACGGTATTGATTTCAAGAACTTGGAGCCCTATCATACAGCAGGCGCAATGCAGAGCCAAGCGTGACGCAAGTGTTTTTGGCTAGTTTCAGCCCGACGCAGTTATCATTTTCACGTCCTGCGCCACGTTGTTTAATAGCAAATGCATTTGCACCTATTTGTGCACCCATGGGCGTGCTGGTCTGAAAACGAGGTGTGTTCAGACACATTGTTGGCGCGTTGCTATTTTGAGGCAACTGAAATATAGACTGTGCCATTTACCAACTGAAACCTGGTCTAAAGTCAATGGCGCAATATCTTTTTGTTAGTTAAAGAGCGCGTTAGTAATGTGTGCCTATAGGCGGGTCCACAACGCGAGTACACTCTGCTTATTACACACACAGGGCAGCAGCACACAAACATGCCAAATATTACAAATAAAAGGATGACCATGTAAAAGATTAATATTGTGTACATAAAGATATGGTGGAATCTGGCTAGATGGTCCGTTTGCACTCTGGAGAAGCGTCTTTCCGTTTGCAAATTGCGGCATCCAAATAGCGAATCCACCATGGCGCGAGTGCAACTGGCTTTTAAAGGGAATGGAAAATTACACTAGCAAAAGGGGATTTGGACACACCCTTAGCGAATTTCAGGCCCCCAAAACGCCATTGTTCTGTAAATGAATGTCTAAAACGGATAAAAAAGTGTTCCATTTTTTGTTGGAAACGCCATCATGTAAACGACACCTTACTTAGTTCAGTCTATACAAATTTGAGATTTTACAAACAATTTATATGTAAATCATTTTATATACAATTTATTTACAAATAATTACAAGCTGACATTCTATGTTGACTTAAGGGAAAAAAATTACAAAAGTAGAATATAATGAATTTATCTTTTTATTTGACATAAACAAAATCATTATATTATTTTAAATAACTTGTTATTTAGAAAGAGAAATATTATAAAACATGAAATAAATAATATAAAAATATAAGAATTAAAGGCAGGACTTTTTTCCTTTAAAAAAAAACAGCTCGACTGACTGATTTTTGTATAGAAACAGGCTAGTAGTTTTGAAAGTTTCTGCCAGTCTCAGAAGATGTCAGAGAGAAATTTAATGAAAAAAACTTAAAATAACCTTTTTCTGACAGTTTTTAATAAAAAAATTATGTTCCCATGGTCTTATCATTGCCTTACAGATAACCTCACGTTATGTTTCCATTTGACAGTATTTTTATTAAACTGCACAGCCCCTTACCTTGCCTGACTGCAAGCGTGGTAGTGTAGACCAGGAACAGCAGGATGTAGTTGAGAAAGCTCTGGAACACAGGGGTGTTGGCGTGGTAATCATCCGCCAGGTATTTGCTGGTCAGGCCAATCCCACAGATGAGCAGCGATAAGACCTGGCCGAGGGCTAGCGTGAGGAGAAGTTCCCTGTGAACGGAAACCCAGGAGTCAGTCCCATATCACACAGATCCAGAGAATCACTATTGCAGAGGCATCTCTTCTCTTCTCTGATGGTGTTTACTGGCTCAAGGGCAAGACAACATGTCACTCACATGACCAATAGCAAACAACAACCATCCAATCAATTCCACATGGACAAAATCAAGTCCTGCCCAACAAGGACAAATGTAAGCTGCAAATTGTAGAACCAGCTAAATTGTGAAGGTTAGTATATATATATTACTGAGCTGCGTATTGAATGATTTAATTAATCCAAGCATTAATCTCAACAACCATGGAGAATAATTGGTTTAAGGTATCCATATGGCTATCCATAGCGATCCACGTCGGAGTTGTGGCACGGCAGTTAGCGACAGATTAATCAGGCGACTGGGTTTGAGTCCGACTCACACATTTCCTGACACCCCATCATTAAAAAGGGTCTAATCTGGCTAACTTTTACCAATTGACAGAATCATTTCTGCCATAGAATTTGATTGAATGTCAAGAACAAAAGATACAAAAGTGTGTTATCCTTTCTTTAGAAGTTGATAAGCCTATTTATTTTGCAACTGTATTCCCTTTTGTTTCGTATGTGTGTATCGTGCGCAAGTGCAGACAATTCAATTAATCGATTAAAAAAATAAAGTAACACAGAAAATGTGAACAAAGTGAAAGGTATGAATACTTTGAGGGCACAATATGCATCTCGCCATAAGGATACCACACTCTTAAAGGTAAAATATTCAGGTGCAGATGAGGACACAATTTTACAGAGTCTGTAAGCATAAAATCACTCAACACCCCAACATGTTTAAAATGTTTCCAGTCAATTAACACTTCATTTCTTTTTGAAAGCGTATTTAAATAGAACAATCCAATTGTATGTACAGAAAAGAATGCAGTTTTGTAGTGTTGGGAAGTAAATAAGTAGAAGTAACAACACCACATAACTACACTTTCAAAATCATTCTGTGTTAAAAGTACTCAAAATACTAAAGTTAAAATTAATTAAAAAAAACTAAAACTAATTTAAGTAAAAGAAAAATGACTTACAACTAATGTTAAAAAAAACATTTAATAAATATGTCACATTTGATTCTATTTTTTAATATAACGTTATTTTTTAGCACAACATTTAGCTTCTGCTACTCAAAATGATATGATGGGGTATACATAGTTATAATATATATATATATATATATTATAACTATACCCCATCATATCAAGATATATATATTATACACAGTCCGTGACAGACAGATCATTAACACAGTTGGTCCATGTGGTAAATACAATATGTCGAGCAGGAAATCCAAATGTTTGTCTATCATTCACTGACATCAAATATGGCTTATTATTTGAAACATGTAAGTAGTAGCATGTTAGCCACTTTACATGGCTGCTCGCTCTAATATTCTTAATGTTTATAGCTCGAAATGTCTACAATTCAAATTCGAAAATAAATATTCTCTGATTATGTCATCCTTATGAAATATGCATTTATAGGCGCATCTAAACGCTCTAAACTTCATCTTTGCAGCCGACACTGACTATTAAATGATTAAAATGTTCTGTTCAATTAAGTCTACCCACCCACCCCCACTCCCACCCCAGTCCCCACACAAACACAGATGTGCAAAAAAGTTTACATGTCCCATGCAGAATCTGCAAAATGTTAATATTTTTTACAAAACGCAAGGCATCAAATTACTGCACAAAGTATTACAAATCAAAAGGTAGGCCTATGTAAAGAACAGGGTAATTTTTTTCTTGTGGACTACATGTAAACATCTGTCCTTATTCAGGACTATACTACATAAGAAATAACATGCAATTTTCATGATGCCTCTTATTTTGTAAAAATGTAGTAACATGTATTAACATATATATTATCACTCTAATTAAGGTAAATGTAATTAGTAACTTTTTGTTGGCACAGTAGCTTGTAATGTTGTGGATGATTGTTTTTTTCCCAAAAGGACAGCTCAGCTGTACTTTAAATTATCAGTAGCTTTTAGCTTTGCAAATATTAAAATAACTTTCCCAAAACTGGTGACCTCCCATCGAGCAAGCTGTCTGCCACATCCTTCTCGTCAGATTTACGTGATGATAAAATCACACCAGCTGTCATGGTGATAAACAAACCACCTTCCTGTAATCCATCAACACAGTTCATCAGATTTGGCATTTTCTGGGTGGTGTCAGATGGTTAGTTACAGGGCATTAGTTACAGTAAAAATCCACCTCAGAGCTGCCGGTGCAACAGGGCATGTTTAATTGTTAGTGCAGTATGTGTGTGTGCTCGTGTGCCTGAGTGTGTGACAGTCCAATTGGTGGGATCAGAGCTCTGAAGAGAACGCAGGAAATGCAGGCGTGTGGATCCCGGTGAGGGAATGAACTGTCAATCAACTGGCCTTAAATGTAAGGGACTTGCCCTCACTTCAAAAACCCCATCCAGCTCCCCAGTGAACACAGTGCATACTAAATGAGCCAGTGCTCGCTGCACCCACGCGAACAACGAATGAAGCACGCATACAGGTTAGTTCCAGAGACAACACGCTGGAAGATGAAAGAGACGGTGCATTTATCAAAAAAAACATGCTGCATTGGTACACTGTTAACGACAAGGCGGAAAAGAAAATAGGGCAGGGAAAAAACAATGTTTTTGTCCTTCCTTTCAGAAAAATCCTCTTAGTCGTACAACAGAGATAATAAAATAAATGTTGACCTTTGTTGGGTAATCGAAAAGTGGATTAGAGTCTACCTGAAAATAAAAGTCGGCATAATTACAAGAAATCGAAAATGTCTGTCTGTGTACATACATACATAGGCTACATACATATACATATATATATATATATTTTCACGAGTTCACACTTACAAACAAGTCAGACAGAATAAATGCGTATTTGGCATGCTGTCCGAGGAGAGGGCTCAGGACTAGGTATTCGGCCCTGAGTTCTCTGGCCAGTGGCCACTGACTCTAAACTGCCCGACTGGTCCAGTATCTAACCCCTGTGTCAAGCCTCTGGTTCTATGAGCCTCTGGTGGCAAGACTGGTGCTCCATCTGAGATCTACATCAAGCTACGTGTTCCTTGTGTTCCTGCCTGGTCTTTCCTTCAGAGCTGCCTGTATCGCACTCACGTCATCGCCATCTTACTGACGTCTCAGTGGTCATCCATCCTGCCTGTCGTCTGGCCTACTGTTCGAACTGTGGTTCACGCTTCACTCTCCTGCTGCGTCTTGTTAATAAAAACCCTTGTCTGCTCATTTGCGTCTGGGTCCAATCTCTTGCAGAACTGTGACAGTGGTCCTGTAGATTCAGAAGCAGTGCAAAAAACATTGGTAGAGGTAAATTAGATGTGCTTATCTATTCAAGGTTGAATTTCAGAGCCAAACACTGCAATTAACGACAGTACAACAGCTTTGAGACTTTGAAAAGGTTACTGAAAACGTCTTTGTTTTTTTCTGCAGACACATTAAAAAGCTGTCCTCATTACAAGACAAAAGCTTATGTTTTACACAATTAACTGCAGCCTAAAACCCTATCCAAAATTTGATGAGGATTTGCACTCTCGCGGCTTTCGGTATGTGTATCTGTGAAGTGCATGAGACCATAGAGTTTCCTATTTGTCATTTTATTTCAGATGGATGCTCACGAAAGTACCACATTTGTGGTTGCCACAAAAACAACCATTTTACAAGGAAGAACATTCAACTATAGCAGAATAATTACACCAAGAACGGGTGAAATTCTTGCATTCAAGTGAACAACAATCAGTGAAAGAAAAATATCAAATACTTGAGGTTAACCCAAGAACATTTACCACAGGCGATTCTAGGATTTCAGTCTTAGGGAGGCTCAGCCTTTAATCTGAGCATGAGCTGATGGAGCTCAGAGGAATATTTTTGCTTTAAGTGTGAGAGGTCACAAGTTCAAATCTTGCAACTGATCATTTGTTAAATAAATAAACAAATTAAAATGCCATCTGTTTGTCAGCAGATGTATTTCAGTAATCATGGCCTATTTGGTTGCATTTATCTTGTGATTTCACTGGAACGGAGAGCGCTCAAATGAGATGGATGAGAAACTTTAAAGTCTTTTAATAATGCAATAACCTCACATAGCTTACAGAAGCCGCTGTCTTCAGCAAATGTGAAGACAGATCACTGATTTTTTATAGCGGGACTGACAGCTGAAGTTCCTCTAAATAGTGTCTACTAGCAATGTTTGTTACCACGTCTTTGTCATGACTCATGAAATGGAAGGAATGTAGCATTGTAATCTAGTTTATGAGAATGAGACTAATGAATGTCCGATTAGCTCTTCAGAACTTCACAGGCTCTGCCAACGGCCAATTTCCTGATAACACTATTAAATGATGGAGCAGATATCAAACATCTCACATCTATAGCCCCGGGGCTTTTGTGGCCATTTTCTAATTTTCTCAAAGACTACAGGCTTTTGCCAGGAACATCAGTCTGCAGGCAGAACTCTGAGCTCCATGTAATAGCACTCGCAAATGACAGCAATGATCAATCAAGTGTGACCATTTTTTTCTTCAATTTTTTTTTCAATACTGTAAATAAAATAAAATAAAGTAAAATAAATCAGTTAAAATAATCTGAAATAAAATAAGAGAATAACATGATTTAAATAAAAATTAGATCAAAATTAGACAATATAATAAAATACAAGAACATTTTAAATAAAAACAGGTTAACAGCTTAATAACTCCTAAAACCGCAAATAGTCTCTTTCAGTTATGTCCCTTTCACAACTAGCCAAGAACCGATAAGTGAACTGAAAGTAAATGAATGCAAAACGGTTACCAGAAAAATAAAATTATCAAATCACTTCATGCTAATATTAAAGAAGCCCCAAAAAATAGGGGTATTCAAAGTGTTTGCATGCAGCAAATATTTCAGCATGAACCATTTCAAATCTCTGCCGCGTGAAACTTTAAGAATTTACCTGTCAGTCATTCATTGGAGATTAAATATTGAAATGTCATACATTGAGGCCTTGCGTGTGTCTCAGAAAGGTCCAAAACCCACATGCATGAGCTCACTTTACCCAACAGTTCCACAGAAGTACAAATTTGCATTTAGATAGAAACCAATTCGCTTTTCTCTAAGGCCATTGTATTTAAGATGAAATATGTAGGTTTTTTTTCTCTCTTTTTGGTCTATGTAACATTGCCCCAAGACGAATTACCTGGCCGCGAGTTGAATAGAATTTGCTTCATAGCTCCTGTTAGGAGCTCTCTTTCATTATGGAGGAGAAAGAGTGACAAGGACAAAAAGAAAATGATATTAAGCTTATATATGCTTTACTGTCCTTCACATGTTCCTGCTTTGCCTTCAAAACATATAAATGCAACCAGACTGTCTGCTGCAAAGCTTCTCTACAATAAATGCTCAGAATGATGGATGATGTTTGAAATGTAATGATTGGTCACTCCAGTCCTCTAGGAAGCCGATATGTTCAGACTATGAAGCAGCTTTTGTATTTTTTAGACTCACAGCGTTCACTGAACCAATGAAAGAATACATGTTGTATTTGTTGAACTCTGTTACTGTTCTTCTCAAGGACAGAGACATGACGAGGACAAACAGGGGAGAAAAACAACAAGTAAACTATTTATCTGCTAATACAAACAGAAAAAAAGATGTTGAGACACAATGGGCCCTGGCTTCTGTCACAATAGTGTTGCACTCCTGGGCCATAAAACACATCGTTTGAGACAAAGTGTGACAAATGCGTGCCCTGTAGTTTTCAGGGACGTTTTCCGTTCAACAGAAATGCCATGAAATAAACTCATTTGGGGTTAAAGTCTTTAAATAGTCTTCAGTGTCACATGATCCCTGGAGCTCAAGAAATATTTCTTCTTACTATTAATGTTAAAAACAGTCGTGCTGCTTAATATTGTTGTAGAAACCGTGATATATTATTTTCAGCATTCTTTAATGAATAGAAAATTCTTAAGAACATCATTTGAAAAAGAAAACTTTTATAATACCATAAATGTGTGATTAATTTAATGCAACTCAAATAAAAGTAGTAATTTCTTTATTTGTATTGTATTAATGCTGCTTTAAAAAAAAGCGTCTTCTGAAGAGTTTGTGTCAGAAAAAAAAGAAATCTAGGTTTATATATATATATATATATATATATATATACTGTATATATATATATATATATATATATATTATTAAACATTACTTATTAAATATTACTACAATGTAATAGTATTGTCTAATATAATTCTATTGTCTTCTGAAGCGTTTGTGTGAGAGAAAAAAGAAATGTAGGTTATCATCCTCTAAAAATCTAATTCTGTCATTTAGACTAGTTTTTTGTTTTGTTGTTGTTGTCCTGTTTGATTAAAATGAGACATGTATCAGAGATTTTTATCTCTTACACCAGCCGGATTTATGCATAGGCATTCTTGGCATAAATTATTATTATTATTATTATTTAAATTATTATTATTATTTCACTCAATGCTAAAACTTTTTTAGACAATTACTTTCTAAATAAACAAAATGTAAAATATTTGGCAGATACCTTGTATCAACATAATTTTTTCCCCATAAATCATTACTATTGGTCACCCTTTACGTCTGTCTGTGAGTTTAGCATATATTTAACCAATGAAAAGCATTAAAAAGATCAGACTAAAAGTTGTTACTCCATTGGATCCTCAAACTGTCCGTCAAACCTCATAACTCCACCCCACTTTCTGCTTGTTTGCAATGCAAGGGTAAATAAAGAACTGGCTCTTTGAATAAGTACAGCGTTTCCTTTACTCAAGAAACACTATATATAAAGGCTAATGTTTTATAATGTATTTCACAGTCCAATAGCCAAGTATGAAGCAAACTATATATTACTGACTCACTAAAGATTTACCACTGGCAGAGCCACAGACTACATCCCATGATGTCCTGCTTCTCTTGAGCCCACTACCGTTACAACCACAGAAACAAGGCAGCTCGAACTGAAGATCTGAACAGAATTATTCCAGAGTCAGAAAAAAAAATAGTTCTAACAACTTCGCAAGAGCCAGCGATGATTTTTCATATTTTTGAGAGCCTGTGAATTCAGGCTAATTGGGAGGATTGTAGCACTCAAGTCTGTTATATAAAAAAAAAGATGACAAAGGTGTGTGAGGAGGAGTAAACAACCTCAGATCAAAAATACAAGATAGTCTGCAGGAAGATAGAGGCTGGTAAGAGAGGAATTTATCAAAAGGTTTCTGACGTTTCCATGCAGGCTTATTAATCTTTGGAACAAATTGGGATGTGAAGAAATGGATGTATCATCCTGCATTCTTGGGTACTCAGTTGCTGAGAAAAAGGAAATAATATTATTTCCATCTAAAATGACTAGAATTTATTTTAGAGCCATGCATGATCATCACTAATATTTTTAACCATCTAATAAATCAGAAGAGGATAATCGGAGGATACAGAATTTCAGAAATGAGATCTATTTAGGTTCAACTACCGTCATGCATAAAAATGATTCTGTGGTGAAGTAAATACTACAGCAAAAACAAATGTAATTTCTACCTGAATAAGTTAGTTCAGGCATGAGTTTAAAAAACAAAGTAAATTCTATATTAGTACTCAATTTAAGCGTACAGAAATAAAAGCGTAAATATCAACGCTATAAAATTAAGTAAAACCTACTCAACTCTCTGATACTAGTGTTCCCATCATGCACTGAGGCGATCATTGGTAAGCAACAATGGAGACTCTTCTCAGACTGTCAGCCGATGACGGTGCTGTGTGGTGTTCTGAGAATATCAGCTAAAATGGATAACTCCACTGTTGCTTAGTTACCAATGATCGCGCACGCGAACTTGACAATCGACTACTGTGGACTTCGACCGAAAACAGGAAGTAAATACAGGTATGTGAGCTGGCTGAATTAACATCACTTTTATTCATATCTTTCACATCTACTGCAGTCAGATTGACCGTGTTCACTCTAAATACAATCACTCACATGGCTGTGCACTTGTAATGACACATCAAGGATGTTAAGAGACTAAAAGCAGGTTTAAAACTTGCCCCATTTAAGTCAAAAGGGTGCAAATTTTAAAAAGAGGATAACACGGTGTAGGCAACGCCGATTTTTGTCGTTGTTCTCTGTATTGACATCACTCCAAATTTACAAAAAAATTAGCTCAATGTTAAAATTGACCGGAGTTCTCCTTTAAAAACCATGGCCTAATTCGGTATATTGTTTGAGTGAAATGTTAAAACAGAGTATTGTAACGTAAACTAATTAAAATCTGTGTAAATGTTACTTTTTTTGTAGTGTTTATTTGTACACTTTTTCTGTTCAATTTAGCAAATCTTTCGTGTCAATTACTGACTAAATTTAACTGACAAAATTAAAAAATGTAAACAAAAATAATGTAGCAATTATACACATTGTTTTTTATTAATTTGCATGTCATATAAACTTAATTTAGTCAATGTAACTAATTAAATTACAGAATTATTATATCATTTTAATAGACAAAAATAATTTGGCAAATAAACACAAGTCCAAGTGACCAAACTAATTCTTCAGACCCACTTTAACCACTTTCTAAGTTCTATTTTTCAAATGTCTCGGATTAAATGATGTTTAACTCAAACGGATGTCTTTGTCAGATCAATAGACTTCATTTTACAACAAAGACCCATCAGCAAACTCCACCGAAACAACAGAGGGAAAAAAGCTTCAAAGTCAATCCGACAAAAGTGGTGTCTGTCTGGTAATCTTTTCTGACAGACCCCTTTGAAAGAGTGAAGTAAAACGCTACACACTTTATTCGCAGAGCTACACTGAGCTGCTCTGGTAGAAAAGAAAGAATTGTTAAAGATTGATTTTCTTTTTCTCACTTGCATCTTCAAGCATCTCCTCATCAGGTCTACACTCGAAAAGCCCTATCAAACATCATTTTCTCCCAAATTACTCCAGTCCAGATCAATACAGATCAGTAGGATGAACTATACAGACTCTCGTCACGGGGTAAATATACATCAAGAGCTCATTTCATTCCCATTCAAGGCATCAGCTCGCCTCTTGAAAGAAGGCCACTGCTAGTTTAAAAGAGACACTATTTTTTATCATATATTCTCTATTGCAGTGGGTTTCAGACAAAAAAAAATGCAGTGGTAAATGCCTGAAGTTGCTACACCATGAAATAAAATTGAATCTAAAAAAATATAAAACTTTAGATTTTTAAAAACAATAAAAGATATACAATATTTCAATATATTTAAGTCATTTTTTGTTTGAAATGTCATGTTTTTCCATTTTTATTTCCAACTGTCCAAGTAAATCTGCTTTCTATTTTTAAATACGACACATTTTAAATTGGCATTGCAACAAAATGACACTTCCTGTGCAACCACCTGTCACTTTTCACAAACCAAAGAACTCCTGATGTATAAAATCATATCCCACCCTGCATATTTTTGCATATCCTCCTATTTAAAGCAGAAATACATCTGATCACAGAAGTGAAATGACTTGGGAACACTGTTATGATGTTGACTTCAAGGTGATGCTCCTTATTTGATCAAACTTGATTGGAAAGGTTTGAGCACACCAGCTGACTGCTGTACAGCCAACGTGAAATTTGGTTTAATGAAATTTTAATGAACATCAAGTTATATATAGCATACCAAACCAAAACTACATAGGGCAGCGGCCTGCTTTGAACCCGGAAACTATGCATAAACCTCACTATTGCGGTGCATTGTGGGATTGAATGTGCACTCGATACGTCCACTATGGTTTCGGACACAACTACAAATAGCTGTCCCCTCAAATAGTGCCCTATTTAAAGGTATAGGGGGCGATTTCGGACACAGCCCTAGAAACTTCTAGCCTTGTGTTTTGGAGCTGGCGCTCCAGGTGTGGAGTTTGACACGTGACAGTCACAGAATCATCAAAAGTGTCTGTTAACGTCCTGTTATACTTCTCACAGGTGCTCGACTGAAGCCACACACAATAGAGAAGAGAGATCTAATGGTGTCAAATAAACAATAGTTTAATGAGAACTAGGTCATGTCCCATAGGAAAGAGATCACTCTATTCGCATTTGCACAGATAAATGTTGCCCAGATAGAAACAAAACTGATCTGGCATACATGGACATTTGGGTAGGCTATATTATAGTGCATTTATATCTGAAGCTCGCTGACAGGTGATCTCTCTGTGGATTCTGTTCCTTAGATTTGCACTGACTGTTTTTTTTTTTGTTTTTTTTTATTGAGGATGTCAATTGATTACATTTAAATCAATTAAAGGTTTTAATCAAATTAAATACAAATTAAATCATTTTCTGGGTCAGAGGACATGATTAAATATGGCCAATATTATAAATACAGTTTTCTTCATAATAAATAAATAAACAAATAGTAATATTGTAAAAGATTATAACAATTTTAAATAACTGTTTTCTAATTTAATATATTTTAAAATACTTATTTCTGTGATTCAAAGCTGAATTTTCAGCATCATTACTTCTTGAAAAATCATTCTGATTTGATGCTCAAGACAAAAATGATTATCATCTTATTATTATCAATGTTGAAAAAAAAACAGTGCTGCTTCATATGTTTGTGGAAAATATAATGTTTTCACTTTTGAATAGTATAATGCATTCTTGCGGAATATAAGAGTTAATTTCTTGAATAAAAAAGAACGTACCCCGAACTTTTGAGCTTCGAGTTCTGCCTCTAGAAATCAGCCCTACACATAATTTCTTGAGAGTTTCACATGTCATTTTTCACCCCTTCAAAAACAGACTCCCTGTGGGGTCTCCGTAACCCCGGCCGGCCCCGCTTTGCTGTATGTATCAGAGAGCCCATGCTTCATTTAACTAATTCGCAGAGGGATTAGGGAGAGCACAAAAGTGAATTCTTTCTCAAAGGAAGGGAAGTTCTTTCATCTAGTACTCTCGCTGTGCTTGGGGTTTGGGATTGGTCTCACAGAGGGGTTTTACTCAAGGGTTTTTAGTCACCATGAGGTAAAGCGACCACAACTTTGATTACCACATCGAAAAATCTGGAACATCAAACCAGTTGTTCTCAACAGAACATTCTGCCACACACAGCTGCTGACCAGATTATAATGACCGGATTCTCTTTGAAACGGATAGTTCAGACTCTGAAAAATCACTGAAATCTGAATGAATGAGCCATTGTGTAGTTGATGAGCTGATATACACTACCGTTCAAAAGTTTGGATTTTTTAAAGATTTTGAAAGTCTCTTATGCTCACCAAGGCTGCATTTATTTGATCAAAAATACAATGGAAACAGTAACATTGTAAAATTGTATTACAATTTAAAATAACTATTTTCTATTTGAATATATTTCAAATGTAATTTATTCCTGTGATGTCAAAGCTGAATTTTCTGCATCATTACTTTACCAGCATACATTACCAGTCTTCAGTCACATGATCCTTCAGAAATCATTCTAATATGCTGATTTGATGCTCAGGAACCATGTATTTAGTAAGAAAGTAAAAAAATAAAATAATGTATTTACTTTAGTAACATAAAAGTCTTTACAGTCACTTTTGATCAATTTCACTTTTGAACGGTAGTGTATGTACACCTGTGATTCCACAACATTACAGATTAAAAAGTTCCACAATATCACCAATTATAATTAACTATTAATTCGAGGATTTTTTTATTTATTGTGAGTATATTTATTGATGAACTCAATATTTTATTGAACAATGGTGACTAACTGCCAACATGTCATAAAAGTAGTAGTCCAGTCATTAACTATATTACAAGTCTTCATTACAAGATAGCTTTATGATGACAAGCCAGATATCTGTGTACATTTTCACTAAAAATACCAGAGTTATGGGCACTGAATTTTATTTGCTCTCGAGCTGAAGCAGAGGGCAAGATTTATTTGGACAACATTTGTGGTCCTTACATTTTGTGCTATTCTTTTCCCTTTTTGATAGATATGTTGACGATGGACAAATATGACTGAACTCCCTTTGTATGGAAAAGCAATGCCAGTGTTACACTGAGAAATAAAATAAAAAACTTTCAAACAGTTTTGGAACTACAGATTTGGCTTTATTTTTGTGTGAATTAACCTGTATTACCACCAGTTATTTAAATTAGATGCAAATGCAAAAACGCACCTCACTTGTTGCAGGTTAAAGGTCCAGAGCCAAAAGCACTTAACAGATGGCTGCCTGACTTTACATGCTTTTTTGCTTTGTTTCCAGGGTTCCATCAGTTAGTGGTATGTAAAACTACAAAAATATATTGTTGCAATTTTAATATATCAGCGTATGGAAAATTTCAGCATGAACTTTTCATTCACTGTAAAGTAAAATCTACTTTTCATGATCCAATTGATTCCTGACTGATTAATCCTACATTTTTCCAATTGAATGTCCTGCATCTAGCACGTTGATTACAAGTAAACAGACTTGAGATAGAATGACTTTTGTGCTGATGCTGTCTTTTCTAAATCAGGTCATATCTTTCAAGGACATGAGAAGGCCAAGAGGCTCTTTATTGTGAGATACCAATAATACAGAAAAGAAATATCACTGTTAGAAATATTTCAGTTAGTTAAGGTTCAGGTAAGACTACCTGGGTGAAACCGAAAATATTCATATAAAACTTCAGTGACAAAAACATTTGACATAAATGCAAAAATGTTATTTTGAAGTCTTTAATATAGCATTTTCATAAGCACCTCACACTGAAATTATACTGAATTACAACCAATAGGTTTTAACAGACCCAAGAGATTAACCCTTTAAAAGACATTGAAAATACTCAAATCATACTGACCTTTACCACTCATTTTACTGTAATTTGACTCATTTTACCTAAGACAGGACTTAATTGTATCTACTGGATACTAATTAGAAAGGAGCCAGAATGAACTAGATGTAGCTAACACAATGACCAAATAGCATTACCACAAAAATAGGTACATTTTCAACTTCAAACACTGCACAATAGGGCATATGGCACTTTCGACAAAAGAAACCTGACCATTCCCTCCCAAAATCACACCCCCACATTTCAGAAAGTAGAAAACAACATGGCCTGTGTTCACTTGGCATACTGGGTAGCAGAGAGCCATTGTGAGATCCATCCATGCTGCCAGAAAACAACTCAATGGTCACTTCACTCAGTACAGAGCTGTAGTCACGAAATAAATCATCCTTCATATACTGCCACACACAAATAACCACTGTCTCCATTCACACTCGTAGGGTCATAACTCAAGCTGAGCGGATGCTTTCAAATAAGTTTCTTGAAATATACAAGCTTCTCTCTATACCGTTTTGTAGTTCTTCTGGTCACTGGTTGCCAATTTGGTTGCCAAAAACCTGTTAATTGGTTAACTGATTTACTATTCCATACAGTTAAAAATTGTAAATAGTTATAATTGACAAGTGAATGAATGACAAAAGATTTTCTTAACCATCTTCCATAGCGCTATGGGTTATAGGTAATATTAGGGATCAGTTCTTGGGCCCCTCCACTTCTCCACCTACACTATATGACTGGGACCCATTATACAGGCACATGGTTCATCCTACCATTGCTATGCTGATGACACACAACTCGGTCCCACTTTATATTAAGTGGCTTTAAGTACTATTTACTTTCATTGACAAAGAAGTACAATGTACTTATTGTGTTCATGTTGTAATTTGTAAAACATTTTTGCTGCTATTGAGTTGTGATACGGGTAAGGTTAGGGACAGGTGTGGTGGTATGGGTTGGTTAAGGGGGGATTAAGGTGTAATGGAAGGGTCATCAACAGTGTAATTACATGCAGGTATTTTGCAGGTAAGTACAATGTAAAAACATGTATGTACACAATACATCCATTGTATAAAATTATTCATTTCAATGTAAGTACATAGTACTAAGACACTTAATATAAAGTGAGACCCACAACTCTACTTTCCACTTCAATGAGACAACCTCACGGTAGCTGCATGAATCACAGACTGCCTGGCGGACATCTTGGCATGGATGAAAGAACATCACCTGCAACGGCAGAGCTTCTTGTCTTTCCAGTCACTTCGTCAGTACAGCACGATTTCACAGCACTAGTTCAGCAACAATGATCCCGTCGAGTTCAGCCAGGAATCTTGTGGTAATTTTTGATGACCAGCTGACCTTCAAAGACCACCAATCATGCAGGTTTGCACTGTAGTAGAGCATCAGGAAGAATTACTGAGCAACTTCTCGTCCAGGTCCTTGTCTGGACTAGATTCAGTCCAGATTCAGCAACATTTTCCAGAAACACCCTCATGTCGTTCCAAACCCGTGAGACTTTCATTCATCTTCGAAACAAAAATGAAGATATTTTAAATGCAATCTGAGAGATTTCTGTCCCTCCATTGATAGTCCATAGAACTACCTCTTTATCTCGCTTCAAAAATGTTTATGAAGAGATCGTCAAACTAATCCATATGAATTGAGCGGTTTCGTCCAAATTGAGGCTTGATTGAATTTAGGTTTTTAGTCTCATATAAACAGTGATCAGCGAACATAAAGCTGAACCGTACTTAACGCACAAGATCAAACCTCCTTTGTTTTTGCAGAAGCTCAAACGTGCTGCGAAAAACATGAGAATGAACCTCACTGGTTCTCCAACGTCAAGCAAGCATGCTTAAGCTTCAGTTTACCAGATTCGATGTGTGCGCGAATAAATGTTTATATGTAAATAAACCTAATTAAATCTGTTTATCACATAAAGCGATTGAGTCTCTTCAGAAAATGTGGACTAAACCGCTCGATTCATATGGATTCATTTTACGACTACGTTTTACAGTAGTTCCGTAGCTGTCAACGGAGGGACAGAAATCTCTCAGATTTCATTAAAATATCTTCATTTGTGCTTCGAAGATGAACAAAAGTCTTTAGGGTTTGGAACAACATGAGGGCGTGTAAATGATGACAGAATTAACTTTTTAATTCACCTAACTGGGAGAGACAAATAAATATTTAACTGAATTGAATTCTCCCTATTTCTTAATCCCTCCCTACTCTAGCTTGTATTATCCTGAGTGATGCCTGAAACTTTGTATAACTCGTGTTTATTGCCTCTTTAATTGTAAGGTGCTTTGGACAAAAGCATCTGCTAAATGCTAAATGTAAATATTACCCTAAACATAATGCATGAATACATGATTCAAAATTTCAGTGTAATTATCCCTGTCAGTTTTGACATACTATTTTTAACTTACTATGATTTGAGACATGATGATCCTTATCTTGCATACTATAACATACAGATCTTAAACTATAGTTTGCAAATTGGAATGCAGTCACTGTTTCAAAGAAGACGGACATTGGCAGGCACTCTTAAAACAAAAGTTAAATCATAATGAGTTTCATATCAGCCTGATGGGAAAAAGATGGTTAAAGCATGAGACTTGAAGTATAATGGGATGCCGCAGTGCTTCATCAAACTTAATTAGAGGTCTAAAAGACAGCAATACTTGGCTGCGAACCAAGATGAGGTGTCATGACCAAGAGCAGAAGACAGCAGACAAGCACATAAAACTTTTATTCAACCATTAACGTACGTCCCGCAGAGATGCCTGTCAAATGGCACAAAAAAAATGTTCTAGTGATCACAGCTTCGTTGTCAATCAGAAACCTTCAGCAAGCAGCACGACTACTTAATTGGTACCATCACATGGCATACTGATGAATACAAGTGACATCGTACAACTAGGATTTGTTTAGCAGTTGCATTATGCAGATTCATCAAATTCAAACTTGTAAATTAGCTGACAGTTCCATCAACTTTTAGTTTATGCATTACTGGAACAAAACTCCTGAAGTAACTTTTGTAGTGCTCATGATTTTGAGACAGGATAGTAAACAGTGACAAAAGTACATTCATCAAAACTTCTCCAACAAAGAAACCAAACCATACAGGTTTGGAATTACATGAGCGTGAGTAAATAATTACATTTTTAATTTTAAAGGTGAAATGTTTTTCCAATCATACGCGTTTGGAGTGACAAAAGCGTGAGTGAATAATGACAGATTATTCATTTTTATGTGAATCATTTCTTCAAACTGTTCATACTGATTAGGTTTGAATATGATTACTACCTAAATTAGCATGGAAATCCCAGCAATTACCTTCAAGATCAGCATCATCATGACCTAATTAATTATACATTCACTATCTGCAACAGATACTATCATTTACTAATCAAATAGATGTTCATTAGTGAGTGACATCATTCTTTCATGGCGAATGCAGAAACTCCAGCGGGGTTCTCCATGTGAAGTAGAGATCTGTACTACTAATGAACATCATGCAAATAAAACTTAATGATAAATGCCCCTAAAAACACATAAGTCTTGATGGAAAGGTTAATGAGAAACATCCAAGACAAATCAGTGACTGACTAAATGCACAGTTCTATCAAAATCAGCCAAATAGAGCTGCACGCTTGTTTCTTTTAACAATTTTAATTAAAGGAGTAGTTCAGCCAAAAATGGAAATTCTGTCATCATTTACTCACCTTCAAGTTGTTTCAAACCTGTGTGACTTTCTTTCTTCTGCTGAACACAAAAGAAAATATTTTGAATAATGTCTGAATGAAACCAAACAGTTGATGAGCCCCATTGACTTCCATAGTATGTATAAAAAATATATATATAAAAAAATTACAATGGAAGTCATTGGTAATAGTCACCTGTTTGTTTTTTAGACTTTCTTTAAAGTATCTTCTTTCGAGAGAAAAACAGAAAGTCATACTGGTTTGGAACAACTTGAAGGTGAGTAAATGATGCCAGAATTTTCATTTTTGGGTGAACTATCCCTTTAATTACAATATAATGAAATATAATGTTAATTCCTCACTGTTTTGTTCTCACATTCGCTCTACTATGTGAGCGGCTGTTTAACATCTCACTGTTTGCTTATTTCTTATATATAATGTACACTCACCGGCCACTTTATTAGGTACACCTGTCCAACTGCTCCTTAACACTTAATTTCTAAGCAGCCAATCACATGGCGGCAACTCAGTGCATTTAGGCATGTAGACATGGTCAAGACAATCTCCTGCAGTTCAAACCGAGCATCAGTATGGGGAAGAAAGGTGATTTGAGTGACTTTGAACGTGGCATGATTGTTGGTGCCAGAAGGGCTGGTCTGAGTATTTCAGAAACTGCTAATCTACTGGGATTTTCACGCACAACCATCTCTAGGGTTTACAGAGAATGGTCCGAAAAAGAAAAAACATCCAGTGAGCGGCAGTTCTGTGGGCGGAAATGCCTTGTTGATGCCAGAGGTCAGAGGAGAATGGCCAGACTGGTTCGAGCTGATAGAAGGGCAACAGTGACTCAAATAACCACCCGTTACAACCAAGGTGGGCAGAAGAGCATCTCTGAACGCACAGTACGTCGAACTTTGAGGCAGATGGGCTACAGCAGCAGAAGACCACACCGGGTGCCACTCCTTTCAGTTAAGAACAGGAAACTGAGGCTACAATTTGCACAAGCTCATCGAAATTGGACAATAGAAGATTGGAAAAACGTTGCCTGGTCTGATGAGTCTCGATTTCTGCTGCGACATTCGGATGGTAGGGTCAGAATTTGGCGTCTACAACATGAAAGCATGGATCCATCCTGCCTTGTATCAACGGTTCAGGCTGGTGGTGGTGGTGTCATGGTGTGGGGAATATTTTCTTGGCACTCTTTGGGCCCCTTGGTACCAATTGAGCATCGTTGCAACGCCACAGCCTACCTGAGTATTGTTGCTGACCATGTCCATCCCTTTATGACCACAATGTACCCAACTTCTGATGGCTACTTTCAGCAGGATAATGCGCCATGTCATAAAGCTGGAATCATCTCAGACTGGTTTCTTGAACATGACAATGAGTTCGCTGTACTCAAATGGCCTCCACAGTCACCAGATCTCAATCCAATAGAGCATCTTTGGGATGTGGTGGAACGGGAGATTCGCATCATGGATGTGCAGCCGACAAATCTGCGGCAACTGTGTGATGCCATCATGTCAATATGGACCAAACTCCCTGAGGAATGCTTCCAGCACCTTGTTGAATCTATGCCACGAAGAATTGAGGCAGTTCTGAAGGCAAAAGGGGGTCCAACCCATTACTAGCATGGGGTACCTAATAAAGTGGCCGGTGAGTGTAGATACTATGTGTTAATTTTTACGTTATTTTCTGTTAAAAAACAATAAACATTCCATTTGAAGGAAATGATAAAATGTAGGCTACACATCCAAATCAAGAGGAGTACTGCATGAATCTCATTGGCCTTGGTCCAGCAATCAAAATAGTGGTGCAAAAAAATTTACGACACAAGTAGGTTCAAAATGATACAATTTACACTTTTCTTGAATACTTAATTGGGTCGAATCGGCTGTCACAAAGGTACCATTGAGATCAAAAGTGTCAGGCTCTAAAGAATTCGGTAACACAGTTTAGAGTTCGATTCTCACTTTTAACTAGTTTCTTATTAACATGCATATTACTAGGATATTGGCTGTTTATTAGTACTTATAAAGCACATATTAATGCCTTATTCTGTATGACCATATTCTGCATCCCTACCTTACTAACTATTAATAAGCAGTTATTAGGAGTTTATTGAGGCAAAAGTCGTAGTTATTTTTTCGTGAGAATTGTAAAGTGTGACCCAGAATTCAATCAATTCAATCTTTCAGTAGGGTGCATCCTGTCCAACCCTCTCTAAAAGACGAGTAATTACCTCAGCGCCCCAGTCCCCAAAAGCCACTGGTTATGATAAAGACAACCCTTCTGAAAAGAAAGATTGAGAATCTCTGCACGTGAATGAACAAAAGCGATGCTCCAGAATTTCTGCGGCTTCATTTATTTTCTTATCGTCATAGAGAAAGAAGCTGCTCCTAGCTGACAAGAATATCGATGAGCACGATGGATACATCCTAACCTCAAATCTATTTCACAGGACACTAAATCGCATCTTTTTGTGAAATATAATCCGAGATGTTCATTTTATAAATAATTTACCTGCTCTTACAAGGTAATAAGGAGTTACTCAGGCATACCACTCTCATGAATAATTCAAATCAGCCGTATAGTTCTCATCTAAGAGAAGGGTGGCCTGATTGTACTGTTTCATAGGCTCAAACTCGACTTACACTGAAATGATATATGCCTTCAGAAAGTTGCATTCAGGTACAATCCTTGCTGACTGGATACAAGCTGCAATCACTGTTCTCTGTTACAGCACATTTCCTGCTTCAGTGGTTCTGTGAAACAGTCTTCCCAGAGAGGGTCAGGAGATAAGGAGATCCACACACTCCAGTCCGTACACATTCAGTCTGCCTCAACGCTTTGCAGTCTCAATGCACACACGCAAACCAATTAGTGCATGTGGACACACGCCCACACATAATATATGCTCATGACTGTGCACACAGAAAACAGTTCACTCACAAATGAATAGTCTATCATTATCACTCATGTTGTTGCAAATCTTTATGTTATTCATTTTTAAATGTGTAGCAAAGATATAAATGTAAATAATTGTTCTACTGCTCTTAAAGGGTACCCCGACTAGTGTGGCATGTTGGCCTTATAAGATTAACGTGGGCGTCAGCTATAAAAAGGTGATACAAAAACACTCTAAATGTTTTTGATTTTATTAAAAAAAGACGAAAATCCGATCACTCGTAGGCCGCCATAGTTATTTACATCTCAATGCATTCTGGGTAGTGACGTGTAAAGGTTGTAACTAGCCAAGTTTTGACAGTAGCGAGATGAACACGTCTGCCGTTCAGCCTTTTCAGTTTGAACCCGAGCGCACCGTAGGCTTAAATCAAGAGAATAACGCGGATAACGATAGGCCTACTCAAGAGTTACATGAAAATGAAGATTATCAGAGAGTTGAAGAAGCGAGAGTGGGGCAAAATAGATGGTGTCTGCGGCAGTTTGCCAATGCCAAGCGAGAACGAGAGCGTTTGCTGTAAAGAGCTCCACTTTTTGTCAGCAGCTGTCCTGGGTAGCTATAGATCAGACGATCGTACTATCGGTATAAATAATTTAATAAGTCAACTACCGCCGTCGTTTGCTTTATTTTCCCTAAGCAGTCACTATGTAGTTGAACGCATAGAAATACCCTTACGAAAAAAAAGTTTATTCAAGTGTGCTATTAGTATACTTTTTTAAACTATAAAATAAGAAAGTATACTTTCAGTCTACTTTTTAAGTACTTCTCAGAAATATACTTTATGTACTTCAAAAAAATATACTTCAAATTGCACTTAAGTATACTTGACTTATACTGACAGAAAAGTCTAAGTATTTGGCCTATACTTGTTGATCGAGATATACTTAAAAGTATAGTTAAGTATTCTAAGTATTCTTGGCTTGTACTTGTGTTTACTATTTTGATTGAGTAGCTTATTAAATACTTTTTTAAAACATAATATTACACACTTATAAACTACCATGTTCAAGTTTATAAAGTAACAAGCTTTTGGGTGGAATAGCTTATAGAGTAAATTAAATAAGCATGGAACTGAACCTGATCTTGAACACAGCGATAATAATCTTACGAAAAATAAGTTTATTCAAGTGTTCTATTAGTATACGTCTTTTCAACGAAAAATAAGAAAGCATACTTTTTATATACTTATATACCGTCTATATTTTATATTTTAAATTCTACAGAAAAAAACAATGTAAATTACATGAAAAGTTAGTTCAGGCAAGAATTTTAAAAAGTAAATTCTATAGTAGTACTCAATTAATGTATCGTGTAGAAATGAAAGCGTAAATATCAACATTATAAAATTTATCTGATCTTCTATAAAGTTTATCTCAACTTTTCTGATACTGGTGTTCCCATCATGCACTGGGCCTTGAATAATTAATGAGGTTGATTTTTCACTGGTTTCCAGCTGTATTTACACTATTTTACTATTTTATGTTGATGCGTTTGTTGTTAGGATTAGTAACTTGCCATTTTGTGACATTTGGAGTTCATTTTCTACTTATTACACATTCAAACACAAAAACGATCCATCAAATGTTACCGTCATTGTGTATTGTCTACCAAGTATTGAGGTCTCTGCATTCACTCATGGACCTTCCGAAATGAAGATGAGTTGCCACACACTATATCTATTATAGTGATTACTTAGATGTTTCTAAGAATATCATATACTTATATAGTGTAGTATAATTCAATGTTGTATTATTTGAGTGAAATGTATTACAAAAAAAACTTATAGTATAAAACTAGTAAACTAGTACTTTACTGAGAGTACACTAAAAGAAAACTTGCAAGTATACTTGCAGTATAGAACTACTAAACTAGTAGTTTACTGAGAGTGTATTTCATAAACTATACATTTTCTACAAGTATTAAAATAGTAAACTACTAGTATACCCATAAGTTCACTTGCAGTACAAATGAGAAACGTAATTGTGAACTAGTTGTGCACTTAAAGTTTACTACTGGTACACTTATAGTACACTTAAACATATACTTTTATATACTACAAGTGGGCCAATTTAGTCCCAAGCGGTATTAAAATAGGACACTTACAAGTTTACTACTAGTACATATTGACATTAGTATACTTCCTACATAAAGTATACTTAAAAATATACTTGAATATTAAGTATACTTCATAAAATGAACTTGAAGTATACTTCTTTTTCGTAAGGGTACCCTCTCGGATCTTGTTCAAAATCCTGCCGCGCCACAGAGCACCATTTACATAGTTTTATATTAAATTTACATTTATTTGTCTCAAATCGTTGTTAATGTATATACTGACTTCACCCTGCGCAGCAATATACGTTTAGTTTTACATTCATTTACAGAAATCGGCTGGTTGAATGAAAATTGCTGATGTTACCGGATTTTGAGCAAGTTAACAGACGCTCTGAGGCAAAGTGAATTCAGACTGCAACGATTGTATTTAATTGTACAGTACAATCATAACATAGTACAGACATTATCTTATTTCCATAATGTCCTTAAATATAACAATATTGCTGCCCATAAACTGACAAAGTGCGCGTCCGGTGTGCGATACCTCGAGTTGTCAGAGACGCGGCGCTTCTCGTCCGGACCGGTGTGCAACCCCCTTTACACTGAACAAAGTCAACACTATTCTGCTCATCTACCTCATGTACATTTTCAATCTTACAATTACAATATTAATAATTACCATTGCACTAAATTGCCGTGCACTACATATTTAAAATCTGAAATCTCAGACTATACTGACTAAGCTCTTTACAGCAAACGCGGTCGTTCTCGCTTGGCATTGGCAAGCAGTTGCCGCACAGACACCGCGTTATTCTCTTGATTTAAGCCTACGGTGCGCTCGGGTTCAAACTGAAAAGGCTGAACGGCAGACGTGTTCATCTCACTACTGTCAAAACTTAGCTAGCTATCCGGTACGTTGGAAAAACAATAAACGAAGCGGCTACAGCGGCTAGGCTCAACCAACTACAACCTTTACACGTCACTACCCAGAATGCATTGAGACGTAAATAACAATGGCGGCCTACGAGTGAACGGATTTTCGGCTTTTTTTAATAAAACTAAAAACATTTGGAGTGTTTTTGTATCACCTTTTTATAGCTGACGCCCACGTTAATCTTATAAGGCCAATATGCCACACTAGTCGGGGTACCCTTTAATGTCTTAATGTCCAATCTATGTCAAGATTAATATATATGTTTGTGTGTGTGTGTGTGTGTGTGTGTGTGTGTGTGTGTGTGAAATATATAATATATATATATATCAAAGAATCCTAAAAAATAATTTGTGACACTGAAGACTGAAGATGATGCTGAAAATTCAGCTTTGACATCAGGAATAAATTACATATTAAAATATATATAAATGGAAAACAGTTTAAATTGTAATATTTCACTCTATTACTGTTTTTGCTGTATTTTTGATTGAATAAATGTAGCCTAGCAGAAATTACCCCAAACTTTTGAATTAATTATTTAATTAACCATTCAATCAAACACAAGTGATCAGTTGACTTACCTTGGAAAAAAAAGTGAGGAAACCCGTTGTCTTAAAATTAACTTGACAATGTTAACTTGACAATTCCTCATAACGTATTTTTTTCAATTACGCATGACATTTATTTACTTAATTTTAAGGCAACGGGCTTCCTCACTTCCTCACAAGTTAAGTTAGCAGATCACGTACAGAGAACGATTAATTTAAAAAAGCAATGATTAAAACAGATGTACTTATAAAAGTAGTCTAGTCTAAAACTACAGTAGCTGTACAATAGGTGTCTCTAAGTTTTGCGCCACTACCAGCACTAGTCATCTGGTAAACTGGGATAGAAGAACATTTTTAAAATTAAAAATAAATTACACATTTTATCTGTATTGAACACCCAGCATAATAAAGCAGGCCACAGGACAGCCACCCTATTAAACTGGGCTTGCAGCTCAATTCTTCTAAGAAAGCCTTGCAGACTTCTGATGCTGATCGGTGAGGTTGCATTATTTATCAAAAACACCAACAAATGAAAAAGCCAGAGAGGGGGGCGGTGAAGCTGGAGTTGCGTCAGCTCAGATGGGAATAATACGGCCGCAGGTCATCCAGCAGCCCAGGTATAATCATTCTTCAAAATCTCTGTAGCAGCCTTTGGTGTGCAGCCACTTTACCATCTCCAAAGGGGCATCAGCCAGCGGGAGCCACGGCCGGAGAATCGACCAGCAGTTCTCCGGTCTGGCGGGAGTACTATTGAAGATGAAGCAGAAAGGAGGGAACGCATGCAGAGAGGTGCACAGCCCTTGACATTTTGTCAAAATAACTGAATTTGCAACTATACAAAAGAAAATGTCTCTATAAAAACTCCTGATAGGATGTGTACAAGCCATTTTTACTTGCTCTAAGTTAGCAGAACCTTTGAAAACCATGAGTTAACACATATATCATCCCCCTATAAGAAGGCAGCAAATGTATGAGGTATAGGGGAAAAAAAGACAACCATTTCATCTGTCTTCCAGCAAAAAAAATCTGCCAGCGTTTCCTACAAGCATCAACACTTTCATCAAACAGGAAGTTACAATCCAAGGCAAAGGATGCATCCATGATCAGTGATCCATGCATGATAAACACACAGTTGTCAGGCCAAACACACCGGCTTTGAGCCTAAAACAAACCCTGAAGTCCTTCAATATCCCATCAATCCATATCTGGCATTGAGCTGTCAGATATGAAAAGGCGTCTATGCTGGCCTTCATCTCTCTACCTGCTACAACAGGTGAATATTTAATCCAAACACAAGCATTTCCTTCAGCGGCTATAACACTCACAATTCCACAACGGCACATCAGGAAACTGCATTTACAGTATATTGGTGAAATGATATAGCAGCTAACACTGCTTTGATTTATGCAAAACACGACGTATGATGATGGCATTTTATAATCTCCAAACTACATCACATGTTAATGAAATGAATGTTTTTAAGATAATAGCAATTTATATAATTAATATACTGTATATCCCATATCAATCACCTCAATTTTTAAAGGTATAATGCATATATTTTTCCTATCCCATCTTAATATGCAAAGTCAATTATAAGCCATTCATAGGCTGTTTCAACTAATAGCGTGAGTTTGGGATCCCCGAATGTTCTCCGGCCTAAAAATATGCATAACTGATGGGTCTTATGTGCGATGACATCCTCTTCCTCACATACACAGAATCTCTCTTTGTTCCCACATTCATGACCCCACAAGGAGTGGGCTGATATTTCACAGGATCGCTTCCTCACAAACACGTCTATTCATGAACCATGTGCACAGCATGTCTAAACGGAACAAGCCCTTACTGAACAAGCCTGAGAGGGTGAGGGGCGAAAGCCTCGCTCACTTGTTCCGCTTCATTTAACAATTTCGTTCTTTAAAGGTCAAGTGTGAAATTCTGCACTTTTTAGCATTGCCAAATGGAACTGCAATTTTTTTTTACTGTTTTCAAACAGGTTTCCCACTATTAGTCAAATTGAAATTCAGCCCAAATTCAATGAACTGAGCCAATGTTTAGGCAAATCAACCAAAGAATGGCTTATAGTTATACAGTAATCGCCTACATATTAATGCCAGACACTACAGACAAAACAGATGTTGGTTTATTTCATGCAGGTAAAAAAATCGAAAGATTTTGGGCTACAGTATTTTGCTTCCATAGCAAAAGTCTTTTTCTGACTAGTATAAAGAAAACATCCAAAATACACAGATTTAAGTTTTTATTATAATACACTTTATCTATTTGCGTCTGCATATTTCAAACACAATACATATTTTTAATGGATGTTTCCTCAAAATGAGTCAAATTTCTACTTTACAGTTTTATTCTCAAGGTTTTTACAGAATGAATATTCAAACATTTATTATGAAAATATGATATATAATTTTATAACATTTTATTCCTAAAAACATGGTCAATTTGTCTGGCTGTTGACAATCATTTCTGATTTATGAAGATATCCAAAATCTCCACTGTAAAAACCTTGAACTGTAATATGTCAAGAAAATGAAACAAGCTTTATCCAATGTTCAGATTTCTGTTCTGGAAATGTATGCAAATTAATGCATATTTAATTAGATAGTGCTGTATTTGAAAACTTAACATTAAAATATAACTTAAAATAACATTTCAGAAAACTTGTCTGTGGTTAATCAACTAGGGAAGTATCATATTTATTAGTTATATACTCTATTCAGCTGGAGGACATAGAAAAAAAAGAATTAGGCTGCATTACATTTCTTGATAAATGTCTCTGGTCTCTAACCTGATTCATGAAAAATAATAATGCCCATTATTCTATAATACAGTCATAATATTTCATTTAAATATATTTTCTCCAACTCTAACTTTCTGCTCACATAATCAAGGATGCATGGGCAGTATTAACCAATCATTTTATAGCCTGTTCACCTCGTTCTGAGCCAGTCAAATCCCAATGAATAGTAATATTTATATTTAATAATTTTAAATACACTTTTAACCCAACAAATGCAAGCCATCTGTCATAACAAGACTTACTTATAGTATAATACGCCAAATTTGAAGACAGATCGGTACACAAGGTGAAGCACAATTCACCTCAAACAGCAGAAAAGGTTTCGTTCCGAACATCATTTCATGTTTTCTTTAATCTTCCCTCTTACTTTCTCTTCAGCCATTTGCTTCTCTTTTTCCCAGCCTTCTAGTTTTCAGTCTTATTCTCTTAATCTGTGCCTTCGGGGACTGTTTCACATTTACTCCTGAGAGCAGATGAAGGTCTTTAGCTGTGGCTCCTGAAGCCTGACCCAGTTAGTCAAGCCTAAACCACATTAACCAGTGATGGGAGTATATGGACCCATTCCATCAGAGGAACCAGGGCTAAGGAGAAAACCACAGAAGAATAATAATGTATTTTAAGGTTTGCCAGGTGGGCTAATGAGTTCCCACAAGTCAATGATCCGACCCCCTGCTTCTGCCCAGAGATCCCCGTTCATCAGTGAAGCCACGTTCACGGCCCTGCTCTGCTTAGCTTTGCTGCTCTGCTGGGACGCGGCTAGCAGAGTCTAGAGCGCTCACCGTGCATGCTAAAAGGTGTCTGCGCATGCCAAGTCCATCTTGGGAAAACTCTCAGGGCTGAGAGTAAACATCAGAATACAGAATCAAAAAATGACAAAGAGCAGTATGCATAAAGTTCCTCAGGTCTTTCAGTGCATGACATGACATAAAGTGATGTAAGCATGTGGAACTAGTTAACCCTAGAAACAAGCCACTTGTTGAGACTAACACAGTACTGAAAGTTTCCAGTGACAAGCAATTTGACAAGAAAAAACACTGAAAGCAAAAGGCGACATGACACAGTAGCAATAAACATGATTGATGTTTGATATACACAAGCATAAACAAATATATTTTTAAAATAGATTTCAAATATATCAAATAAATAAATACAAATATAAATATATTAAATAACATCATTTTAAATAAATTTTAAACAAAAATATATTATTTACAGGTAACACTTTTCAATACGGTTAATTACTGTAGTTAACATTCACAAATAGATTGTGAAAATCCAAAGTTGTAATTGTTAATTAGTTATTGCACTGTGAACTAACATTAACAAAATGTACAACTTTATTTGTATTAACTAACATTACTAACATAACTAACATAACTAAATTAATAAATACTGTAAAAAATGTATTGCTCATCGTTAGTTCATGTTAGTTAACAAATGAGACCTTATTGTAGTGTTACCCTATTTATAATAAAATTTAAATATATGAAATAATAAATATATTTAAATATAATATTACGCTATGTATTGACAACATGCCAAATTACTTTCCAAATAAAGAGTATTTTTAAATTAATTTAAAATGTCTTTTTTTGGCAGTCAAATGAGTCAAAATAAAGCTGTTGGCGTTTTAATTTACTGGTTCATTTGTTGCACTGGGAATGGGAGTTTAAGCACATTGCATTGTGGGATATATTATTATGTGCAGTGTTCTTGATTATACTGCACAATTTGCCATCCGACACTCCACGCATACAGAAAATGTACATTCTGTGCACAATATGCATATATCATGTATAGTAAGATTAATACACTAGCATGCAAAAATACTGTCTAAAAATAAAAAGTACTTCAGCTTTTAGCACTTAATGTTTTTTATATATATATATATATATATATATATATATATATATATATACTGTATATATATATACGGAAAAATCAAGGGCATTAAATAGGATTTCAATTTGACATTGAAAAGATTTTCAATGTTCAAAGCATTTTCTGTTCTTCCAGAGTGATCATCTAGTCTGCATGACCACTGGAGGTGTGGAGAAAATGTTCAAACAGGCCCAGTGCGATCAATGCCTTGATTATGTGCGGATGCTCCTCGCCTTACATCACTCCTTGGCAGTCATGAAGACACCGCTAAATGGGCGAACAGGGCCGGAAAATTGGACTTCTGCCATCTTCAGCGGCACATCCTCTCTGTAATGACCTTTGAATCTTTTTATATTTTTGAAATAAAACGGCAAACTCTTTTGCCTTGCTCATATAGCTAGCATTATATGTATGCTAAAACACACAATTTAATCATATTTTAATACTTTTTAAAGTAATAATTTAAAGCATAATATGACAAAATTACTGTATGATTGGAAATGACACACAATATATTCAGTTCACAAGTGATATTTACCGTTACAAAAAAATTATATAAATCATTTCCACGCAATAAACACAAATCATTTAAATAATTATTTACATTTTGTTTCGTTTATCACAATTTGTATTTATAATTATTTATTTTTTGATTAAAAAAATGGTTGTATATGATTTATTTTCATATATTATGATTGAAAGTCTATGTCTGGAACAAGGGTAAAAAAATTATCTAAAACAAAAATCAACCCTGGGACTTCAACTAAGTACCTAGCTGGGCATTAACACATTAGAGGATCAGTACACCACTCAGAATTTGATTTTACAGATGCCTTATTGCATTGACAGTGTGCAATCTGACACCTAGATTTATCTGTGGCGGATATTGACTAATGGCACTGAAATGTCTGTTTATTGGACACTAGGGGACAGGAAATGGAGACTGCGTTCCATTTAAGCAGTAGGAAATGAACATGAAATCCTTGTGTCAAGACAAACAGGGATGGCCCTTTAATTAACCCCTAAGACATGATAAATCGCTGAGTCTTTCCTTCTCTCTTTAATCTTTTAGAGGTGTAGTTTCTGAGGCTCTGCTATTCAAGCTTGAAATGACCGTATAACTACTTTTTCATGATATAAAAAAACAAACATTTTCTGGACAATGTGCCCTGATTGGTCGGTTGGACCAGTGTGTTGTGATTGGTCACTACTTCGAGTGTGTTTCGTAAATGTCAATGTTTTTTTGCGTGCCCTTAACGGGAATTATTTAAATGAGGAATATTGCAACATGTAGGCTACCTTCCCGGAAGAAAACTCAAGGCTATACACGGTGTTCGTAGACGAACAATAAATGTAAAAATTAAAAAAATATATAATAGGGACTCCTTAATTATTCCACTTAAATCAGTTTATGATGATAGTCCAATTTTGTTGTTCCAAAAACCATAACAGGTGTATGTAGGCTACCATTAAGAGGTCTATGCAAACACTCTTTTCCCCCCTCTTTGCGAAACCTGCTGTACATTGTGACAGGTTCACAAAACACTCTGTGCTAAAATGTGCTAAACAAACTGCTAAAATCAGACCAGACAGTTATCACTGACATGTGGGCGATTATGTGCTAATGCCATTTTAATAAGTGGTCTTGGGGAGTTGTCAGTTCTGAAAGATAAAGGGATAGTTAAAATGAAAATGAAGGCATCATTTACTCACCCTGGTGTTGCTCTAACTCCGTATGCCCTTCTTACTTTTATGGACCACAATATATATATATATTTTTTTAATTACCACTCGCGATAATGAATAGCTTTTTAAAAAGGAGCAAATGTATCACAGTAAGATCCCACGTGACACATTCCATCTATTCTGAGTATCCTGGGGGTATGCAATATGAAATGTTATGTATTATTTAATGAAAATCCTGACCTGTGCACGGCTATGCGGCGTGCGAGTTCGTGAGACTGTGTTAGCGCCGCAGTTCACTCTGTTTTGCCCAGAAAATTGGGCAATCACAAGTTGTGAGAAATCATGATTAACAAAAACATGAGAAAAAACTTCTTCTTTTGTGGTCCATAAAGCCTTGCAACAACACCAGAGTGAGTAAATGATGACTTAATGTTCATTTTAGGGTGAACTCCCCCTTTAAGCTATAGTACACTGAAGTTTTATTTGCATTAAAGTGGACAACGGACATATAATGAGGAATCAAATATCCCTTGATCTTTTTCAAAGTAACATTTTAGATGCACAATTTTACCAAGAATTTCCCCTCTAAGCATCAGACTCCACCATAAAAACGCAGCTCCACTGCACTGAAATAACTCAAGTCACCAGACAGGACAGTTCAAGTGGTTTCTAGTAGAAGGAAGTGTTGCATGACAAACATTCAAGCTTTTTGTACCACTCGAGTCACAGTGATGAAAAGTGGCTGTCAGTGTAGATTATGACCAGCTTTTAAAACTGACAGGACGCGTACAGATGCGGCAGCTCTGTCACTGACCCCTTATGAAAATACCCTTTTTTGTAGATATGCCACAGAGAACTAAAAGAGCTAACAGGGCCATTTTAACCAGCAAAATCCATGAGCCCTTGGGACTCTGTTCATTAATTTAACTGGCAAAGAGGTCACTCACAACAAAGGCCATATACATAGAACTATTAAAGGTACAATGCCATTTAAAAAATTGGGTTGGGTTAGATTTGAATTGTTTTTGAAAGAATGCTCAAGGCTGCATTTATTTGATCAAAAATACAGCAAGAATATATTGTGAAACTGTATTCCTGTGTTGCAAAGCTGAATTTTCAGTCTCATTACACAAAAATCATTCTAATATGCTGATTTGACGCTCAAGAAACATTTTATCATTATAAATGTTGAAAACAGTTTTTTTATTTTTGTGGAAACCCTGATGCATCATTTATCAGAAATTATTCATGCATAGAAAGTTCAAAAGAACAACATTTATTTGAAATAGAAATTTGTGTAATGTTATAATATAATTCAGTCACTTCTGATCATTTTAATGCATCCTTGGTGAATAAAAGTAGGGATATATATATATCGATATGAATGATTTTTTCCCGATACCGATAATTCTTTGTATTTGAAAGGCGATCACCGATATATTGGCCGATAAATCTCAATCCAAATTTTTATATCATTTTTAAGAGCCTTATTACAAAAACAAAAGTCTCACCAATAAAAGCCATAACCCAAACACACAATTATAATGTTCTCATTATAATTTTAAGTTGCACTGCACTGCACATAACCAAATTTTGTGGCACTTAATCAAGTGATTTCAATCATATTTCAAGCAATCCAAAACCATCATGGCGAACAGTGCGCATCTGAAGTGTCTCAGCTGAGGGTAATAATCCATTATTTATCGGCTTTAGGATATCGGCCAAATTATCTTATCGGTCTGATAACGATAACATTAAAAAATGAACATACAGTATATCAACCGATACCGATATGGTGGCCGATATATCGTGCATCTAAAAGTATTAATTTATTTATTTAAAAAAATGACTGACCCTAAACTTTTAGACTATAGTGTACAGTGGCAAAAACAGTCAGAAGGTGGTGTAAAATGGAAATGTAAAACTAAATCTTTGTTTATAGGAGCAAGAAATACTATAAACTGATGAAATACAAAATTGTTTTTGAGCTGGGGAATATGAGTGGAATTTTCAAGATGAAGCACACTAAGATTCTCCATCCTCCCTATGAAAGCACCTGCTTTCCCAGTGGCCCATGCGGAGACAAATTGAATCCTGGCCGTCCTTCTTTCACCGGCAGACTGACACACAGGGCTTCACTCCTGAATTCACCTCGATTAATCACGTTTCACTGGAGGGAATCAGACGTCAAGTGAATGATGATATTTGACTTTGCTGCAATGCTGTGAGGGGCAATTGATTGAGGGAAAATAATTTTTATTTCTTTTTTTTTTTCTTTTTTTTCTGTTATCTTCCATTTGGCCATATTGTCAAAAGACAGCTTCACCGTCACCTCTACGCACAATCAGAACAGATCCAAGAATGATCCACATGTCTGGGCAAAGCATCTAACACTCATCACTGACAAACACTCACACGTAACTTCAGGCTCCAAAAGATTTATTGGAGAAACCAACTGCTGAGTTTGGAAATGGTGAAATTTTCTGACATTTTCCACTCTCCTGAGCTGATATGTGATATTTCTTTATTCTTAGACCACCCACAAACCCATAAATATCTATGCTCTTCAGGTGAACTTGATTTAACAGAGTACAATATGTTCCTTGATCAACATCTTTATTAATCCTGGAACAACATTCCAATCAACCATTCAGATTTGAGGGGCAAGTTTACAGTTTTTACAGTTGTCAAGTTTAGGCTGACAACCAGGGTTAGGTGCTTACATCAGCTATTATTTAGCTGTCATTTCCCTCTGATTTTAGAGAAAAGTTATGGATAGGGTTAGGTTTAAGCGGTAGGGATAGGGTTAGGACTAAATTTAAAGATAGGAATTTTGTTCCAGGGTCAACAAAATATATTGATCCAGGAACATTTATTACTTGACAAAATTACAGAGACCCCCCCCCCCTTCTTTACTGACCCCAAATTTTTTTATGGTAATGTTTATATATAAACACTGAAGACTGGAGTAATTCAGCTTTCAAAATACTTCGTCATAATAGAAATAAAATTACATATTCAAATTTTTAAATATATCAATGAGTATAAGTGATGTACTGTAGATCATGCATTGGTGTTCACAGTATACATTTTGATTTATGCTGTGAAATATCCATAAAAAATATTAGGTATGTTCAAACAAACCTAACATTTGCCTTCACAAATCTTGGAATACAGCACTACCTTTTTGTAGTTTAAACATCCTCAATCCTCATTATAATATCATGAAAAAGAATAAACTTTAGAGAAGAGAAACTACATCATTCAAAATTTCTCCATTTGTGTTCGATGGAAGAAGGAAAATAATAGAGATTTGCAACAACATCAAGCGCAGCGTCAGTTCTGGCAGGTCACGTTAGTCAAGCTCGCATCAGCTGACTCTCAGCTGATCCACGTCTACCTATAGGAATACGACACCTATCACTGTATACGTATATAAGCTCCTTCAGTATTATCAGCAGCTATCGTGTGAATTACCCTCCACCATCCCCAGCTCCTCCTCTTGTCAGTCAGTATGGCATTCTGATTCCCCTAGAATCAGAATCAATTCTCGAATTATGTTGTACTTTAAAATCTTGAATTAATGATATCTGCAATACATTCATGTTGGTTCTGTTCTGTTTACCCCAAGGAGGGTTATTGCTGCTCTCCCTGCTCTTATTACTAACTGTATGCTAATTTATTTGACGCAATGGTCCTGACAGAAATGAGAGTGACTAAATGTAATCATATATGAAAACATAATTATTATCAGTACAGAATCATACTAAATACATTTTAATACAGCACTTCATCCTCCTTGCTAAAAAGTGAAATGAAGACATTAAAGTACATGGAGGAAGGAGATGCGTACAAAATATCAGGCTCATTATCAGGAGAATTTCATAACGAAGACTGAATGTTAACTCAATTTTAACAGCTCCTGCCAAGTCAAGCCATGTGAGTTCCTCTGACCTGATTACCACCACATGATTAAACAGCCAATTACATCGCACCACAAGGCCCCGGAATAGCCATTCTGGGAGCAGAAATCATCAGATCTGCTCCACTGTTATTCTGAGAGGGTACTTCACGTCAGAGAAATACTGGACCAGTGAGTTCTAAGCCTTAAGCAACATTTCAATATTTCTATATAAGAAATGGTTGTCTTCCAAAGCTCGCAAACAGAACGTCTTGTTTGTGATAAAATTTTGGAGCTTATCTGATTCTTTTTTTATCTGTTTAATTTATTCTGAAATGTAATTTAGAATAATTTCTTAAGATCCAAATTGAAAAGATTCAGCATCTAAGTCTTCGCATCGGAGGGATGAATGGCACACTTCATTTAAGATTTCTCATGATTTCAGCTGTTCAGTAATGGTGCCACAGGAAATGGGAACAAAGTTGCGCTGTTAGACCCAGGAAGTCCACGAAGCCATGTGAATAGCTTGGCTGCACCAGAACAATAACATCATCTCTCCCCCTCCTCAATGAGCCATGCACATTCCATGCATTATCTCCCCGGTTGCTAAGAAAAGGAGACACTTTCTTCGAGGATTACATTGCGTCTTAACAACTCTGACAACGTGAAAAACTAGTATGACTAGCAGAATTTGTCGGGTTCAAAGAGGCTTTTTAGTTCAAAAAAACATTCTGCACCAAGGATTCTGATTATTTATTTTTCAAGTAACCTACCACGTGGAAGCTGTAGACTAGCAGAAAGCATTGCTGTCTGTGATCTTTGCTTCAGGAGAACTAATGCTGAGCACACACTAGTACACGATTTTCAAAAGTCGTCGGATCGACTCACACTCCACGACTTGTCTCGTTTTTGGTTTGTTTACATGTATTTTGCCTGTGTTGCATTCATATTTCATTCGAACCGCACCAGAGTTCGTTTGTTAATTTTTTCAGCGGTCTTGGTCAGCTTGTTTGGTGCACTCAAGGGTTCGACTGGCAGCATTCACACTTATTCTAATGAATCGCACTAACAGAGCAATCGCACCAGGGTTCACTTTAAACAAACCAAACAATGCAAGTATGAACACACCCTAAAACAAGAATTTGTAAAGAAAAATATCGGAGGATTTCGATATAAGAAAAGAGGAGCTACGTCATTCGTTGGGTCAGAGGCCACCCTTTCACTGGTTTTTGGCTGAAATAAGAAAGTCATATACACCTAGGATTGAGGGGTGAGTAAATTATGGGTTAATTAAAACTGAAAACAAATGAATACAAGCTATTATTTTAGTATTACTGTATTACTAAGAATAGCGTTAAAAATATAGCACGACTGCTGCATTTGACTTAACATTTTACCAAGATGTCCAGCCCCTCCAGATGTCACAGAACTCACTGGGACTGCTGGGTAGATCAATTTCAGAGAAATATAATCCATTGTAAAACATTATCAATTTCCCCCTTAAACAACTTCCATCCATTTGCAAACATTATTAGCTGTAATGCAAGAAAGATATCTTAAGCAAATCTTACTTTGCTTGCCATGTGAACCAAATGGGTTTTTCTACAGACTAAATGTAATTAAATTTAGCTTAGCTGTCCTCACTGTCCATGTGTCAGAGAAAAGAACTGCTCCCCCCCCAAAAAAACACATTTTGATTGAGATCACTGTGGACTGGCACAATATTAATGACTGAAACAAAGGATCTGTTTTTCACCTGAACATTACACACACACATTTTGAGGTGAGGACGGAAAACAGCTCTACCGAAGATAATGGAGGACAAACTCCTTTTTAATGCTGCTCCTAACATGCCATGGGGAATTAATAGACGTTGCATATTTTATATCTTATTATGTCACTTTGTTTCTGCAACCCCGTTGCACACTATGAAAAGCAGTAACATGGCAGGTTTTACCCTTGATACAAGTTCACACAAAAATATGGGTTATTATATTATTTTTTTGCCATGGAATTATAAAAATGTAAGAAACATTATGTTGCTCTACCATGCAACAGTTACTAGTCGCTCTAGACCTCCAAAAAGCATAAAGGATTAACATTTTTGAGTGAACTGTTCCTTTATGTGGTTATTGAATCTAAATGAAAGACAATCAACCAGGGTAGAACAACCTTGAGGGTTATTAATGCAATCTGAATCTTTCCTCCATTCATGGGCCAATTAAGCTTCATATCGCACTGCTGGTTAATAGGGCATTGCTAGGTTGTTGCTAACGTGTTCGAGGTGGTTAATAAAGCGTTGGTGGTTGCTAGGGTGTTCGGAGTGTGGTTGCATACTGGCAAAAAGAGCCTCTTAGCCTCTATATTATGGTCTATATCTATACAGACAGACCTATAAATAGATAGATAGATAGTTAACATAAAGTGTGATTTGATCAAAATAACACTATTATCTATTTCAACCGGCCATTTATTTGAAGCATCACTCTAATATTTATCGTATAGTATTGGATAAGTTTCACGGTACATTTTAGTGCATATGTTTAGGGGTATGAGCATTAACAGTAGTGATGTGGCACTAAAGATGTTAATTTCTATACAGTGGAATGATGCATCCTACTGGTTAAAAGATTCCTCAGCCTTACTTTCACCCTAAGAGCAGATTCTACTTTTGGCAGGTTCACAATGGGCACAGAAGCACCCAGTGTGCAACCTGATCTGCCCCTGCACAGATTACACCTCCTGGGATATTGTTCTGGGAAATAAAGGCAAGTGGTGGGGATAAAAAGGACCAGCAGATGGCAAAGAGAGAGAAAGAGTGGGCCGCCTGACTCATCTGACCTAGGACTACCAGCTGTCATCCTCTCTGCATAACCACACACACAACTGGAGTCAATGAACCCTCCCGTCCGGATACCCTCACACACACAGACACGCAGATTACCAAACAACTCGAACAAGTCAGAGGAACACTTTGACACATTTGAAGGTGGAACGTCCAAATTACGATCAGAATTAACTTGGGCTTGAGACAGACATGCCACCAAAAGTGCCTCAATACTTCAAATATTGAGTAAATATTGGGGGGATTATAGACAGCCTGGTCAAAAAAAAGGTCACTGTTTGGATTTAAATAGGCAAATGCATTAGAGTGTATTATTGAATCATTATTGCTGTGATTATTATGTTTATTGCAATGTTATATATCTCGCAAACTCCATCAGGGTTAGAAGAAAAACTGTTGCCAATAACATGCCAATATTGGATTCAGAGAGACTGCAAACACCATAGTGGCCTGTAATATTCATATTCATAAATTTTGTGCTAGCATGATTTGTTTGATTGATGGAAAATAATAAAACACTATAAAAAGTAATCAATTGGAAGAGGAAAGTTATTTTCTGACATTGGCTCAAACCTAAACCTGAATTTGGCAACATCAGAACTCGATCATCAAGATTAGATTTTAGATTTCAAGATAAATAGTTGTTCAGATCAGTTTTGTGTGGCCAAATTGTTCTTTTGTTCTGTTTAAATACACAACAGGTTTTCTGTGGCCACAATTGAACAGGCGTTGAGAGAATTCCTCTGGCGTCTGCGTGCACTTGTGATTGATGGACGCACACATCACAAGACAAAAGAAGCAAAGTGTGCATTTCTCCTCGAGACCTTTCCGTCACTGTGATGAAGTGAATCCTTCCAGACTTTTACAAAAATACAATCTGTACTGCTCACCGCAAGCATGCAGGCAGAGGAAAGACATTTGAAAGATGTTTTGTAGGAATCAATAAGCAATTACAGTATTTGCCATTAGAACGTGAATATTTCATAAATCACTGTCCAACTGAACAGTAAAGATAATGACAAAAGAAACCTGCCCTGCTCATGAACGTAAAAACAGTACTTGCTTCACCTATCTATAGCTGATGACAGACTAAAATAAAGATATAAAACAGGTTTATTATTTGGATCAGCAATCACAAAATATCACAAATATTACATATGGATAAACTCTAATGTAGCACTAGAACAGATGTGTTCGGTTTACTCTTATGTTAACACGGATGAGCAAACCAAGTGCAAATGGAAAATAAACATCTCAATAAATGTGCTTAGCATGGCAAAGTTGAATTGATTTCTGCTGGCATGTAAGGGCAAACCCAAACATATCCTGATCCGATATCTCCAGTAGTTTCCCTTACCTGTTCAACACTTTCTTCATCCTCTGAAACACCGATGGTGATGCGGTGACTGTCTCTGATGGAATGGTCTCGATAGTGGTGACAACATGGTTCTGGTGCTCGGGCATCATCTCTAAAGCTGGAAACTAAAGCGCTCAATCAGTAAGCAGTGATCATTCCTGAGGCTTTGGTTATTCCGACCAGCTCCAGCTCTCCATGTTGCAGGTGAGAATAAACAGGTGTATGTATCTCCAGTAAGTGGAGGAGGAGGAGGAGGAGGAGGAGGAGGAGGAGGGTATTTGGAGGCTCCTATAGGTCGCTGTATGTTACAGATTCATGCAAGATGAAGCACCTGTTTCTCTGTTTGATTTCTGAGCAGATGTTTCCCGGTCGTTCGGTGCGCATCTTCTGAACGCCAGAGCAGGACTGCCGTGATTATTGGGAGGCGGTGCGTTTTTGAGTGAAATAGACAGTTTGGCCGCTAGAGGCCGCTGCTTCCAACGGAACGCCTCAACCAATGGGAATTATTTTTATAAAATAATTTTAAATGACTATATCATTAAATAAAATGCTATAATAAATGAATATAAGCATATTTAATAAATGCAGTAGTAAATAAATATAACAAGTAGATTTAATAAATGTAAAAACTAAGTACTATAATAAATACGTGCAGGGATATTTAGTAAAAAAAAAAAAAAAAAAGACTGTATAAATGGTAGTAATAAATAAATGGAAGAACATTTACAACATGAAAATATTATACTGTTATAAGTAATACTGTAATATTTATTCAATGTAAAAAATCAAATACAGTAATAAATAAATGTAAGCATATTTATTAGGCCTAATTGTAAGAATAAAATACTGAATAATAAATAAAAACATAAAGCACATAAATGCATACACGTAATGATAGAGAGAGGGGGGGGGGGGAGATTAAAGGTAAATTTAATATTTGTAATTTTAAACTAAATTTTAAAATTCAATTGAAACTTAATTTTTCTCATTTATTTCTGTATTTTCTTTAGATATAAGGAAAGAAACAATTAAGTATCCACTGTTATTGACTCTTTTACAAAAAACAACTATAAAGTAAAGGAACAAAGGGGAAAAGGCAACTAAATTAATTCTAGCTTTCTCTTCAGAGAATGTAATGTTGCCATAAGGAAACACTGAAGGTCAATTCCTTGTTCACAGAAAACCTGCAGTCAGTAGCCACTCCTGGGGATACACAGCTGAGAGGCTTGTTAGTGTTGCCAAAAGACCAACAGTTATGGATGCTTTTGTTCAAAATCAATACATGGATTGCCTTTACTTGCAACTCATCTTTGTGTTTAATGGTTATTAGAACTGAAGCTCTGTTTTGAAGCTCTGTCTTTATTTGGTTTGGCACTTTTAAAAATGCTTCGAATTTTAAATCAACATCCACTAATGATATGTCAGTCTGTTCAATATCAGCCGGTTTAGGTTGAGAAAGTATGTTTTCATACAGGCTTTGACCACCCATCACCCCTCAGTTGTCATGGAAACCAGTGGCCGGCACGCTGAACAGGATTCACTCTCATAATGCTTGTGTGCGAAACCGCAGTGTAGAGGATATTCTGTGTGCCTGAACCACAGAGAGAGGTCACTGAGAGACTATACTAACAACAGGTGCAATCATCCTGGGAATTCACTGCCTTTACACCATCTATCCATCCATCCATCCATCCATTTCATACCTGTCTATCGATAAATCGATCATAGACCACAATGTAATGTGCACAAATTGACCTTCCATTTTCAATTTAACAATTGAAATAAAAAATAAACCATTATTTTTTTTTCAAGATGATAACTGGACACATGACGCTTAATGAAGTCATATGTCAACAATATAGGACACCTTTTTACCTTGGAAGTGCCAACTCTTTTTTTTTAAGTAGCCTACTGCAGTGTTTATTTAAATAAACATTTTAAGCTTGTGTGTGTGTGTGTGTGTGTGTGGTCATGCTAATATTACATTGTGGTGACCAAATGTCCCCACAATATAGTAATACCTGAGATCACCTACATTGTGGGGCCCAGCCAGCGGTCCCCATGAGGAAAACAGCGTAGGCTATAAATCACACTAAGTAATGTTTTTTGAAAATGTAAAAATGCAGAATGTCTCCTGTGATGGGTATAGGTTTAGGGATAGGGGCAGTGTAAGGGGACAGAATATATAGTTTGTTTGTACAGTATAAAAACCATTACGCCTATGGAGAGTCACCACAAAGATGTGTGCGCCTGTTTGAGTGTGTGTGCGTGTGTGTGTGTTGTTTAAAATCCCAGACGTAAATAATTCTGGTTCATTCATCATCACAATGGAATGTCAGCTTTAGTGCATACTGCTAAAAGTTGTTAATGCAAACAGAAATGTGTGCAGTGTGCTGCACATAGTAGCCTATATAGCCTAAAAGTAGGATGTTAGTATGCTGTTCCAAACACAGCCAATATCTTATAATCAATTTCTTGACTGAAAGACTGGGTTCCAAATCTATTTAAACTTGTATGCAGCCTGCAGCATCCTGATATAAAACCTTTATCTTTACCTTTTGCTGAGGGCATGACTGGAACATGACTGCTTTGTCGAGCAGCAGAAGACAAACACCCTATAACAAGACAACGACCTGACAATGTCTGTGCTAAAAATAGGCACAAATTCAAATCAATAAAAACGAGGGAACAGCAGAGCTCATAAAGCAGGTCCTTGAGTGGATTTATGCGTCCGCTAATGCATCCTGACTGTTGTGTGTTCCCTAAAACAACCTAATGATAATTTAGATTTTGGCTAATCCACTACAAGACGTTATTTTTGTAGACTGGTCTAAATTATTATTTCTAAGCACTTCAGTTCAATGTGCTCTGGTGATCAATCGATTTGTTTTCTATTCAAGGTGTTGCGTGCAGTTATTACCCGCCGGGGGAGGAACACTGGAGCTCGGTCGATGAGTTTCTCTGACTGACTGAAGGTCCACGCGGGCTTCTGCTTTATTGGAAACACGTACAATAAAAACAACATAGGATTTTTAACAAAAAGCTCAATATAACACACTATGAAGGTCATTCGGACACAGAAAAGATCATAATCCACTATCAATTAAAGGCTCGTATGGTCAGTGTATGTTTATTTGCTTAGTTTAGTTTTTCTCCTTCAATTTCAGTAAAGTGGGACCATGGGACCACAAGACTTAAAATCCATATGGATACTGTATCCCTCGACGAAGCCCTCAAATGGTTTACATTTCAGTAGATACTGTGTAGTGATTGTTTAAACTAATTAAATTTAATTAAAATATAGGCCCTATACATTTTTCTATTGTTGAAGTATAAGGTATTTTTTTCACTGTCTATTTTCCAAAGAGAAAAGTTCAACCACATTATGACAATTCACACTTTCTGGCAGATTTTCATCAAATTATAGGCCTACGTAATATTTGCTGCTATTACCTATATATTTTTGCACTGACCTTGAAACCCAAAACATTTTGAAATCTCTAGGTTCTTTTGGCCTGAGGTAAGAAAATGTCTATCTATCCTTTTCAACACCATCTATCCATCCTTCCTTTTCAGCACTATCGATCTATTTATCTATCATTCATTACATGTGTTTTTATGTGCATTGTGTTTTTATTTATTATTCAATATTTTATTCTTACAATTATTAAATATACTTACATTTATTTATTATCGTATTTTATTACATTGAATACTATTTACTTATTACAGTATTTATATTTTCATGTTGTAAATGTAGCCTACTTACATTTATTTATTATTAATGGGATCTATCCATCCATCCTTTCAGCACTATCTATCTGTAAATTATTTATGTTGTTTGCAGTAATATGACTGTATTCTCAACCATTCCATACATTAGAATCTGAATACAGTATGTTACTGTAGATTTTGTCATTTACACAGCACTATTATTGTATTCTTAACAATTTCTTACTGTATAAGCTGTTTACAGCATGTTACTGTATATTTTTAAGGCATTCTGGGAAAATTAGCCAACTCTAAATCTAAATACAGTACTGATTATTATTGAATATATAAACAGTACCTCTTGTTTAAAGCGCTAGCCTATATAAATAAAGGTGGCGACTTAAAATTAATAAAATAATAATATAAAAATAACAGTATAATGCTGTACTTTATTTTACAGTAGACCTATGCTTAAAACTAATGTAGTCAGTTTAACAGTAATTTTACTGTGGTATAAAATACAGAAGCTTGCTGGCTATTTCAGGGATCCTTTCAGCACTATCCATCCATCCAATGTGAATCTGCTTTTAGGTCAAAATATGATACTGATCATTAAAATTATTTTTCAAGCGGAAACAAAATATATGACTATATACAACTTATAATTTTATACAAACTCTACATAGAATACATTTCCAAGGAAACAAATTGTATAACATTTAAAATGTCAGATTTACATACATCATAAAAAATTATACATATTTGATAAAAAAACAACAAAAGAACCAGTCCATTTCATCACACAAACGTCTTGCTGGGCTTCAAACTTATGACACTGACATCTGCAAGCAAAAGTGAACATCTTGTCTACTCAGTTTCCATTATCATTTAAAAACAAAGGTGTAATATGGATTTATTAATTAGACAACGCATAATTCCATGCCACACCTTTAACTTATTCAAACCAGCCATCAGAATGACTTGTACACTAGCTACACCTTTTGTTCACTCAAATTGTTCTTCAAATACTCGCAAACATCTTCACATAGCCTATTCCCTCAGTGCAGCTATCATTAGTTAAAAGTTGGGATGTATTTTTCTCATTCAGCCTCTCACATTAAAATGAAACGCACCTTTATCTACTCTTTAGAGACACAAAAGACAAAACTAGATTCATCGAGGCTTGAGGTAATAAACCCATCTTGCTTGTAATTGCGGTTTGTGATCCACACACACTGACTGGTTGTGAATCCACATATAAAAAAAGATGAAAATATGAAAATCTAAGTGATATGAAAAATAGCAATAAATAAATGTGGAAAAGCTTGTAATACATTAAAGATGATGAGGGACATGTAGTCTGAATTTCAAACTGCATTGAAAATCTAAAGCCTTGAAGCCAAATTTATGTTAATCTACAGTGTTATTCCGTCCTCCTGAGGCGAACATGCTTTTAAAATGCAACGAGATATTTTCAATCCCAGCAACAATCCATAATGAAACTTCTATGAGAACATGGGAACATAAAAAGCAGATTTTAGTAACTCTGTAGTTGGCTGTAGATTCAAATAATACATATTGAACCGTCAAATGAAGTGCAGTTCTGGCACTTTCCTTCTCAAAATAGCCATTTTCACAGTCTTTTACCTCAAAAAAGGAGTAAATGACACCTGACAGAAACCATGAATAAATCTCAGGATGTAATCGGTGGCCCAGATGTTCATAACACCTCCTGTCCTCACTGACTTCAGAAGCAGCATTTTTGGACATGGAGGTGTTTAAGATTTTCATTTCAAATAAATTCTGTTCTTTTCTGAAGCATCCTATATATATATAAAAAAAAGTGTATCATGTTCATATATATCTATATCATTGATAAGAAATGTTTCTTGAAGACTGGAGTAATGATGCTGAAAATGAAGCTTTTCCATCACAGGAATAAATTACATTTTAAAACATTAAACCAGAAAATAGATTTAAATTGTAACATTATTAGCCACATCACAGTTTTTACTGTGTTTGTCGACCCCAAACATTTGAACAGGATTGTATGTGTGAACAATATGAACAAAAAGCTGAATTACTATAGAGTAGCCAATACAGCAGAGTTCCTGTGACTGGAAATGCCAATGTCATGAGCTCAATTCCCAGGGAGCATAGTGATAAAATATATAGCTTGAATGCAAGTCACTCTGGATAAAAGTGGCAGCCAGATGAAGAACTGTCAGATGAAATTCAAGTTAAGAGAAAAATATGCACACCAGTCAGAAATAGGAAACCACAACAGAAAATCATTCCTCTTTTCACGTCGACTCCACTGCAGAAGAATCAATGCCACTCTCAGTACAACTACTGTTAAAGGATATCAGTAACGTTTATTGTACATTCACGCTGGACACTAGCAAACATACCCTTCCAATGGCAACCTGTGAATTACACATTTAAGACTTCTTCATAGGGGCCTTGCATGACAAAAAGCCTGTGGCATTTTAAGAGAAAAAAATAAAATAAAATAAAAAAACAAAATCACGGATCTCACGGAATATTATTATGAAATATTTCTGATCCATAGAGATCTTGACTGAGAAAACAACAGAATTTTGATTAAAACAATATTTACTGATTAGAAAGTAAAATCAAATAAAACCAATTAGCGGCACAAGCCATTACAAACAACGAGAGCTTTCGGGGGTTGACAATGAAGAGCAATCAATTTACGCACTTGAAATTACAAACTTCGGGGTTTAATGTTAATTAGTGTCATTTGTGGCATGCTCGCGCACATTCAAACAACACAATTACAAACACAACCATTTACAGCGCACTTGGAAAGCCTTCATGGAATTGCGATATGACATAAGCATGCAGAAGATTTGTCGGATAGAAAACCCTCGCACATTTTCACTGTCTGAAAGCAGCTGTGCAACTAGAAGTGCGTTTAATCGTATAGTTCACCAACAGTACATTATTCTGCTTCCCTCTCCAAGGGCTCAAAAGTCACGCTATGAAAGACGGATGACTGTATAGAGTTCAGTGCACTGGCGCAGACTGGCATCATTCGACTGTGTCCAGAGATACGGCCAAGGAAGAGTAAATTTACACCATATAACCCCGTTTCTTTAATGTTCTTTGTTGCTGGTGGGCGTAACGTAGGGCAGCGCTCGTGTACTTTTCTGCGTGAAGTTACTCACGGAGACTCAAGCGTATATCACACACATACACACAGAGAGACGGCCAGCAGGCCTTGGCGGAGAGGAGCAGAGATGATCCAGACGGAGAAGAGCAGCAGTAGCGTGTTGCTGGCGCTGAGGCACCAGTGCTTGTACTGTAAACATGAAGAGAGGGATAGACCCCCTCCATCCCCTCTCGCTCGTTCAGTTCCTTCTCTGCGGACTGTTCCTCACTTGCCCAGCCGCTGCTCACACACCGCATAGCACTGCAGAGCACCGAATAGGTCGTCGTAAGAGGCGTCTATGTGGGACGGCATTGAGCTACAGGTAGAGAGGACAGAAAAAAAAAAAGGAGAGAGAATAAATCCTTCAGCAACACACCAGTAAAAAATTAATGGCCCCAAATCAAATTTTGCTTATTTTATTTTAGTTTCAATAAAAAATAATATTTTTGTGTTTGGAAAAAAAATATTTATATGAATCTTATATACACTACCATTCATAAGTTTGAATGTTTTTGAAAGAAATCTCATCAAGGATGAATTTGATCAAAAATACAATAAAATGAAAACATTCACTATAATTGCTATTTAAATATGTTTTAAAATGTAATTTGCTCCTGTGATACAAAGCTGAGTTTATAGCAAATTTTTATTAAAACATTTATAACATACATTTCTATACTTACTGAATAAAAGTTTAAAACATTTAAAACCCAAACATTTATATAGTAGTGTACATTTAAGTAAATTACACAATTTCAGTTATTTCCAAATGTACACATGTAATTTTAGTGGAATGAACATGATCAGATGTGGTTGGACTATATCTGTTTCCTCAGGGTAACGGAGCTGATAATCAAAATCGGGCTAATTATAAACCTGAAATGTAGATGCATAATTGTAAATCAATTTTGTGTAATCACTTAAACTTATTATAAAATCAAAAACCATTTTTGTGCAACAGCTGACAGATTAACAGTCTACAGATCATTTCAGGCATCAAACAAACAGTCCAAGACTGAATCAGTCATGACACATGGAAAGGAAACTAAACAGATGATCAAGTTTGCTAATAATGCAGTAAAAAACAACAACCCAAAAACAGCACAGTGAAACACTGCCCTCTAGTGAAACAAAACATAAGTGTTGAACAATGCAAATTCACCATTATTCTCGTTAACTAGATTCAGACTTTTTTCGGAAGTATCTTTTTTAAATATAATATAATTTACATTGACATAATACATGCAATAATGCATTATAATTTAATAAAAATAAGTACACAGACCTATTGAAACTAAATGGAACACTTTTACAACATTTCTGAAAATAAAAAATTAAAACATTAGTTAAAGTGCAGTCTTCATTGACAATCTGATATGGCAAAAACTCCATGCATATTAATTAGACAAAAACTGCCGTTTAAACTAGTTTAAGATGTCATATACAGTGACAGTGGTAATGATGCAATGCAGTGTAAGTCTATGTGTGCAGTGATCTCACAGAGCTATACACGTCATCACGCACGCTTGGAAAGCTTCCAGAGATAAGTGTGCCAGTGTAGACGGGTTTAGCTGTTAATCTGTGCTGATAATCTCTCAAAAGGATTTAAGTGAACTCTCCAGGCAAAACGCCACCATACGCACTCATGCAGAACATGTGAACTCAATTATGTCCAAGCAAGCACACACACTATGCTACTGATTCCCACAATATTCCCCTCACAAAAATGTTTAATATTTAGTTTTTCAAAATCATAAATGGACTTTATTTCTAGGTTTAAACTAAATTTTAAATTCGAGATTTTAAAGTCTATTCTGTACGGTTTATCCTTGCTCAAATACAGCGATGCATAAACATACTCACATAATCTCTGTTAGTCTGATGTGCCAGGGAAGAAAACCAAGTGTGCTTTCCACAGGGCCAAACTTCAGCACTAGGTCTGGGTCAGGTATGTTCTCCGACTCTGCATGGGAAAAAAAAACATGCATCAGTGGAACGAAAAACAGCTATTTGAAGTTAACAATTGAATCTTACATTTATTATTTGTACTTTTTTTTTTTTTTTTTTTAAGTCAGTAAACTAAATTTACAAGAAAAACTCCATATCAAGAGCTGTTTTGGAATCCGATCTTGACTCCCAGAATTGGATCGTGAGGTCCCTAAATATTCTCAACCCTAAGGATGAGTGCAGCGAGCTGCAATAACAGACCAGTGATATCTGTGATATAAATATTCGCCATCATTCAATTCATATTTCTTTGTATAGTGCTTTTCACAATACATATAGTTTCAAAGCAGCTTTACAGAATATGCATGTTTCTAAGTTTTTTTATTTATTTGTGGCAGCCCACCACAACATCAACATTGACCGCCACAAATAAATTCAGTGCTTCCCATTCATTAAGTAGACTGTGGCTGACTGAAAATGTATTTCAACTTCTCATAATAACACAAAAGGTCTTTAATTTCACGTTTTACGCCATTACTATCAAACAAACTATAATCGAAAGCACGATAAGGCTTTGTGTTCTTATCAAAAGACTGTCTGAGCAGCGCAAAGAGAAGTATGCGCACTTTCCTCAAGCGATTAGCATCTTTGCTTGGATCCTGATCAAATGCAGTGGTTACCTCATTTAAAATGGCTACAGATTTTTTGTTTTGTTTAAGGCCAGTTTGGCCTGTAACAAAGCAGATAAACAACAAATAAATTTGCTTATAGGAAAATAATTGGCAACGGTTATCAGAATCGGCCCGTTTGCTTGTAACTGTAGAAAAGTCTTCATTTTCTTTTTGACTGGAATCAAATTACAGGACTAAATGCTCATATTTAACTGCTAGTTTGCACTGATGGTCAGCTGACTGACAACTACTCACCTCTCAGTAATGAGTCCAGCACATTGACGTCAATGTCTTTGGATGTCCTTTCCTTCTGCTCGACGGCCCTACAGAGCTGCTGGGCTGCCTGGACGATACTGAGCCTCCCATCGTCTGGAGATAACACCTTTACCACTGACTGACAAGATAAAACTATAAAGAGAAAGAGAAAAAAAATTAAGGGTGGACAAAACATTTCAAAAGACCCAGGTGAGGCATGGTCGCCATTTCATTTGGAAATTGAGAAAAATACAAAGTCATAGTCTACCTTTTTAAGATAGATGTGTATTGAGTCGGAGCTTAAAGCAGCAATTATTTCACGTCTTGCGAACAAGCCGATACAAAGTTAAAGAGATATTTTAATATGTCGTTGAAGATGGAAAAAGTGAGGGATAAAATGATCAATCACAGATTTTGAACTAGAGTCAGAGCAGTGTTTAGTACATGTACATAAAGCTTAGTAATCATGCAGATGACAGATGTTCAAAGAAAAAGTAAATAAATAGAAAGACCATAATACAACATAGATTTTAAGTTTGGGGTCAGAAAATGCTTTTGAAAGTGCATTTGCAAAGTGCTGCATTTATTTGATCAAAAATACAGTAAAAACAGTAATACTGTGAAATATTATTACATATATTATTCTATTTTAGTATAATGTTACCGTTTGACTAGTAACCAAAAATCCAAAACACCGTTTGACTAGTAACCAAAAATCCAAATCACAGTCTCTGCTGCACCAATTTAATTTATATTAATACTAGTGTAGAACATTGCATAGAAACTGTGTCTATTCCTCGTTTACTGAGATCAAATAATAAACCTACTGCGGGATCTAGAAAAAATCTAATTGTTATTAAAACAAAAAAACACGCTATTAGGGAACAAAAACAATTTCTAAAGCTAGGTCTTCTAAACATTAGATCGCTCACACCTAAAGGCCTGTTCACACCGGGACGAATTTCGGCTCGCGTTATTCGTCAGCGTTTTTCAACGCGTTTTTTGTGTTCACACCCAAGCGATTTTCGCTGACGATGAGCCGAGAGAACATGCAAATTCATTCCCTGACATTAGATGGCGCTTAATGTACAGAAATACCCCGGTCCACAAAGTGCACTCGCTTGTCATTCAGAAGAAGAGAGCAAGTTTGTCGCGTGTGTCATATAGTTATTTATTCTCGTTGGTGTCTCTTTATAAAGACACCAACAAGACCAGCATCTCTACATTCATCTTGCCTTGCATCTTCCTCGTCTATTTCTTCCCGGCAGTGTAGACGCTACTTGGCGTATATCTTCTTCGCCGCCGGTCGGCAAGACCGTTTTGTGTTTGAGCGCCCCCAAGTTGTGTTTTAATGTAACTTCAGAAGCTCCAGACACGTGAGCAAAAGCGGCAATCTCATTGGTCGGATAGTTTTTGACGCGGCGCGTCAAACAAAAAAAACGAACCCGAGGCGTTTAAAAAAAAAATGACGCTTTTACGCGTGGCGTTTTACGCGTCGGTGTGCACACTCACATTGGCGCCCATTGTTTAGTCAGGAGGCGTTAAACGTCGGCGAATAACGCGCGCGAAATTCGTCCCGGTGTGAACAGGCCTTAAGGCGGTTATTGTAAATGAAATGGTCACAGATAATTTCGATGTACTGTGCCTTACTGAAACCTGGCTTAAACCAAATGATTATTTCGGTCTAAATGAGTCTACTCCGCCAGGATACTGTTATAAGCATGAGCCCCGTCTGATCGGTCGTGGCGGGGGTGTTGCAACAATCTACAGGGATATCCTTAATGTTACTCAGAAAACTCGTCATAGGTTTAATTCGTTTGAAGTACTTGTGCTAAATGTTACGCTCTTAGATGCAAGTAAAAAATCCCTATTATCTCTAGCCTTGGCTACCATATATAGACCTCCAGGGCCTTACACTGTTTTCCTAAAAGAGTTTGCAGATTTTCTCTCAGATCTATTGGTCAACGTCGATAAAGCACTAATTGTTGGAGATTTTAACATACACATAGATAATTCAAATGATGCGTTAGGGGCTGCGTTTACAGATTTATTAAACTCCTTCGGGGTCAAGCAAAACGTCACCAGACCAACTCATCGTCTTAATCATACACTCGATTTAATTATATCATATGGAACCGATCCAACCGATATAGATATCATTCCACAAAGTGATGATGTCACTGACCATTACATGGTAACTTGCATATTACGTACATCTGTAATATGTCATGCTGCGCCGCGTTATCGACCAGGCAGAACAATCCTTCCATCCACCATAGATAATTTCTCAAATAGCTTATCTGATCTGTCTCAGCTGCGGCCTGAACCCAAACGAACAGATGAACTAGACGAACTAACTAGCACTATGAGCACCATTCTCTCTAGAACATTGGATATTGTTGCACCCATTAGATTAAAAAAGGTCAGAGAGAAAAGTATAGCACCATGGTACAATAATACTACGCATGCTCTAAAGAGAGAAACCCGTAATTTAGAGCGTAAATGGAAACAAACTAATTTAGAGGTCTTTAGAATCGCGTGGAAAGACAGTATGTCACGTTATAAAAAGGCCCTAAAAGCGGCCAGGGCTGAGCACCTCAGCAAACTAATAGGAAACAACCAAAACAATCCAAGGTTTTTATTTAACACCGTGGCTAGACTAACAAATAAACAGACGTCGTCTGAACAAAATACCTCGTTACAGTTTAGTAGTAATGATTTCATAAATTTCTTCAACGAGAAAATTGAAAGCATCAGAACCACAATTGTAAATGTTCAATCCTTGCTCCCGCCTTATAATTCAGCCACAATTATCACCCCACAAGAACAATTACAATGCTTTACAACTATAGAACAAAAAGAGTTAAACAAACTTATCACTTCATCTAAAACAACAACATGTTTATTAGATCCTATACCAACTAAAGTACTGAAAGAAGTGTTACCTATAGTGGAAGAGCCTCTTCTCAATATTATTAACTCATCTTTATCTTTAGGTCATGTTCCAAGAATGTTCAAGCTGGCAGTTATAAAACCTCTTAAGAAACCACAATTAGATCCAAATAACCTAGCAAATTACAGACCCATTTCAAATCTTCCATTCATGTCTAAAATATTAGAAAAAGTTGTGTCCGCTCAACTCGGCTCTTTCTTACAAGAAAACGACATCTATGAAAAGTTTCAGTCTGGATTCAGACCGCATCATAGCACTGAAACTGCGCTGGTTAGAATAACAAATGATTTACTTTTAGCTTCGGACCAAGGCTGTATCTCAATACTAGTTTTACTTGATCTTAGTGCAGCATTCGATACTATAGATCACACAATACTCCTAGATCGACTACAAAATTATACTGGTATTCAAGGACAAGCATTAAGCTGGTTCAGGTCATACTTATCCGACCGCTACCATTTTGTCTACTTAAATGGAGAAAAATCTATCATAACTTCGGCAAACTATGGAGTGCCACAGGGATCTGTGTTAGGCCCTCTATTATTCTCAATATATATGCTGCCACTTGGTAATATTATAAGGAAACATGGAATTAGTTTCCATTGTCATGCAGATGACACTCAAATATATATTTCATCACGGCCAGATGAATACGCTAAATTATCCAAATTGACAGATTGTGTTAAAGATATAAAAGATTGGATGACGCGTAATTTTCTTTTATTAAATCCAGACAAGACAGAAGTAATACTTATCGGTTCTAAAAACCGTCCACAAAACCTCTCACAACACTACTTTAACATAGTAGGATGCCCTGTTACTTTATCCTCTACTGTAAAAGACCTGGGTGTTATATTAGACTGCAACCTGTCTTTTGAAAAGCATATTTCATATGTTACAAAAACAGCCTTTTTCCACCTTAGAAACATTGCTAAACTACGTAATATGCTATCAGTCTCTGATGCAGAAAAGTTAGTTCATGCATTCATGACCTCGAGACTAGATTATTGTAATGCTTTATTAGCTGGTTGCCCTGCATCCTCAATAAACAAGCTACAGTTAGTCCAAAATGCAGCCGCTAGAGTTCTTACTAGATCAAGAAAATATGATCATATAACACCGATTTTATCATCACTTCATTGGTTACCTATAAAGTTCCGTATTAATTACAAGGTATTGCTACTGACCTATAAAGCCCTAAATGGTTTAGCTCCAGTCTATTTAACGGATCTTCTATCGCCCTATAATCCATCGCGCTCTTTAAGATCACTAAACTCGAGGCTTCTGGTCATACCTAGGATATCCAGATCCACCAAAGGAGGGAGAGCATTTTCACATTTAGCTCCGAAGCTCTGGAATAGCCTTCCTGATATTGTTCGTTGCTCAGACTCGCTCTCCCAGTTTAAAACTAGACTAAAGACGCATCTCTTCAGCCAGGCATTCATATAAAATTTTAAAAATTACAGTTACTGTAAATCCGGCCTCTAGTTCATAAAAGCCAGAGGAGAACTGGCCCCCGACTGAGCCTGGGTTCTCCCAAGGTTTTTTTTTTTTCTCCATTGGGTCACTTGATGGAGTTCCAGGACACCATTGGGTCACTTGATGGAGTTTTTCGGTTCCTTGCCACTGTTGCCTTTGGCTTGCTCAGTTGGGGATATTCAAATTAATTAACCAATCATTAATACCATTGATCAGCCCTTCCAAACTTGGATGTCTTTTTTTTTTTCTTTTTTTTTTTTCACTAATAAACAAAAATTGTTATGTTGTTTTTGATTGATACTGTGAAGCTGCTTTGATACAATCTGTATTGTGAAAAGCGCTATATAAATATATTTGACTTGACTTGACTTAATGCAATTTATTTATGTGATGGCAAAGCTGAACTTCCAGCAGCCAATACTCCCATCACTCATTGCAGGCTTCAATGTCACACGATCCTTGATTGCTGATTTGCCGCTAATAAACATTATTATTATTATTATTATTATATCAATGTTGAAAACAGTTGTGCTGCTTAATATTCAGGATTCTTTGATGAATAGAAGTTCAAAATAACAGCATTTGAAACAAAATAAGGTAGCTGTAATAATTAAGTCATGTTTGATCAAATTTAATCCTTGCTGAATTAGAAGTATTAATTTCTTCCTAATAAAAAAAAATCTTACTGACCCAAACTTTTAAAATGGTATAAATGTATTCAGGCCAAAATCTGAACTACTAGTCCTACTGGATCTGCAGGAAAAAAAGTCATTGAGCTCTAAAAAAATATATTGCCTATGCCTAGGTGTAAAACAATAAGCAAAGTGGGTTTTCCCACATATCCCTGTCTCACTCTGGATTAGGTTCCATAGTCTTCAAAAGATGACTTTGCTTAAGGCACATTTGGAAAAGTCAAAACAAGTTTCCTGACCTACAGAGTTTGGCAACAATGAACCTTTCCAGATAAAAATTGCATAAGTTTCTTCATTTTTCCACAAAGCCAATGGTGAATTAACCTGTGTGTCCTAACCCAAGTCATGAATACAGATAAAACTACTAATCATTACGATTCACATGATGTCACTAAAGAACATAAAGGAACAAAACCGGCAGTCATCCATGACGAAATCTTTTGATCCAACCAGTTTGTACAGGCGTCCACCCACACTGGGTGTCTCTAATAAAAACAACAGTTATTTTAAAAAAAAATTTGGTTTTGAACCTCACCTTGATGCTCTTGTTTATCTGTACCATTCTTCGTACCGTTCTTCAAAAACTCGACTGAGTATTTGGAGCTGTCCATTCCCAAAAGCTCCTGCTGCTTTTTCAGGATCTCCTCCATGAGTCTTGAGTTATTCCTCTTGAAGACACCTATGAAACAAGGGTGACAAAGAGATGATGACCTAAATATATCCCACTCCCATAAACACTACAGTTTCAGTGAGAAACTCTCCATGTTCTTCATCCATCAGAGTTAGAAACTACTATAAAAATATGCGGTGAAGTCACAGATATAACAGATGCTGGAATCGCGCTAAATATATTGTCAGCAACTTCACACTCGACAATTGAGGCTAATAGAGGTACATTACATGAGTTAATTCAATTTGCTGGTCTTTTAAATTAATCACTACTGACAAAGGAGTTTAGATCAGTGGCTTTCAACTGGTGGGACGCAGGTATGTTTTCACAGGGAATAATCCAAGCTAAATAAACTGCAATTAAGGAAAATATTTTAAAAAACTCTAATCAATAAAGCAAAATAAATAAGATTATCCCATTCTAAAAGGAGGGAGATAAGATCTTGAAGCAAAGGTAGTTGAGAAACACTGGCTACTTAGTTTCTTGGTCCACAGTGGCATAAATGAAAAAGAAGGTAATTATGACATTTAAATTGAGAATCATTATTAACAACGTGAATCAGATCTCTGTTCACCCTTACCACACTTTTGACAGTCATAAAATATATGTCTAAGGTTATAAGAAATAAATCATCACATACTCCCCCTGGCTTTATTGAGAAATACTGAGCAGAAAGAGAATGTTTTGAAATAGACCAGACACATTGTAACTGTATAAATATGAGAATAAAAGTTGAGTAATATGAATTTCAAAACCTCCTAAAAGGATTCAAGGAAACTTATTAATGCAAATAATGGTTTTATAAAGTCTAGTTTAAGCATGTCATATAAACGAAACCATTCAACAATAACCACCATACTGTTTGACTTCAACATAAGGCATTAAAAAGTGACACTTTTGCATTAATGCAATCATATCTGAACACAGTTCATCACTAAGACATTAAAAGTGTAAATTAAAATTGAAGTCTTTGGTCAAGTCATCATGAGTGTTGAAGGAACCGCAGATGACTGTATGCACGTGACATCAATTCATTTAACTTCCCTTTATTCAATGCAAACCTCGATAAGTCTTACCTTGATTATCATACACACTGACATATGAGATGCCCACTGCCATGCACCAGACCACTAGATTGGCAATGTCAGTGTAGTGGATCTCCTCCTCAGTGATCAATAACCCCACATGAATTGGCAACTTTTCTAACGTCCTGCCTTCGGCTCCCCAGCGAACCCGGCGGCTAGACCGTTTGCCAATGGGTCCAGTCTTTTTCTGATTATGAAAGCCGAGGGCAAGGGGCAGCAATAACCCCACCACAGCCCGTTTCCATCTCCAGATGTGGACTCGGAACCAGGCTAGCAGCGCGCGCTGAACATAGAGCAGCGCGTGCAAAAACCGCCACACCATCTCATACAGTAAAGCCATGCGTCTTTAAACGCGTTCCTAGTTGAAAATCTATCAGATTTTAAAGTATATTCCTCATATTAAAGTACTATGTGTACGTGTGAGCGATGGTCTATCGAGAAATTAGCCATTTTGGTTACTGCCAACGCCGCAGCGCGCCGGCTGCCATTTCTTCTTCCTGCCGACCTTTCCACTCTGAACCTGCTGCTGTGTGACATGGAGCTCTCTGATTGGACGGCTGACGTCATTCTAAACACTGGTCTGAGGTCAGTTATGACGTTAGCCTGGCAAGTGTTAAGGAAAGAAAATAACTCTTAACGGCTGGTTTCAGATCAACACTGATTTAGCCTTACGCGAGATGCAATGCGATTGGTTGCTGGACCAGCAAATGGAATATGTGTAAATCCTATTATTTTAATAGGATTTCAAATTGCCAAGTCATTAGATTTATTCATATAAAAATGCACAATATGTTATGTATGCTTATAAGGCAGTCTGGTGTGTGAAATTATTCGCGCAAAAATGAAAGCATTGACGTTGATCGTGGGGAATATTCCCTTCGAAAACAAACTCAGCCACTGCGTCTTCAGCGGTTCGGATTTAGGAACATTAAAATTACTGCTGTGTTCCTTATTGCACCCAAGAATAGAACACCACAATCGCTTAGCATGCTTGAGCATTCTGCTCATAGACAGTGCTCCAGCGTATCAACAATGACCGCGCCGGTCCGCGCGGACTATGATAGACAGCTCGCTCACGAGCGAGGGCGGGTCTGTGTTGAAACGCTGCTGTCAATCAACAATCGTGGGAGGGGCGTCCGACCGTGTGACGTCACACGGTCGAATGGCTTGATTTGAGATGGGGGAAACATATAAGGAGATAATAAAAATTAAAAAAACTGGATGGATTTTTATCATTTTATGATGGTTGTGTACGGGCTTTGCCAACACAGATTTCAGTACAATCAACTTGTAAAAGTGCATGTATCATTATATGACCCCCTTTAAGCTTCTTCTCAAGGTCAAAACCTTAAACAGTATAACATTTCAACTTTAATTTTGAGGTTTTTGTTTTACAGATGGCACATTGTTTGTAAACTATTAAATTACAATCAAAAACCATGATTGTAAAAACCAGCAATTTTCATGTCATATTCATATCAAATCAACAATTTCATTCATATCATTTTCATTTCATATAAATGTTCATATCTACAGAATATGTACACTGTGCACAGTATGCAAGTTTTCTGTATGTGCAAAAATGTGCAGTATACAACACAATGTATCCCACAATGCAATGTGATTCCAGTGAGATGAAAATGAACTGGAATATTTACCAGCACTCATAGTAGTATTGAACTACATTCAGGTAGTATTGTATATGCTACCTCTGGCTTCCATTTTTTAATAAATACGGAGTATCCTTTCACCTATACGCTGATGATACTCAAAATATATTTTTTAAACAAAAGTAAAACCGAAATAATTTAATTTTGGCCCAGGGAAAACTGTGTTCTTGATGTTGACCGTGGTCCACTTGCCCCATATGAAACTCAATGCGCTAGAAATCTGGACTTTCTGTTCGATCATAACCTAAAATTTAATAAACAGATCAGTACTGTTGTAAGATCATGCCTTTTTCATCTTCGCCAACTTTCTAAAGTGAAACCTTTTTTAACCAAGAGTAACTTCCAAACAGTGATCCATGTATTTGTTACATCACGATTAGACTATTGTAACTCTCTTTATATTGGTGTCTCTCAGTCTTCTGCGCAGCTGCTAGACTCCTCACTGGGACCCGTAAGTATGAGTCAATCACCCCTATTTGATCCACACTGCACTGGCTTTGTTTATAAAGCATTCAACAAATTGGCCCCTAAGTACCTGACCGATCTACTTCGCCCGTACACTCCCTCTAGAAGTCTGAGATAGCGAGATCTACTCATCGTGCCTAGATCTAGACTTCAAGGGGTCATGACATGAGAAACCAAATTTGCCTTGATCTTTTGGTATTTAAGAGGTCTTTGTACCATTAAAACCTCCTGCAAGTTTCATAGCTTAAGACGTCCTCCCCATTATAAACAAACCATTTATTTAATCAAGCTCTAAATGCAGCTCGTTTTAGAACCTGTGTACTTAGTGACGTCACGGTACGAGTCGTTTGCATATGACCGTCTCCAGCGAAAGACCACTACGCCTCATTTCGCATCAACGCATGCGTTGTCGTGCAGCGAGTGGGTCTGTTTACAAGATGACTGCAATGCAATGTGTGCAGATTTCAGAGCCTATAGGCTGCATACAGAGATGCGTTTTTTTGACAGCCTGCTTATGGGGTGGGCAGCTAGCGGATCGTTAGGAAAGATTAGACATTTATTTTTGGGCCTGAAATCACTGATACAACCTTTAAAAGGTGCACTCCAACATAGGTTGCATCTGTCTTCAAACTAAAAATGCTAAACTTTACCAAAAAATTATTTTATAATGTCTACACGTGTATATGAATGCAAACTGAAGAAAAACTGACTTTAGGACCCAGCCTATGTATGTATATATATATATATTAGGGCTGGGCAAAGATTAATCTAGATTAATCGCATCCAAAATAAAAGTTTGTTTACACATAATATATGTGTGTGTGGCGTGTATAATTATTTTGTATATATAAATACACACATATGCATGTATATATTTAAGAAATATTTGCATGTATGCTGTATATATATTTATGCATAATTTATATGATATATAAATATAAATATTTTATATATTAATAAAATATTTTTCTTAAATATATTCATGCATGTGTGTGAATTTTTATATACAAAATAATTATACACGCTAAACACACATATATTATGTGTAAACAAACTTTTATTTTGGATGCGATTAATCTAGATTAATCTTTGCCCAGCCCTAAAATATATATATATATATATATATATATATATATATTTATATTTATATTTATAGGCTATGTATATTTATTTATTGATTTATTTTTCCAGGTCTACAAAGGTCTATGTAGAGGGTTTGTAGAGGTCTACAAAGACACCCAATGTAAGATATTTTGAGCTGAATTAAAAGGGTTATCCATGAAATTGTGAGTTATTAAATTGAAGGTGTGGTTTTCCGAATCCGATTATGACGCGAGTCGCTCTGTCTCTGGCAGCAGAGAATGCAAGTGACGTCACGTGCAGCAAGTCAGCAGCCACACACTATTGGCTGATTTCAACAACCAATCACATCACGAAGAGATCGTCTTAGTTTGCGTCACTAACATTCTAAATTCCTCGTTATGTCACACACGTTACGTCACAAGCAGAACTGCTGTATAAAAGCAGGAGAAACCTACTCTGAGTAGGTCCTCAGACATGCTCAGAGAGTTGACCTGCCTCCGAAATCGCGTAGCCTACTGTCTGGGTAATTTGAACTTACTTCGCGACCGTTAAAAAAGTGTGTGAATGTGAATATGATTGAGTGTAGGCTAGTAGGCTATGTAATACGGACGTTCTTCATCCATCATGTAGGCTATGTTGTATAGCCTATGTCATGTGACCTACCAGCTTCTGTTGAGTCGCTTCACTGCCATCCATTATCCTCGATCCTCTCCTGTGGCTTCATGGATGTAAAGTGTCCATGGATCCGGGGACTTTTCGCCTACTGTTTTTCGGATACTATGTGTTCAAATATACTAACGTTAGTCTGTTGGCATACTATTTTTCGCAAGGTAGGTAAGTATTTGATTTCCGTCTTTTTCCGGTACACACTGGGAGTTGAAGATTTAAAGGAAGAAAGCACCCGCACCGTGTCTAATGGCAGTGGTTTTCAGTCCTGGTCCCGGGGAATCACCGTTATCTGACACACTCAGTTCAGTTCATGGAGCTCTCTCTTAACCAGCTGGGACCAGGATTGAAAACCACTGCCTTATGGACACCTCCACTCACCACAGTGCCCGATGAAGCACCCGTTCTGAAGCGAGAGACTGCTTTAGGCCTATATCTGCAGTGAAGACCACAGGAAAAGTTTGCTCAGAGGGTGATGGAGGGTCTCTGTGTTGTGCTTTCTCACGGGATAGCTGTTTTGGACGGTGCTGGGTGGTGGTGGGAGGTGTCACACTCACACCATATCTATGGGAATGACCCACGGCGTCAGGTGATGTGGCGCTCTCACTCCCTCAGCGCCTCTGACCAGGTGAAGCACTCTTACTACAGCGAGACGCTGCTTTATATCTCTCACAGTCACAGTAGTGAAGATCAATAGTGAAGGCTTCGCTAGGTGTGTGTCGGATGGGGTCCACTTCAGCTTCTCGTGGGTTGCCGACGCGAGTCCGGGAGGGAGGCAGGACGAGCCCTTCCCTGGCTGTGGTGAGTGGTGTGACATCTGCGCACTTCCCCAAAGGTTTATAGACCTTGAAAAGGATTTTACTTATTGTATAGTTAACGAAATTTATCCTGAGCATTGTAATGCTGCAGATGTCTTAACAATTGCCGACCGGGATTTTTTTTTAAACGAGCCGTTCATTCATCTACCCAAGATCGCGAAAGGGAAAGAAAGGGGCGGGGCTACATAAGATCTATACCGCCCCCTCCGCGATGGCGTAATTTTCGGCACGCGAGATGTAAACAGGCCTATATATTATTATGTACAATAATGTTTGGCCATCGGGGGTTGTTTAAAAAAAAAAACTCAATAACAACAACAAAAATATCAACTACTACAAAAATAAAAACAGCAAAAGTAATAACAACAGCAACATTTAAATAACCACAAAGTTAATGGAAAACCAAAAAAACAACACCAATAATAATTAAAGCTGCAAGCAGCGATGAAAGGGCCCTCGCACCCGTGCCATCCCCACCCAGTGGCTTTAGGAAGACAAAGCACGGTGGGCAGTATGTAATGATAATAAATACAGGAGGACTATGTCAAAGTATTTGTATTTGCCACACTTCCTGCTACCAGCAGGTGGCGCTATTGCTATAACCAAATATGAGCATGGGCACGTGTTCAGGACAGGACTCTTATCAAACATGTGAAGTTTGGGGTAGATCGGACATTGTATGGCTGAGTTACTGCAGGCTGTCTGTGGTTGCCTAGCAACACCGGAACTGCATGCAAGATTTACACAGAAGTTATCTGATGATGCATATTTCACCCAGAGGCTGAAATTGGATTTGCACATCTAAATTTTTTGTCAGGCCGCCGAGGTCACATCCTTCGACGAAAACTCTAGATCTTCGCAATTTAACGTCGCAAAGGCCTTAAGATTAGACTGACAAAATATTATGTGGATCTGCGTAAATCTCTAGGAGGAGTTCGTTGAAGTACAACATCAGGAAATTACGAAAAATGCACAAAATCTAGGAGGAAGTTCAAATTAGCTCACTTCCTGTTGTGTTTAGGGCTATGCTCCAAGAGACTTTTTTGTAGGTATTGGGTCATTACATGTATGTACCAAATTTCATACCTGTACGTGAAACGTAGAGCCGGGGCAAAATGTGGGGGCAATAATTTACCGAATTTGCCCCACCCAATTTTGAAAACCATATCACATGTAAATTTTCACCACTTCTGAAGCGTGTGCAAAGTTTCATGAGTTTTTGAGCATGTTTAGGCCCTCTAAAAAGCGATTCTTTTAAGAGAAGAAGAAGAAGAATAAACAGAGCAAAAACAATAGGGTCCTCTCACCATCGGTGCTCGGGCCCTAATTAAAGCTGCAAGCAGCGATGAAAAGGGCCCTCGTACCCATGCGAGGTGTAAAAACGTAAAAACAAGTAGGCCTAATTTGACCCAATACGCACAACCGGCACATCCGGGAACTGAACTGTCAACTTAACTTTTGTCCCCGCCCTCTTTTGGAGGAAAACAAACTAGACTTCCCATAGACTTCAATACAAAATAACGGCACAAAACAACGTCCGTACACAGCCGGCAGACGTTTAAATATGTCGAGTAATTATATGTCCATCCTGCCTGCCATAGAGCGTGAAAGATACAAATAAGCCATTTTGCCCCACCCAATTCTGAAACCCATGTCACATGTAACTTTTACCACTTCTGAAGCGTGTGCAATGTTTCATGAGTTTTCGTGCATGCAGGCCCTCTAAAAAGCGATTATTTTCGGAGAAGAAGAAGCGGAAATTATTCGGGAAATTATATTTATTATTAAATAAACGGAGCAAAAACAATAGGGTCCTCTCACCATCGGTGCTCGGGCCCTAATAATAGCTAAAACAATAACAACAATAACGTATATTGGTGAATTGGTAACATAAGTGGAAAACCACAAACAGCTGTTGACTACTGTAAATTATTGAACTGCTCTACCAGTTGAACATAATAACAAATTAAGATTTTGTATAGCCTATGAGGATTAATATTGACTGTTGATAACTACTATTCTATGTCAACTATATCTTATATAGGCATATAAACTAATAATGGGTTTATTAGTAAAATATAAAAAATAAATATATTTTTTAAAACATATAAGAAATCCATTGCTTGTTTTTATGCACACCAATATCTGTTAACGTCTTATTAAAGTAACTTTTCATTGACTGCTTGTTGTTTTCTGACTACTGGTAAATTGGTTGAAAAAAAGACAATATCGAATGAATTTAGTTTAAATACTCTGCTCTTTCTACTAATGGAAGTATGAAAGAATTTATGTTTATTTAGACTTGAAACTGAACTGATGACAGTGCAGCCATCTAGTGGAGATCAGTGAGCATGACGTTTCATATGCATCTCTCTATACAAATAAATAAATATTATTATTATTAGTCTTTTGGACACACTCAGTTCAGTTCATGGAGCTCTTTCTTAACCAGCTGGGACCAGGATTGAAAACCACTGCCTTATGGACACCTTCAGTATGTGTAATGAAATATATTTCTAAAATCAATACTTTCAATATTATAATATTATTATATGACGTTACTGTCACAAAAATAGCTTTAATGGTTCTGTTTTTTTTTCAAGCAAGTCTGGAGGATAATGAAATGAAACAGATGAGAATCATATATTCCCATCTAAATACAGTTGATTTTATTGTAATGTGATGAATCAGAAAAATAAACAAATATAACATTTGCTTCGGCTGTTTTATCATTTAATCATTTATATCTTAAATATCTTTTCATCAAATCAATCCTATTTTAAGAAATCATTTGGCTATAGTATTATGTTGATGTGTTTCTCATTATTATCATTTTGATGTATTCACCATTATTATTTGAAATGTATGTTTAATGGTTATCTTTTATTAATCTTTATGCCTCAGATGTAGCTGATTGTGAACTTTTGTACTTGCTGCAGATGAGGGCAAAAGTCTATTAGTTTCCGATAGACAGACCACAAATGCTCGAATGCCTCAGAATAACATGGTAAACGAATGATAACATCTTGCAGAAGGGTTATGTTGTGCAACAGTTCTGTCTTGTGTTAAGATGAATAACTTTCTGACACATTTTGCATGGGTCTGTCAACCAACTTTACTTTAGGCAAGAATATTATACTCTGTGTGTGTTAATTATATTTGACTTAAAAATATTAGAAGTGATTTCACCAGTTTATTTAGTGTTTCTTTATTAAACTTTTATTTATATATTAATTCATTTTACTCTTTAATTATTATTTGATTGTCTGCTGTTAAGAAATAAAATTTGACTTGACTGGATCAATATGTCCATGTCACAGACAGTGACCAATATTGAACAAAACAGAAACAATTTGATAGTTTATTGTTGGTTCTGTAAGGAATGCCAGAAATAAAACAGGAAGAGATGCAAAGCTGTACATTAAGTTTGCGTAAAGAACAACATTGCAGTTATGTCTTCACACGTCAGTTACTTTTGCAAACCATAATCATTATATTGCTCATTGTATATGTGTTCAGCTTGGTTCTCTAATGAAAAATCCTTGGTCTGCTCCCAGATGTACCAATACATAGGGTGAATTCAGGTTGATTGGGACAATTTTTACAAGTAATCTCAATGGCAAAAAGTGTCCCACTCCCAATCACCCTAAATTCATCAAGAGATGCACAGACAAGATCATGCCTGATTTCCACATCCTGTGCTGAAAGTTTGGCTATTGTGATGTCACAACATTTGGTAGCCTAAACATAATTCTATTAAGTTTAGTGACAACATACCGTTTACATGGTGCAATGACTGGTGGGCTGCTGCTTTTATTCTTGCTTAATAAAATTTTTTCCAATTTCAATTCAATTCAATTGTTGTGGTTTGATTCCGATCATCGATTCATTTGGAGTACAGTAGATACATGTTAATTTTTCTCAATAAAGAAATTCTCACATAATGCTGTAAACAGGCTACAGAGAGCCCTGTCAGCTGGTATTATTAAAGGTTAACAATAACAACTCAAATTAAATATAATGCGTTTTTTAATTATAATAACAACTTTATAATATTTTAATGATATAAGTAAAAATATAATACATATGCAATATAGCGAAATGCTCATAGGCTACAAATAGCCTACTACATATATTATAAAATACAACTTTTTCTATCCAACTATCTTGTGCTGGTCATTAAATGGCTTTCCTGAGGTAAAGGTAACGTTATGTGACACTGTTCAGCTGTTTTATTGACCTCTTTCCGTGGTTGAAAAACGCTGATTGATCGATATTATGTATGAGGCATTTACATTTTGATAAGTTTTACTGTATCTTTCAACATACTTATTATTGTTTATTCGTGTTTATTTACTATTAATTAGTAGTAAAGAGAGATGATCAGTAACTAAAATAAAATAAAAAATATTTAAAAAAAACAAACAAAAATTAGTATTAAATTGGAAAATATAAAAAAATATATAAATCAAAGCTATTATAGTATCTCAACTATACTAAAATCACAAATTGCCATAAATGTTTCTTTAACTTTTTAAAAATTTAGTTTATGTCAGAATAAATAAAATGATAAACAATATGTGAGACCATTCAGTTGCAAGCAGAATATGTGGAAAAAAAATGACGAGGAACAGCAGAGAGCAGATTCTGTCCTAAAGCCAGGTTGGTTGAATGCAGTTTCTCAGGGCATTAGCTTTAAAATTGTGGATGGTGTTGTTTTCCAAAAAGAGATGTTTAAGATGTTTTTTGTTTTTTTTTTGCTAGCTGTTGAAAAGTGACTTTCTGCATTGTTCTGCCTGCAGTCTATAGCTTCTCAAGTTAAGAGGCCAATCTACCTGGTAGTATTCGTAGCTGGTTTCCAGCAAACTCGCACACAGACAGATTTAGGAGGCGAAGACAGAAAGGCTTATGAGGTTGTGCAACTGCTGGGACATGTCACGATTCCTCAGTGTGTGGGTCTACTGTTTTTCCAACAGTTCTTAACTGAGATCTGACATTGGTGTCAATCTGCTCGACCCCAACAGACAACGGAACTACTCCTTCAAGGCCTGGCAAACCAGAAAAATTTCTGACCAATAAATCTATAAAATAACATAATCTGTTAAAAATGAACCAATATAACAGGTTCTGGAAATGAATGAATAACAAAACAAAAACAAACAAAATAACTTTAATTAGAAAAAAAAATCACGTAGCGCAAAAAGCATGAAAATAAGCAAAAGACAGTTACTTACTCAAATAAATACTGGGAAATATGAATTAACTATGTTCTTATAGAGTTACGGTTAGGGTTTGGTTAAGGGTTAGTTACTTGTAATTATGTTTTATGTAGGCTATATGTAGGAGCCATGTAATGGGAAAGTCATGTGACCAAGCGATAATGGGAATGTCATTAATTAAGTGGGGTTAAAACACCTGTTGTGTGTGTGTGTGTGTGTTCATATGGAAGAATGGGGGTGAGTGCTGGAGCACATATTTTGACCGTGAAACCTGTACAAAATAAAACAACATGCAAGCTTCAAGGATAAACGCGTCACAGAAGTTATTCCTCCACTCAGCTCCTTAGCGGTTTTAGGATTGTTTTTATGTGCCGCTACATATTATACTAGTAACTTAAGTACAGTATGTCACCTTAAAATATAGTGTTACCGAAAGGCATTCTAAATGGTTAACTATAATATATATATATATACTGTATATATTGGGAGGATTTTATTTCTGAACAGCATGTCATCCCAGTTTTGTTTTCTTCACGTTGTTTGAGTTTGCTTGCTCACAGTTTTTTGGACAGATGTGGCTGCAGACATGTTGAGAGGAGACACGTAGAATAATGCAGAATATCATCATTATGAGAAAACAGCTACACAAACCTCTGTGCTGCATTTGGAGCATCCAAGGCTTAAATATCCGAGCCAGATTCACGCCTGCGAGAATAAGACTCCTCTGCTTTAGAACAATGGCTGAGATCATTATCTTGCTTAGAAAACAAAATTTGACACCGGCAGGGAACTGACACATCAGCAATAAATCGTCCTGCCTGTTTGCAAATAAGAAACTTGCTGATAAACTATTTACATCCTATTCTGTTGAACACATGCAGTTTTTTTTATAGGTTATAGCCTATACATTCCATATAAATGATTGCATTCAGTAATGTTAACATGCATAAAAATGTTGAATGACTATTGGTCAAAACTATTACACGTTTTAAAACTTAAACCTTTAATTTAGCTTCAGCATCTTAATGCACTGAAATGTGTATAATATAATGCGTGTCTTTATAAGCTAAAAATTTTTTATATAAATTTAAATAATAATAATGAAAAATATATAGGCTATTTATATATGTATTTATAAATACTTAGGTTGGTTTGTGCTACAAATAATCGTGATATTGCACATATTTCTTGCCAGCTATAGCTTGCATCTTGTTAATTTGTGTAAAAATGATACTGTATCACAATCAATCATATCAATTAGTGGCAATTAGTTCGAATGCTTTTTCGTAATGCTTTTAAATGACAGCACTGTTAATGATTCATTTTCCATTATTTCATCATAATTTTCTCTAGATTAGGCTTAAGTTATACACTGTACTTTGTTAACAAATATTAAACAATAATAATAACAGAAAAAAAACAACTAGGCATAATTAACATTTGCAAACATATCATACTGTTCAACAAACAGAACAATTATGACAACTGTATTTATGGCACAAACGGTCTATCTGCTGAAAATTCCCATGAAGCGAAATATTCCAAGCAGATCTGAGTCATCTGACTTACTCAGCAATCGATTCGCTCGTCTATCGACTGTCTTCCTCACTGACGGACCTCATCGTGTGGCAGACCAAACTAATCGATCCACGTTGTTGACTTGTTCGATCTCGGATTTCCTGGTCAGATGAGAGCACGGAAAACACCTCAACAAAGCATCACTCTCTCTGTATATCACACCAGAAGCCTCTTATTAATATAACTTGAACGGCCAAGTGATCGCGCCGAGTAAAGGACTAACGTTAACGTTAAATTGAAGTAATCTGTGTGTTCTTCCTGTAACGTTACCCGTGTTGAAGATGTCTGCGTCCGCTGGCGGTGCTGGATCCCCGGGCTCGGCCCTCTCCGCCGGTTCGGCTGTGGCTCCCGGCCCCGGCATGTCCATGTTCCGATGGCTGGAGGTGCTGGAGAAGGAGTTTGACAAGGCGTTCGTGGATGTGGATCTGTTACTGGGAGAGATCGACCCGGATCAGGCTGATATCACATATGAGGGCCGTCAGAAGATGACCAGTCTCAGCTCATGTTTTGCTCAGCTGTGTCATAAAGCCCAAACCATCTTCCAGCTCAACCACAAACTAGAGGTGAGAAAAGGAGATGAATATTATCTTTTAAAGGCTTTAGGCAAAGTTGATGTTCTTCGCTATGGGCTATTCTGTTTTGAATGTTTCAATCTGAGTGTTTGGGAGTGACTAATTGAGACTAATTTTGTAACCATGGCTGGTAGTCTTTAATACCTGATTTGTATTTTATTTGACAAAAATTGAATTAGAATATAGGTTTTGAATGTTCTCTAAAATTGTAACTTCATGTTTCAGATGGAATTTAAACTATTAGGCTAAACTAACAAAAGTTACCATCTAAATACCACGTCATATAAATATTGCCCTTACTAGGCCATTGTGTGTGTGTACTTTCTGTATAGATTATGGCAAACTTCCTTTTGTGTATGTACACACAATATTTCCTTTTGTGTTAACAGAAGCTTTTCATTCCATGTAGCATACTGAAATCTGTTGTACATGATTACACTAAATTTGAGATGGAATTAATTTACAGTGCAGGGCTTTTGATCATTAAGAACCATGTTAATGCACAATAGACAGGGTGATCAGGATATTGACACGAAGCAAGATGTCATGATGGTAATGAAAAGAGTTTTAAAGTTGAATAGGTTAATTCTGGCATATTATTTTGGCTGGAAAATGCTTAGCATAAATCCAGGATGGGATATAAAAACCTGTTAAACCTGCTTAGCTCAGTTCTAGACTGGTATGAATTGACTGCAGTGCATCATGCAAAAGGTCCCTCAACATTAACTGCAACATAACATATACTTATGTGCCAGCTCATGTTTGTATTAAGTATTGTTGCTGTTGAGTTCTGCTGTCCTGTGATTTTTCTGTTACACAGTTTAGATAATTAGTGTTTTGTCTGTGTGTTGAGGGTTTCAGTCTTCTCAGGAGACCAGATCATGTAATCTGCTTTTCCCACCACTTTTCAAATCTGTTAATGGCTCTTTATAAAAGCTCACAGTCCAATTTGAAAAGCAGTATTAGGCTACCTTCCACAGGGGAAATAAATCGTCTTTGCCATGAAGGAATACCTCGAGTCCAGGATAGAAATTTCAAAATAACATAGAATATTTTATAACAAATAAAATAGAGAAATTGGGAGATCTGCTTTCTGTGTTAGAGCCCCTCGTGACTGGAACAGCCTTCCTGCATCTATTCATCTTCAGAACACTTGTCTATATGTTTCTAGCATTTCAGATTTAGCATTGATATGTGTCATGTTATGTATGTGTGTGTATGAATGTGCTAATGTATGTTCATATATTTAGCGATGTCAACTGCCAGTTTTCTTTGGGATCATTGTTTTTATACTATATGTTACAATAGCTGTTCTTATACTTCGTACACGAAATACCCCTCTTAAAACGCTTGACTCCCAAAGCAACTTTAATCTGAGTCTTAGATTAAAAAGGTTTTATTTTAAAGTGGTATATAACAAACTGTGTTTAGTGGTGTATATATACACCAATGTGACTTACTCTACTTTGTCTGTGATGGGAGTGATAGTGAGAGCTTGGGTGTGTGTTAATGAGTGTTTAGTGTTAGAGTGTTAGTGGTTGTTGTTTTTTTTGGTTTTTGTATCTACTCTGTTGTTTTGCTGTTTAATGTTGTTTGGACATGATCTTGAGGACAACCATTAAAACGAGATTTTTATTCTCATGGGGCTGATCCTCTAATAAACGTTCATAAATAAATAAATAAACATGTTCTTAATGGTAGTGACTCACAGGTAGGCTATATTTGTGTGGAAGGCAGAATTTCTTTCTGTAGGATGTGATTCCTATCCTTATAAAAGCACAAGACTATTCCATTCCATGGTATTCATTTAAGTGGTAAGATACTGCAAAGAATACCGTGGTATTAACATAGTACTTAACCAAAAACACCAGCATTGGAACGATAACTATATTAGCGTCCACACACCAATGCCCTAAATTGTTCTGTGTATTCTAAGCATGAGCTTTCCGAACTCTTTAAAGTCTGGTGGTTTCTGATTGGCTGTCAAGGTTGGGGAAAAAATCGTTCTGAAAGTGATTCCAATGATATACTTTCTCTGTGCCAATATCGTTATAGTTGTAGTGTGGACTGCTATTTTTTATATTTAAATTTTTTTTTGAACAATATCGATATTTCTAATATCTTTATAGTTATCTTGGTGTGAATGTGCCTTAATACTGTAGTACATTTTTGTTAGTTAATAGTTTCTTAACCCATTTCACTTGGGTAATGTGATGCATTGCTGAAAGAAACAGGATATTTTAATAGGGATATGGGCCACTATACTAGGTATGGGCCAATATGGTCGTGTAGTCATCCAAATTATTAATTTTTTTTCTTATATTTATTGAAGTTTTAATGGTGGATACTGTGCATTAGCTACTAGAAAGTTTGCAATGCACAGCAGAAATCTGCGCAACAGAATAAGTCATCTGATACAGTTGTATGGATTGTTAGAGTTTATTGAAACTTAATTTAATCTCTTTCTCATCAAACAGCCAGACTAATAAATGCGTGCGAATATCCATTTGGCGGATCAGAACAAAGTGTGATGAAAATAAAAATATGAAAAATATGAAAAAACGACGTGAGATTTCTTTATTTATGGTCATGAGAAGAATCGAATATGTGATAAATGAGCGGTTTCTTTGTTTTTTCTGTTTAGAAGTCAAAAACGCCAAATTATCCGAAGGTACACACCTTTACGACAAGATCAATAGTATGCTGCGTGCATTTAGAACTTTTCAGTATTCAGGAAATAGGGTCCATTTTTGAGGTACTTTGGTGCCTTCGTTTCAAGTCAGATTCAGTTACATTTTTAATTCAAAGGAAAGATATTCAGTTTTGCTAGTTGAAATGTTGTTGCAGAGAATATTGTCTTGGTTTTCACTTATCGATTGGGAAGGGATACGGTGGGAAGTGTTCTAAAGGGCCATTGGGTTCAGATTCACCACTCTCACTGCTCTCGATTTGAGTATAACAGTACTGACAGATAAATGAATATTCTCTGATGCATTACTGCTAAATATGAGAGTCCCTCAGCTAACATTGGCTATCCAGCGGAGGCCAGGCGCATAAATAAATGAGTGGATTTTTTACGAGAGGACTTTTATTTCTATCCTTGATGCAGCTTTGCTACTAAAGAGGCTGGAGGATTGAGCTGCTTTCTAAATGGTGCCTTCGGATGGGGGGACGGGATCACGTAATTCACTGTGGCTGTGGTTGTTAATGGGTGTGTTGGATGAGAATATGAAAATGAATGAACCATTTTGAAAAAAAAACGCTTGTATTATGTTTCGGATGAACCTAGAATGAACTAAATGTCACGTGTTCTTTGTACAGATTGTACAAGTAAGCATATCTGACTCAAATGTATTTAGTTATATTGTGGTTTGAACAGGAAAATAATACAGTTTTTACAAACCTAATCCAAACAACATTCATACACTTTTGAAATCCAATTTTTCGAATGAAATACGAGCAATCAGATTGGATTTCAACTCGGTTTTTTTTATCATTCAGGACTGTAACATCTTACACAAAGCCTCAATTAACTTGTATATGCATGAATGTGATGTGTAATTCCTCATGAGTTAAAGAAATATCATTATGGATATATGCAGAGGCAAAGTATACATTTTTCCATCTTATCTACAGCTACAAGCTCGAGTCGTTCACATAGGAAACATGCAGGAAGACATGGACTAATTGCTAGGCCACTGTCTAGTCCCTCAAAAAGCCACACAATTTGGTAGCATAATTTAAAATGAGCAGGTTTCCTTTGAATTGGAGGGGTTTAGGATACATTTTTTTTTTTTCGTTGTCATGTTTTTCCCTCCATTTTTGTTGATCTGTATGTCTACTTTCCTGGATCAGGGAAGGATTGTGCAATACTTCATATGCAGACACTATTTGAGTCAGCACAAGTCTCAGCATGATTCATGATTCTTGGATGGCTAGTTAATAATACTCTATGTGTGTGTGTGCTTTAGGCTCAGCTGGTGGACTTGCGGTCGGAGCTGACGGATGTCCAGGCGGAGAAGGTCGTGGTGGAGCAGGAGGTTCACGAACAGCTTCTGCAACTCCACGCCATGCAGCTCAAACTCCAAGCCAAAGGCGGCCAGGCGGTCGACTCAGACTCTATCAAGGACAGGATGGTGGGCACAGCTTCACATTACTGTCAATGTAGCAGAACTGACCGGGTTTTAATATAGATGATTTATTAAAAAACTGGCCTGTGAGAGACCTAGATATAATATTTTAGCATTAAAAGGATAGTTCACCCAAAAATGTCATTTACTCTACCCTCAAGTTTTTCCAAACCTGTATGAATTGAATGAACACAAAATATGATATGTTGAAGAATGTCAGTAACCAAACAGTTGATGAGCCCCATAGACTTCCATAGTATTTTTTGTCCCAAAAACTAGAGGGTGAGTTAATGATGACAGAATTTTTGTTTTTTAAGTGAACTATCCCTTTAAGGCCACCTGGATCTTCAAATCAGTATGTTTGCAAAAGTATGTGGACACCTGATCACTGAACATCTCATTCCAAAACTATTTGCATTAATAGGGGCTTTCGCACCAAGTACTTGTAGGAACTTAGTTATAAGACCTAGCCACCAGGGTGAGAACTAAATGATCCCTTAGGCTAGGGCCGGTTTCCTGGTTGCATTCGCACCGCCAGTAGGAAATCTGAAGTGACGTAAGCCAAGCCGTGCTTGTTTTTATTTTGACGGCGCTGAGAACGCCGGAGCCTGTGCTAACACAGCGCTCTCATTCTCCATCTTCATTAGTTTATGATCTGTTTAACAACCCTGTCTAACACGTTATTTATACAAAGAAAGTAAACAGTATATGAAAAAGTATTAGCGTTTGCTGTGTGGTTGGTGTCCAGTGTTACTAGCTGAGCAGAAATACATAATCATGTTTCGCTTTGTCCCCTTAAAGTCTCCTATCACTGTTTTCCATGTTCGTAGAGTTAGCTCTCTGAGTAAATATATAAGCTATAAACTATGTGTGCACAACTTTTTTTTTTAAATGGCGGGTGCTGATGTTTCATGCGCATTCGGCCAATCAGCGTACATTTACATCACCGGTAGTTCCTATAGTGCTGGGTTAGACCTGAAGTAGGAGCTAATTTAGTTCTCCCAAAAGAAGAACTGAAATCATGCCTATTTCCTGAGGGAACACGCCAAAAAGCGGGTACTCTGCTTTCTGCCATTAGTTCTAGGAACTATGAAAAGGTTCCTCCGGTGCGAAAGCCCCTAATGTGGAATTAAAACCATTATAATAGCTTCCACTCTTTTGGGAAGGTGTTTTATTGATGTGACTGACTGATGGAGGAATTCGCTTGCATTGTGATGTTTGGTGATTGACTAAGTAGTTGAGTGGGGTTAAGAACCGGCCAATCGAGTTCTTCCAGACCCATCTCAAAAGAGAATTTCTAGATGAACCAGAAGCCTGTTTTGTGGACAGACATGTTGTCACTGCATTTGGCAAACAAACCACAGACTATCAATGTGTGCTCTGTGCTGTAGGTTTAGTTTTCCATTCATTTGTATGGTGCCTAGATGAATATGCATATTTCCATGGTACACAATTTGCAATAGCAGATACAATGATTATTTACATGTTATGACCAACAGTTAATATATTCAATCATATTTTATTTAAATAAATGAAAAATAAATCACTAAAACTAACCCTTACAGAATGAAAAATGCATGTTAATTGAGATTTCTAAAGATTACAGTTAATCTCCACAATTAAATATCCATAAATAAATATGATATGATGTACTGTATATATGAATAAAAAAGGTCAAAAGAGTAGGATTTATTTGGAATAGAATGGTTTGTAATAATTTAGAAGACTTTACTGTCACTTTTGATCAATTAAATATTTTGCATATTGACTAATACCAATACATTTTATAAACATTCTGACTCAAGCTTTCGAGCAGTTTGTGAGTCAAGTGTGAGTATTAAAGCTGGTGACAGTGTTTGTGCACTTCATGCCTCAGCATTCGGCTGTCCTGTTCTGTGAACTTCTGTGACTGACCTGTCATTGTTCCTAGACTTTTTCCCTTCACAGCAGCGTGAGTAGCGAGGGCAGAGATCTGAGGAAACGACTTGTATGTCTGTTGAGATTACATGGCTGTATTCTTCAGTTCATCCAGCCATCAACAACTGTAGTAATAGCCCAGTCCACTAATTAGCACATGTCCACATACTTTTGTCTATGTAGCGTAGCTGTGACATTTGATGGTGTAATTGCAGTATCTTTGTAAAGAACACTAACAGGCTCTGGTTGGGTTGGCACTCTGCTGTATCTTCCTGACTCAATCCTGCTGATGTAAGGATGAATGATGAAGCTTCACAACCGGCTTTTCTGTTTAACCCTGCGTCTCTAACTTTTGACCTTCTGTTTTTCTTCTCAATCTTAAGCCTGTTCCCTCAGTGGAGGACAAGGTAAGTTTTGCATTGTTATGAGTCTGTGTGTCCCATATAACGCCACTCTTTTTGCCTGTTAATGCTTCTGCTGTCTGTTTCAACCATCCCTAATGAACAACTATGTTCTCTTTGGCCGCATTTATGCTGCAGGTCTTGATGCCCAATTCCGATTCGTTGACTTTACCCAATCAAGCCGGTCTTTCTTTTAAAAGTGACCCATATCCGATATCTCAATTTACACTATACACTTGGCAAAACAACCCAAGGTAGACATACTGATCCAGAAAAGCTTTGGCTGAAAAGGAAGTAAAAACGGTGCGATTTGCAAAGGATGCAGACGAAATGATAGTACAAGCTTCCTCGCCATTTTTAACGAAACATTGGTTTCTTAAGGTGGAGGAAAAAAAGAGGAGAGCCCTTGTTGCAGCCTGGACATTGAAAAGAGTCATGTGATCACCACCATTGCTTTTTCATTTAAATAAAATAAGTTCATTCAATTGGCAAGGGGAATATCCGATCTGTTTAAGGATAACATGAATGAGGCCTGAAACTGATCTGAGATTTTTCCTGCTTGCACGCTCGTGGGTCATATCCTATCTGTGCCACATGGGGGGGGAAAACTCGGAATTGGGTCACTTGAACCATGTAATGCAAATGCGGCCTACAATTTGGCCAAGGTTTTGTGATTATATATCAATATTATTATTACTAAATTAAGAAATAAAATAAGAAATATCACTATTGTAATATTTCACTTCAAAATAAAAATAATAATTTGTTTATTTTATATTACAGCTGTAAAAACACAATACGAATATTTAATTTAAAAGGCTGTATTTGATTTCTTCATTTTCAAATGTTGAAACATTGTACATTTATTTTGACTGAAACTGCAGGGAGCTTCTCTAGTGTTGAGAATTGCTTCCCAAGTTTCGGTAGATGGTTGGTGCATATGCCATTCACAAATTCACGTTAAAGCAACCCAAACTCAGCAGATACAGAGATGCGCTGCGTCCAAAATCGAATACTTCCCTACTATGCGAAAAACACTACTCCAACAGAGTAGTGTGTCCAAATACATAGTATTCATAAATACATTATACATAAAATAATAGGCGAAAAGTTCCTGGATGACCTACTACTTCCGCTGAGATTCTGAAGTGTGCATTCGATGAAGTGAACACTTTACTATCCCATGAGGCCATGGGAGAGGATTTATGAATGGCAGTCGTAACTGAGGCTGGAAGGTCACATGATAATGACAACAATGTGACCGCGCCTTTAGTTATTGCTACAAGCTGATCATTATCAGCCATAAACTTCAGTATAGGTGCACAGCTACTGCTAGATGTTTTTGTTTTACTCCAGGGGTTGTAACAAATGAAGAGGTGCCATTCATACGCTAGTCATGTTCTATTAGCTTTCCTGATTGGCTGGATTCATGTCACTATCGGCAAACTTGTAGTAACTGTGATTTTAAATCAACATTTGTTACAATTCTGAGTCTATAGTATGTGCACACATTAAGTGGTATGTTTTAAAGGAATAGTTCACCCAAAAATATATTTTTCTTACAAAACCGCATCGCTTGGCTTCAATGGGAATTTATTAACCTGCTGGAGTCGGATGGATTACTTTTATGATGGATGGATGCGCTTTTTGGAGCTTCAAAAACTCATTACAAATCTGGGAAGAGCCAGGACATTGTTTAATTTAAATCTGACTGTGTTTGGCTGAAAGAAGAAAGTCATATACACGTAGGATGGCTTGGGGGTGAGTACATTTTTGGGTGACCTATCCCTTTAACTAGAGTGTTTGTCTGGTGATCTCACCTCACCTGTGTGTTATTTGTACTGTTGTTGTTGTGGTCATTGTGGTGACGTAGGTCTTCTGCTTCCTGTCCTCTTGGGCAGCACGTTGGAAGAGCTGTTTAATGACAGTGGTTTGATGTTACTCTGCTGGGATGAGTTACCTCAGTATACACACATGGTCAGACCTCCAGCACACCACAGGGTTTCGCCACCCAACTGCTCACCTCTTGTCTTTGTTTGATTACATTTTACAGGAGAAGGAACTGGAGGCCAGTAAGAAAGAAAAAGTGAAGGAGGCTAAGTTGGAGGCAGAGGTGAAGATGCTGAAGAAAGAGAACGAGGCCCTCCGCAGGCACATTGCGGTCCTACAGGCTGAGGTGTATGGAGCCAGACTGGCGGCGAAGTACTTGGACAAGGAGCTGGCTGGGCGGTAAGGGACAGCATTGTTCTTCTGACCACTGTGTGGGTTTCATGTGGCGATATATTGCACACAAAGAGCCAAAGAGGTTGGTAACAGGAATGTTTTTTTTAATTTATTTAGGGTGCAGCAGATCCAGTTGCTCGGGCGAGACATGAAAGGACCAGCTCATGACAAACTGTGGAACCAGCTTGAAGCGGAGATTCACCTGCACCGCCACAAAACAGTGATCCGAGCCTGCAGGGGGCGCAATGATCCCAAGAAGCCCTTGCCATCACCTGTGGGGCATGTAAGACTGTACATTCCTTTAATTTACAAGTTGGCGATATTGCATACAGAAGGCAAACTAGTTATATCAGAGTAAAATTTGAATAGTCAAGAGAATAATTTGCCTTTTGTGTATTTATACCTAAAATCAAAATCAGAAGTTAATAATGTAATTTCTTATATATTTATAATATATTATATTACATATTTATTTATTTATTCTTGTATTTATTTTTATCTTTTAAAATAAGAAAGATATATATATATATATATATATATATATATAAAAATAAAGATAAAGATATTTTTAAAAGATAAAAATAAATACAAGAATAAATAAATAAAAATGTAATATAATATATTATATATATATAAGAAATTACATTATTAACTTCTGATTAATATCTCAGAATATTAATATATTGATATAAATATAAAAATACACATTTTCAATGAAATAAGCTTTATTACCCATATGCTATATATATATATATATATATATATATATATATATGTATATATATACACACATACAATTATTTATTTTTATATTATTATTATTAATTTATTAATATATATATAGTTTTTTTTTAAATGAACTATTACCACTTTCAGGTGATTCACCCTTAGTGTGTGCTCTATATATTTACCTCTCCAGGAAACAGATTCTCTGAAAAAGACTCAAGGAGTCGGCCCTATACGCAAAGTGGTTCTGAGCAAAGAAGATCATGAAGGACTTGGCATCTCCATTACTGTGAGTTCAACCTTTGATTTAATATGCAGGCTGCTCCATCTAACTAGGCATGATTTTATTTAATGTTTGTTCCAAAATCAAAGTCCTGATTTAATGTTTTACATTCCTGGAATTAATACAGGGTGGGAAAGAGCACGGTGTTCCCATACTCATCTCCGAAATCCACCCCACTCAGCCTGCAGAGCGCTGCGGAGGACTGCATGTGGGAGATGCCATCTTAGCCGTCAACAACATCAACCTGAGAGATGCAAAGCACAAAGAGGCCGTCACCATCCTCTCACAGCAGGTGAGACACACACACACACGGGACTCTTTCGGTTCAGTTTGCAGCTCGATGAGGGAGCTGTCAGATCAGGCTTAGCGTGTGACATAACTTATTATTAGAACCGTGTTTCAGTCCCATTATCACACCTGCAGAGAACCTCCCAAAGGTTAAGATACTCTTTAATTGAGCTTGTGAGGTGTTATGAAGGATTTGAAGAGAACACGCTGCTTTAAAGGGATAGTTCACCCCAAAATTTTCAATTCTGTCATCATTTACTCACCATCATGTTGTTCCAAACACATTTGACTTTCTTTTTTGTTGTTGAAAACAAAATGGTGGCCACTCTTTTCAGTTCAATGAAAGGGAATGAGGACTTGGTCTGTCAAGCTCTAAAATTAGAACAAAATCTAGTTAATGATAGTTTTGTGTGAGCAACCAATGGTTATATTTACTCACTTAAAGGGATAATTCACCCAAAAATGTAAGTTGTGTCATTTATTTATTCACCCTCAAGCTGTTCCAAATTTTCCGAATATCTTTCTTCTGCTGAACACAAAAGAAGTTGTTTTGAAGAAAATGGGTAACCAAACAGTTGATGGACCCCATTGACTCCTATAGTATTTTTCTCCATACTATGGAATTCAACTGTTTGGTTATCGACATTCTTCAAAACAACTTCTTTTGTGTTCAGAAGTAAGAAAGAATCTCATACAGGTTTGGAACAACTTGAGGGTGAGTAAATGATGACAACATTCTCATTTTTGGGTGAACTATCCCTTTAAGAAACATGCACACAGACACAAACTAACACATTTGGGGGGGTTTTTCTGCAGAGGGGGGAAATCGAGTTTGAAGTGGTTTACGTGGCTCCAGAAGTGGACTCTGATGACGAGAACGTGGAGTATGAAGATGACAGCGGACACCGCTACCGTCTGTACCTGGACGAGCTGGAAGAGGGATCAGGAGCCAATCACAACAATGGCACTGCTGACCCCGCCTCTCTACAAGGCAAGTCCATTGAATGAATGATTTTTCTTTCTGGAAAATGGCCCAAAAACTGAACAACAATTTGTTTTACAGCATTTATTAATACATGTAAATGTATAAATATACTATTATTCATTGTCAGTTCATGTTTGTTTATAATACATTCATATTTTAATCTGGCAATTTATAAATATACTACTGTCCTATCTCAACTTATACTATTGTTTATTGTCAGTTCATGTTTGTTCATAATATATTCATATTGTATTTTTTTTCCCCAAAATTATGTTTTTTATCTTTGATGCTGATAAGGCAATAAGAAGTAATTATTATATAAATGAATAAATTATACTATAATTATAAAGTTAATGTTAATATTAACATAGATTAATACATACTGTAAAATTCTTGTTAGAAAGGTAAAAAAAAACAATATCAAATTATTATATAAAAATGTACACTACTGTTAAAAAGTTTGAGGTTGGTAAGTGTTTTTGAACCTTTATTGTATTATTTATTACAATATTTATTATATTATTTCAACTTAAAATAACTGTTTTATTTTGTAATATATTTTAAAATGTTACAGTTTAATCCTGTGATGGCAAATCTGAATTTTCAGCATCATTACTCCAGTCTTCAGTGTCACATGATCCTTCAGAAATCATTCTAATATGCTGATTTGATATTCTTTTCCAGGATTCTCTTATGAATTGAAAGTTTGAAAAAAATCTTTTGTAACATTATAAATGTCTTTACTGTCACTTTTGATCAATTTAAAGCTGAATAAAAGTATGAATTTCTTTAAATAAATAAACTAAACTTTTGAACAGTAGTGTATGCAATCATATAGTTACAGTCAATGCACCAGTTAATCATTCAAACCAAAGGTTCAGTTAATGGTTTAAAGAAAAATGTGCAGTTTATCTAAACTTATTCTTGATCCTTCCAGCTGTAGGGAAGCACTTGGTGAACAACAGAACAGAGAACGGAGAGAACGGCTTGTCCAGTGAAAGCCCTTCAGACGACAAGACCTCCAAGACAGCAGAGTCTGCAGAGAGTTCCTCTTAGATCTCCAGCCTACGAGAATGACCCTGGAGAGGAGAGAGGACGCAGAGCAGGAAGAGATTAAGACTGCACATGTATTATATGTAACATACCAGATTCTTCTTGTTTCATGCCGTATGGAGAACAGACTGCTTCGACGTCCACTGGAGATGGATGAACCACTGAGAAACACTGAGAGAAGACATAATATTACTCAGTGGCCACATAGGATTGCTTGCAAATGTACGTCACCATCTTGGTTCATAGTTGTAAAGAAACACTCGACGGGACAAAATGACGATCTTCGTAGATGACTAAAGCGATTGGATGGAATTATATGGTATAAGAGTTTCCATTCTTGACTTCCTCTTTTGCGCAACCTCTCCGTGCATTTAATGACCCTGCATAGGTGAGCTGAATCTGCGCTCAGATGTAGAGTTTTCCTTTAACGATTCACGTTTCCTCTCTCGTACTGAAGTAGTGGATATAGCAATGAGTTACTGTTTGCTCAAAGTATATGTTCATGTAAAACATCATTGTTTTTAACCTTTCTGTTTTAACCTAGTGTGAGCTGGTCCTGCTCTAAATCAAAGGCGAACAGGACGATGTTACTTCCTGTTTTGCGCACAGAGTGGACAGTAGGTGACGGGAGAGAAACAACACAGCGTGTCGTAATGACAGTACACGTCCACGTGCGATTACATTTCTTTGCTTTCCACACATAACGGCTCAAGAACAGCAGTGGACGAGTTTAAATGGGCCATTTAATTGATCTAGAATGAGTTTCGTAGAAGAGATGTCCAGGTCATATTTTCATATTTTGCCCCCATATATAGAAATATATTCCCCAAATTCTCATCACTGTAACATGGTAATTTTTAATTCAGGAAAACTTTACCCTCAAAGTTTAAGTTCGGATGTTCAGTTTAAAAATGTTCAATTCAAAATAAAATTATTTGTTTATATATTTAATGCTGTCAAATCGATTAATCATGATTAATCACGTCTAACATAAAAGTATGTTTTATATGCGTGTGTGTGTGTGTGTGTGTGTATATATATATATATATATAAATGTGCTAAAAATGTCAACGCAAAATAACAATAATAATTTGTCCTAAATTCTCTCTATATATACAGTATAAAGGCACACGAATATTTACAAACTTTTGTTTGATATGATTAATCACAATTAATTGGTTTCACAGCACTAATATATAAATACTTTTTATTTATTTTTATATTTGCATATGAGTAACTTTTGTAATGTGAAAAAATCTGTGAGCTACTGACAATTGGGGAAAAAGGGTGAATGTGCTTATTTATCATAATAACAATATTAATGAATTGCCCTAAAACCAAACCTCTTTTCCTTTATTTAAAAAAAAATGACCTATATTTTTATTTTTTATTTTAGAGTGAAATATGACTTTGACCTTTCTTGATTGTTTTTTTGTTTTTTAACGAGATATACCCATCTGCAGAAGTATTTTTGAGTGTCTTTGCTGAACAATGACCTGATAGTGCCATTGGAATCTACTGTATTAACAGTGTCTTTAGAAAAGATACTGATATTATCTGGTTAGGGAAGTGGACTTGCATTTTTACACAGCAATGTAGCATAGCGTTATTTAATCCAAGCCAAACTTTATATCCTGTCAAAAACATAACGGGTACAGGAATCAAGAACAACTATTCAGCCCTATTCAGTCTCAGAATGCCTCAAATCATTACTGTATAGATGATAAGAAGAGGTTCCTATAATCAGCAGTGTTGCTTTCCTATCATTGAGTTAATTGACATATCACTTTCTTCTCTTACGCTGTTTTCTCAATAGCATCTTCAGCTTCAGCCATCTAATGCTCCAGTGTCTGCACACTGATTACTCTATATTTAACTGAATTATGGGCTACATAGCAATAAATCAATTCCTAAACACGTTTTACTCTGCTGAAAGAGAAAATGCTTTAACAAGATGGTTTGATAGGCCAGTTTTCAGCAAGGAAGGTTGAAGCGTTGATAGCTTGAGTGTTAAATATTAAATACTCATAAGGTATTTGCTTATATCACACATTTAGTCTGATATTAATCACCCTACTGTAATGGTCTCATAGATGTTATGCAGATGAGGGCAGTCAGGACAATCTTACGTGGGCTGGTTTAGTGGACTCATGTTACCTTCATTTTGTTGTTACTGAGTAGTTGATCTGGGAGATGATGCTTTCCACACTGCCAGTGCATGGCACAGTACAGATGCAACTTTCACCTGAAGAAACATTTTCCCTCTTTTTAGCCATTCTTTTTTTTGTCCTTCTAGTTTGTGATTTATTTTTCTGTTAACTGTGTCATAGGAAATGTGCTTCGGAAACACAGGAGATTGGGAATAAATGTTTCACATGTTGTTAATATAGGACGTGAAATGTTTCAATAAACTTACATTTATTTGCCCAGAGCATTGTGTTTTGATTGAGGTGTTGATTACAGGGCGTTATTATTACAGGTGAGTTGCAGTACCTCATTGAAACATGAGGGGGCAGTACGGCTTGACGACAAATTCACAGCAGTATCATAAATTTGTCAATCTTGGGGTTACTTGATTATTCATAATTTTGTAGAAAATCATATGAAAATGTATGAAATATGATACATCAGCCTTTTGAGGAATGGTTATTAGTAGGCTATCTCTCAATCATTATGTTTCATTGCATTAGACCTAGCCTGTATGTTTAGGCCCCCCGCAATAGAAACTACAGAACTTTCATAAAACTAAGCATTTAGTTATCATTTTACCTTAATATTGGAAAATTTAGTGACAAATTATATTTATGTAGCCTATGCAGGCCTATGCAGTTTCCTCCTCGAGTAGGCTATGAGCTGAGCTCCATATTTTCCTACATCACAGGCTAGCTACTACATGAGCCATAAAAGTCTGATGTATCAAATATGTTTCATGAATTGAAACAGATTAAACCACGAGATCAAAGGTTGTCGCAACTCTCTCTTTTTTAGCGCAATGCCTCGTGTTTTTAACGAAGGCTCAACTCATTAATATGAACATGGCTGGGCGCTTCGGCATGGTAATGAAAGTAACGTGATATCGACCTTATTCATATTCATAACCTAGCAGTGCTCGTTTTTTTACGCGCAGGTGTTAACGGATCACGCACCCTAGCGTGAACTATCAGCCCGGCTTCCACAAAGACCTCTCTCACACACACACACACACACACACAAAGCCGGTATAGTTTATGGCTCTAATATATTTGGTAGGCCTAACACGTAATCATGCAGATGAATAGCATTTTATAGCCTAATGTAACTCTTAAAATGATGGTAAGCGCTGCTCTTTTTACCTGGTCGATTGCATGTGCATCTGTGCCAGTAGGTCGGGCCAGCGATTCACTAATGTTCACTACAGTGCGCCTGACTGAACGGTAGATTTAAACAGCAGGGTCACCATCAGCTGCTGCCCTATAACTAACACCCCAGCGTCACATTCCTGATCAATCTCCCACTGGGACACCTCTTGTGTGACATCCTGCTTTCACCAAATAATTCACATATTTTAAGGCAAAAGACCATCACAGGACAGACTAAAATGCTGGTGCTTTTAATCAGGGTTTAGACGAGCACAAACACAGAACTGAGATTCTCAGTGGCAGAGCACTTCAGCTCACCAGCATGGCCAGATCAAACATTAACCATCAAGCACATCCCCCAGAACATTTCACAGAAATTAAGACCTGCCAGTAATCTTTCACAAGGATTGTCCTTTAAACAGCAGCAACTCCCAGATCTGTTGGATGCTTAAAAGGAAAGTTCACTCAAAATGAAAATGCTGTCATCATTTACTCCAAACCATACTTTATCTGTTCTGTAGAACACACAAGAGAAATGTTTTTTTGAGAGCTTGAGAGACTCTCGCTTCAATTTTATTGGAAATGCATTCTTGATAATTTCTCCTCATGTGTTCCACAGAAGAAAAAGTAATATGGGTTTGGAATAAAATGAGAATGAATGCATTTTGGGGTGAACTAAATCATTGACAGCACAAAGTGACATCTCATTTAGCTTTTTGACTAAATATACATTTCAAAACTGTACATGCATATAGACAATCCAAATAAAAACAGGATCTGATAAGAAATTTTAGTCTGTTATTGCTCAATTTGCACATGGAACAAGGGAACAACACATCAATATTCAGCATGGTGAAAAGATCAGATAACCTGAGATTCAACATTGTTAATTGCACACAGCAGAATGGGATGGAAAACAATCCAAAATGGCTGAATCTAACAACCCTTACACCCAACATCGACAAAAAAAACCGAGTAGGATGTCAAAATCAGATCATCATTTCACTTCCATTATGGAAACAAGCCATTTTTTTTTTTTGCATAAACAAAGTTAGCTTCCATTTTAGATTGCGTTAAAATAGTGTTTTCACCTCATTTCATGTGTTTTGATTGGTGTAGCGCTAGTTGGAGCCTCTAGGTCACCTTTTATGAGAAGGACCAAAGTAACTGCTCAGGAACTGTGAAGTTCCCAAAGATCTCCCACTTGCACCAGGAGAGCTTCTGATCTGCTTGCTTTAACATCTTATTTTCTATCTGTAGACCTTTGCCGATTTTCAAACAGCTTTGTATTGTTACAATGTTGGTAGTACAGTATCTGTAAATGAACGGTTTATACTCTTTCTCCATGTTACCTTCACCAGACCCCCCGTTTGTTCACCAAAAGTCCAGAATTAATGCAAAAAGTGTCAAAAGTCTTAAATTTGCTGACAAATAAACAGGTATTTCATGGTGCAGGACACATGGAGAAAGAGCACACATTGGTCATTTACATATATTACATTGTCATAATACAAAGCTGGTTGAAAATGTTCAGAGAAGAGCATAAGAAGATTCAGATAATGGTAAATTAGTAGAAAACATGAAAATCTGGTTTACATTCACAGTTTGTGTCCGAGTAGGGAACAAATGCATCGTCGCAGTTATCCCTGCAAAATCTCTCCATATTGCATTTGATAGAAAATAAAGCTGGAACAAAGGACAATAAAAAAAAAAAAAAAAAATCTTGATTCGTCAAGACAAAGTATCTCACATATACAAAAAAACGTTCAATTACACAAACTGATCACGGCCTCCACTGTCCTTTACAACTGCAGAAATACAAAAACAAGGAGTCCCTCATACACAAATAAGTTAAGAAGAGTCTGGAGGTGATTTTGTTGAGTCGGGTAAATCAGGAACATCACAGTATGGTGGTTCTCAGCTTCCCTCGGAGCTGCTGCCCTCCGGGTCGGGTCTGAGTCCAGAGAAGGGCAGTCTGACGCAGTCTCTCGGAGTGGAATAGCACTCCTGCTCCGGGGACTTAGTCTGGGGTCTTTGGTACGCCGAGCAACTCCCGTTCTTCACGACGGGCTTCTGGATTTTAGGGCTGTCGTAGATGTCCTCTGGGTAATTCCCCCTGTCTAGTTTGACTTGGGGAGTCTTGTAGCCCCCAGCCAGTCCTCCGATCACTTTCCTACAATTACTGCCCTCTACTGCTCGAAACGACGGGCTTTTGTTTAGTACCACCCCTGGGACGCTGTAGCTGGGATCAGGAAGGAAGGGATCTTTGCGGAAGGCGTGGCGCTCGATGATGGGCGTGGCGTACTCTGGCTCCTGATTGGTCAGTGGCAAGGCGTACTGGATGCCCGTCTGCAGTTGGTCGTAGTGAGAAGTAGCCTCGCCGTCCTTGTCTTTGGCCTCGGTGTCCATGGGCCTAAACGTCGAGCCTTTTCGAGACACAGTGTCCGTGCCAAGCATGAGTGGCTGCTGGTATTCGGCTTAAGAAAAAGAAGAGAGAAATAGTTAGTACTGGAATAGTTACCCAATAAATGACTCCGCGTTTACTGGCTGTGTTATTTTAGTATTCAGTATTAGCTTTTATTTTTATATTTCCAGTTTTAGTTTTTAAAAATGTGTGCTTTTGTCATTTCTATTAGTTTTCTTTAATATTCATTTTTGTTTTTTTATTTAAACATTTATTTCAGCTATTTTCCAAGGCAACATTTCTAAGTTTTTCATCGAATAATTTTATTTAATTTGATTTCAAATTCAGAAAACAATTTGCAGTAGTTTTAGTCAGTGTTATCATTGATAACTAAATCTATAACTATATATAAATCATTATTTGAATTTGAAACTAACATTAAAATAAGAAAATGAGAAATTTTGCATGGGCCACTAGCTGAAATAAAATAAGTTTAAAATAACTAAAACTAAATTAATTAAAATGAAAACAAAAACTATATAGGACATAAAAAATAACTAAAACCAAAATTTAACTAAAATGAAAATTTAAACTTTATTGAACTTTACTACAATGTAATGAACTTTATTTTTTGAGTGAACTATCCCTTTAAACTTGCTCCATGCCAGTATAAACCAGGTTTTGCTGTTCTTTGGTTTATTGTCTAGCTATCCTGAAACATACCTGGCTAACCAATAAGCCATGATCAAAAATATGGAACCATAAACTCTTATGGCATCAAACATGAAAGAAAATATTATAGCAAAAAGGAAATCAATGAAACGTTTCAGTATTTGCTCAAAGAGACTCCAAGTTAAGCGCAAGGCTTGAAATCGGAGCGCCTGTAATCTGTCTGACGTCTTGCACAAACCTTGAATCATCAATAATTACAGCCTTGGAGGAGAGTAGGGGGAAAACTGACAATTAAATATCAGCAAGCGTTTCCATCTGGCAAGCATTCAGGCTGTTACAACTATTTCAATAAGGTTTTTTTTTTTTACTCCCTTGGCAGATTGGAGGATGAAAAACGGCCTACAAGTTGAACTCCTTTATAATCAGTCAATAAAAAACTCAGCTTGAGAAAGTGTGCCGTCTCCTCTCAGACTTCAGCTGCGGCCAGAAAAATTAAACTCATTGAGTCCATATTTGCAATTGAACACAATGTCCTAACAAAGCAATAAAACAAATCAATATATCATATCTCTTTATGTTAAATATTTTTGTTCAGACTATGACAAGCAAACTGTATTATGAGATATTTTGTTGGTCACTTGGGCTCGACTACAGTCCCGTCTCAGACGGTAGCTTCATTGTTGGGGAGTATTTAACTAAATTAAACTACATTTTCAGTTGCATGCTAGTTTTGTTGCTTTAGATTATTATAGTCATTTATACTATTAAAAATAAATTTTTGTTTTTATGTTTTTGAACAAAGTTTCTTATGCTCACCAAGGCTGCATTTATTTGATCAAACATATAGTAGAAACTAGAAACAGTAATATTGTGAAATATTACAATTTAGAAAAAAACAACAACTTAAAAATATATATGTTAAAACCTGAATTTTCAGTCTTCAGTGTCACATGATCCTTCAGAAATCATTATTATTATTATTATTATCAATGTTGAAATCAGTTGTGCTGCTTAATTCTTTAGTGGTAACTGTGATGACTTCTTTCAGGATTCTTTAAATGAACAAAAAATAAAAAAAAACAGCATTTATTTGAAATCAAAATCTTTCGTAATATAAAATGTGTCTAGTGTCACTTATGATCAACTTAATGTATGAATAAAAGTATGAATTTCTTTAATGTGCAACAGTCTTCCAGCAGCTTTCTCAACACATGTTGGATCATCAGTGAGGACAGAAAACATGCTTGATAATGGATGGGACACTGTAAGAAACTAAATCAAGTTCGGTCAATCTTTACCTGCCATTTCCCTGGTTACCAGGTCCAGCTTCTGGATGGGGTCTTTCTCAGAGCTGTATTTGATGGTGAACTCTGTGGACTGGTGTCTGGCGAACGGCTGTTTTATCTGTCTCCAACAGCCTGTAGACAAGAATCATTTATCTGTCAGCCAGTCTCTGAAAGATGGTTTTATCTCTGTGCGAGTCAAGCGGCTAAGCCTTAAATTATACACGTCTGAAAGGGCAGAACACAACATATATATTGGGAAGGGATCTGTCATGAGGACTAAAAACATTTTTTTTGAAAATCACATTCTATCCTTCAAATATGGTGCAGTCACATTTTATTAATGCAAAGGTGTGCATGATATTCAGCATTTTTCGTTATTCTGAAGGAAAAGTTCACCCAACAACTAATATTTTGACATTATTTACTCACCTTCAAGCTGTTATAAATCTATACGACTATTTCTTGGGTGGAACACAAAATGAGAAATTGCCGAAAACGTTTAAGCTGCTCTTTTTCACACAACTAAAAAATAGGTGGAGACCAGTGGCTCCAAAAACAAAAGCACCATAAAAGCAGACCATGTGCTCTATTCCAAATCTAAAGTTATTTGATAGCTTTATTTGAAAATAAACATATAAATCACAGATGATCACAACAAACAAAGTCTGTTTGATATACAAAGCTATCATACTGTTTGATAAGCACACAGTTGTATGTAAAACAGCAGTTTAAAATGTTCTGATTTTGGATGAAATATTCCTTTAAGTGTTCTTCCAGCCAGTTGAGTTAAAGCGAATGTTTTACCTGTGTGATGTGTCTCTGCAGAGCCGTACGGGTTCTCCTTTGTCTTCTTACTGTGGGACAGTGAAAAACATCAGCGTCAGAGACACAGGTGGCAGATTCTAGTGTCTCTCGCCACCTTCATCACTCTTAAACAAGAGAAGATGCCTTACTATTCCCCTGAAACATGTCCATAAGAGGTTTACATTCATCCATCCTCATTTCCCCACAATGCCCCTGTCCCTGAGCCCTCTCTCGGGGGACTAATGCAGCTGGCACATCTCCTGACACTGACCTTTGACCCCCGACCCTGCTTTATCCCCCACAGCCGAATCTAAATATCACTGCAATGTGTTGCTGTGGAATCACAACATGCTCACTCATATCAGCTTACACTCGCTGTTTTATTGACACCAGTGGCTGTGGAATCTATTAGGGCAGGCTGGGAATCACTGGTGTGTGCACATACGCAATGCTGAGACTCTCTGTTGTGTTTGATAACAGGACTAGTAACAGACGGTAACTGAACTGAGATAAGCCTGCTGTGCTCCAGTGAATCTTAACATATCTGACCCTACCTCCCTCTCAGACACAACACGGGAAACACAGACAAAAGTCACAACTTTCATCATTAGGTCAGTTCTGATTTCAGGTTGACTTTAAAGAACAAAATTACATATACAATTAACTTGAAATTTACAGCCTTTAAAATCCACATAGGTGCATGCACAATTCTGCGGAGATGCATCGTCAACTTCATCACTGCAGCCGTAAACACAGAAAACACTAGTTCATTAACAAATTATTAAACTGTCAAGAGTCTCCCTGCTGTTTTTTTCACGACACATAAGAATGACTTTTGCCGGTGCGCTGTGGGAAGCTTTATACGTGCACTTGAACGCTGATTAGGATATGTAAGCAATTAAAGGCTCAATATTATGATTTGGCTTATTCATGTTCACGTGTGATTAGTCGACTAATCGCTTAAATTAACGACAAAAAAAAGTCTTTAGTCGAGGGCAGCCCTAGAAAATATCAACAAAAATGACAACTGAAAAAAAAAAAAAACTTTATAAAATTGACTTACTTGTATAGCATTTTAACCAAGCAGATTCCCACCAGGATCAGGACCACAAGGAGAATGGTGGGCACAATTATTACAACCAAATTAACTAAAAAGAGAAGAAAATATGAGATGTACAAGTCAGAGATGAGGAAGAAAAACAAAAACACCCTTTGTATAAAATGTAATAATATAATATAAAAATTAAGATATTCTATTATAGTTTTTGTTAATATTTTGAATAAGAATTTATAGTTTCCGTTGTAGATTTGTAAAACTATCTCTAGATTTTAAGTTTTAGTTTGTTATTTTAGTACTTCAACTTAAACTAAACAAAAATGAGAAATGTTGCCTCAGCAATGAGCTGAAATAAAACAAGTTAATTTTTTTTAGTTAGTCAGTTAATGCTTATTTTATTTCAAGTAAACTTTTCAAGTTGCGGGTTTAGTTAACGATAATAACCCTGAGGTAGATGAGGACAACCAATATACTGAGAGAAATTGAAATTGAAATTTGAATAAAGTTAGGTAGGAAATATTTGCAGATTCTCAGACATCTATCCAGTACTTCTGTAACATAATCTGTATTAATGAATGAGTGATTAGTGTGTGTTCTTCAAACCGTACCTAGATTAGCCTGAGAGGGCACTGGTTTGGTCATGTCATTGTGAATGGGCTGTGTAGGCTGGGCCTCCAGTGTCACCTGAGACGAATTCACTACATGAGGAAAAACTGAGGTTTAGTGAAAATTTTATATGAATAATGAAATTGTAAAGCCTTTATGTGTCTGACACGCACCTGGGATGGGTTTAACAAAAGGACAGCCCAGTAGCTGCACTCTCATGCCAATTATTCTGTGCCACTGTTGAGGTACGACACGAATGCTTCGTGCTACGATGGAGGGATGGAAGGTGTTGCGTGTTTGGTGGAGGGTGTCAGAATTTCCTTCAAAAATCTAAGGTAAAATACAACACTGCAACATTAAAAACATGAATGATACACACTGTAGAACTGCACGATTCTGGAGAAATTAAGAATCAAATTTTTTTTTTTTCAAACAGATCAAGATCCTCCTACGATTGTTAATTGCTGCAGTCTATTAAAAATTAGTAATTCTTCATTGTTTCATTACTAAATGAATCAGGGTTTCTTGAATCTCTTTAAAGGTGCCATATGTAAAAATTGAGGTAAAAATATCCAAAAAATGAGCTACATGTGTCAAAAGAATGAGAAGAAATAAGTGCAATGATGTCATTAAAAAAATTACAAGTTATAGTGCTGCCGAGATATAAACCTGAATTAGCATGCTAAATGACTAGCCCCGGCCCGGCCGGTGTCATAATACCAGTTTCGGCCATGGTAGGCGGTATGCGGGCAACATACATAACCACCAGCCAAACTGCAACACACGAATAACTCGCACGGCTTGTGGGCGTACTTGAACCTGATGTCAATCGTGTAAAGGACAAAAAAGGACTTTGGTACAGCCCACTACTACATTTCAGTTCAGGGAAGAGTTAAAAAAAAATGATTGGTCGATATTATGTATGAGGAATACATTTTGGTAAGTTGCAGCATACTGTATCTTTCAACAGTGTTTGTGTTTTTTTACTATTAGCTAGTAGAGATGATCGGTTCACGTGGGCTAGGCGTGCGTTACATCTCTAATCTCTAAAAATCTCCAAATGCTCCACGTGAAACTGCGGTCTTACTATCGTGTCAATTGATTTGATTAATATGCGCGAGAGAGAGTGCAGGACCGCTCTCGTGTTGTTTGAAGACGTGAGAGTGCGCGCGCGCGGCCGGGGCTCTCTCTCTCTCTCTGCTCGTAACGCGCCCTGTCAAGCGCAGCGGCAGCAGTCATTCTATTCTACATCCCTCACCATTCAAAATAGTCTTTGGCGGGACAAAGCGGACTATTTGACGGTTTTAGAAGATTAACAACCTGAAACTAAAAAACAGACTAGAGTAGGCCAACTTTCTGGAGGTATACTGCCCCCATCTGGTATGGAATATGTGGAGTATGAATTTATTTTTTGACATAGGGCACCTTTAATGAATGATTCAATGACAATTTATTTTAACAGTCACTTGTCGCCACCTGGTGGCAAACGATGTAATCGATACAATCCTTATTTGAAGTGCCATCAATGTTACTTTCAAAAGGTGATTTGCTCTTTTATGATCTCTTCCATACACAGTGTTTAAATCTAAACTATAAACATTTATCCCAGTTCTTCTGTGATAGTATAGTTATTTTTGTTACAAATATTCATATTGAGTGGTTAAAAAGCGGTTTCATACATAAACGTGACATCTGCTCTCTGGCTCAGCGGCAGCGCAGACGCAGATCTCAATGTTCTGGTGTGATTTTGTCAGTTTTAATAGACCGAGGCGAATCATTGTCGTTTAGGAATGAATTGCGTGGATGTTTGAATCCAAATCATGAATGTTTGAATAATTCGTGCAGCTCTAATACACAGACAGTTAAAAGGAAAATCTGAATTAATAAATGTCTCTGGTCTCATTGTGTGATTCATTAGTGCTCTTTATTCAAAAGAAAATTCCTAAATTTTTTGCAGCTGAAGTAATATTTTTGATGCCATTTGGCGAGGGATACACATTATGCAATTATAAATATATAAATATTAGGGCCGGGACTTTAACGCGTTAATTAAGATTAATTAATTACAGACTTTAACGCGTTAATTAACGCCATCATTGGTTTTAATCGCTTATTTTTGCACCGCGGAACGTTTCTCACTGGATGAATAATATTCTAATTTTCCACTAGATATTTTCCTCTATATCGAATCAGCAATTGTGATTTCGGCGCGCTCTGCAGCAGCTGACCACCACTGAGGAGCGAATGTACAGTGAAGTGACATAATAACTGCCAGATTCAAACTGTGCTTTCGCGCTGTGGCTGAGCCAAAGACGGACGCGTTCAGCGCTTGTCAGGCTATCACAACTGTTCAGTGTTTTTAACCACATAATGTTTATTTAAGGTTTTAGACATATAATTTATAGCAAAACAACACATTTATAGTTTGTAAAATACACAATGGTGTCTATGGAAGCAGCTAACAACCCATTCAAATATATTTGCTGACGGTTTTTATTCATATCAGACACACAGTGTAAATAACCATAAAGTCAACTCTATTTTTCTCCCAGTTCACCGGCCACTTACTTTCATGTATTTCGGGAGAAACTGATGAATTGACGCGCTGTAATAAATCCAACAGACCGGAATCTCTGAACTGCGGCCCAAACACGGCGCCCATCTCACGTTACAGATCATTTATAAAGATTTTTTAAACAACAAAACAAACTCACTTACACATATTTGAGAATCGGAAAAGAAAAAAGTTGATGACATGGTAAGCAAGTTTGTTAATATTTAGAAATAAAAGCGCTAGCTACATCTGTCATACAGCGCTATTTTGGCTGTGGTGAATCACGTGCCAAGCCTGACGCGTCACCCTGGAAACCTTTTTTACTTAAAAAAACTGTTTACAGAAGGTCTTCCTACTAGGCTAGTAGGCTACCTGAATTTCTAAAATGTACACTTAATGGCAAAAATTGCACTGGTCTGTTGGACTTGGTTGAACAAAAATAAAAATATTTTGTTGCTTAAGCTTATGTATTCAGTCATTATTCAATGGTATACTAAAAATCCATGTGAAAAAAATTACTTCTCACTGTTCTCAGGTCAAATATTTATGCAATTAAAATGCGATTAATTTCGATTAATTAATTACAAAGCCTCTAATTAATAATTAGATTAATTTTTTTAATTGAGTCCCGGCCCTAATAAATATATATAACATTTCCAACTATTTCCTTTCCAAGTACCTTATAGTAGAAGCTAAAATGCCATTTAGGGTTGTATTGAATGTATGATGATGGAGTGATATAAAGACAGTCTTACCATATCATCAGAGTTATTGTACTGGACAAATGTCCGCCAGCGGTTCCTCTCCTTGTACTGGATCTTGTAGTTTTTCACAAAATATTCGATGTTTGCGATGGTCAAGCCTGTTGTCAGAATGCCTATGAAACAAAAACACGACCCCGAATTATTTCATTTGAAAAGCACTAAAAACTACCGGTCAGTTAAATGTCTAGTCACACAGCATTTCTCCTCAAATGCTCCAGAGGTCATTCTCCTGATACAGTGATGCAAGCGCTCAGCCAGCTGAGGAATGTGACAGCACGTAGGCTAAAGACTTCACTTCAGAGTGCGGCCCGTCATCTGCATCACGGTGGAAACCTGCGGTCGGCCTCTGTCGGCTACAAAACACATTCCTGAGGGAAACACTCAAGTGGCATGTTCCCAGCAGACACAGAAACACTGTTATTACTTCCTAACATTAACTACATCACAGACGTGAGGACACCGCCGTGATCATAAGAGCGATTCAAAGTGTGAAGCTGTGAGATTGAAGTGTGATGACATGAAAGTTGAGAAAGGAAGTTACTCATCAGAGAAAAGCTTGAAGAGTTCAAAGAGATGCCACTATATAAAGAAAGTCAGGAAGCAAAGCTAAAGAACCAAAGCTACAAAAATTAAAGAACCATTTTTAACTCTTTTTGTGGTAAAAGAGGAATACACTGAAAACTAAACAAGCAGTTAAAGTGGAGTATACAATGCAGAATTGCGGTTCTAAATTTTTACTGGATGACCTGTAGTTATCCCACTTCCTACGTGAAAAATAACCACTCAAGATCAGACATTCGACGCTGGTGAGAAGTGTCAATTTATGTAATTTTTAAAATGGCACCTACTAAAGCAACATTCCATTGGTTGTTTTGGAGAATTACAAGTTACAAGTCTGGAATATAGCATGACTGAAGCGTTTTGTGTTCAGAAGTGGGATCATTTCAATATGTCCCATTCCGAATACCAGTATTACCACCAAAATCCTGCAGATTTAGTAATCCTCAATACAACTGCAAGACGAATTACTAACTAATTACGTACAGTATATCCAACTTGCACACTACACAATACACACAAAGATTGGGGTTGGTAAGATGAATGTTTTTGAAATAAATCCCTTATGCTCACCAAGCATTTATTTATTTGATCAAAAATACAGTAAAATTGTTAAATAATATTGTGATTTTAAATATATTTTAAAATGTCATTTATTCCTGTGATGACAATGCGGAATTTTCAGCATCATTACTCCTTCAGAAATCCTTCTAATATGCTGATTTTGTGAAACATTTCTCATTATTATCTTTTTTTTTTTAGAACCCATGATACATAAAAAAATAAATAAAAAAAAATCAGGATTATTTGATGAATAGAAAGTTCAAAAGAACAGCATTTATTTGAAATAGAAATCTTTTGTAACATTTTAATTGTCTTTACTGTCACATCCTTGCTGATTAGTAATAATTTATTTCAAAAGAAGAGAAAAATCTTACTAACCCCAAACTTTTGAATGACACTGTACATTACAGTAATTTTACCATGTTCAAGGGTGGTCCTAATAGCTCCCCTTAACCGTGGTAAAATGGCTTTTTGTAGCTCATTGCTTTCATTTACCATACTCTCTACAGCAATGTACTTTTCTTCAGGGAAAAAAAAACATGAATTTTTCATGCTTGTTGACAAAAGCTCTCTTAGAAAGCATTGTGTGAATGCAGAGCGGTGACCCCACAGATAAAGACATGCTTTTTCTCTAATTTTATTTAGCCTCACAAATGTACCCAATGTCCACAATGATAACAGTGCTTCCTCTTTAAGACGGGCCGGTTTCACTCAGGGTCATCATGTCCAAAAGCGCAGATTCCCTACAGAAGACAAAGTGAGCATTCTTTTGCTCCTTAAACTGTGTGAAATTAACTCGGTTGTGCTGTCTACAAACAGTCATGCTCAAAATAAACGCATGTCCGGCGTGTTCCTAAATTTAAATGTGCTTTTGTAAGAGGGTTTGTATGTGTGATGAATGGACACAGAGAGGGCCTTTCTGCTTTTATGCAATACCAGGAACTGTTATGCAGATACCAGTTAGTTGTTGGGGGGTGGGGGGGGGCGCTCATGTGCTCCGGGTGTGTAATGCTCCTCGGCACTCCAGAGCCGATCATGAGAAAGACCTTTTGTGTGGATAATTACCCCACTTAACACCCTCTGGAAACCTTGGGTCTTTCGGACATGTTTGTGTGTGTGTGTGTGTTGGGATCTGAAGGTGTGTTCAAGCCATGTCGTAATTATGGAAATTACGAGTTTCTGAATGAAAAAGCGCTCACACATCCTCCCTTAACTCTTTCCCCGCCATTCAGGTGTTGACTAGGGCTGGGTGATATGGCCAAAAATATTATCACAATTATTTTCCATATCATACAATATCAATATTTATGCATAAAGGAACCAGAATGCATAAAGTTAGATTTTTTTATTTTTTATTACTTAAAGCAGAGGCTCTGTTCTTTCTTTTGACTGTTGACATATTCATACCAGGGGCGTAATTTGCGGGTGGGACAGGTGGGACATGTCCCCACCACTTTTTGCCAGGGTCGATATTGTCCCCACCACTTTCTAAAACCTCTCGTGGCACGGATGTACCAATAGAAATAAATAAAACATCTCCAGCTGGCAGAGCATTCATTTCGTTCGTTTGTTAAATAATTCATTTAAATCAAATCAAGTGATCAAAGTGCTCGTTGCCGCCAGTGTTACAGAGTTATCTCGTGGCTCACGCACCGTCTTCACATGCACGCGCGCTTCAATCCGTTTCGGAGACTCTTTGTTCGTTCCGGTGAAATCACAAAACAAGAATGTACACAAACGTGTCCCTGCTCTATATAATACAACCACTGATGAACACATTCGGTTTTGATAAAAAAATAAAATTAAAAAAATTCGTGCGGATTAGAAAAAGAACCCAAAACATCTGACATGCTCGGCAAAAGTTCTACCACTGGACCATTAAAGGACACACGTTCATTCATTTACGCGCACGCGCACACCTGTCCCACCCACTTTTTAAAACAAAGTTACGCCACTGATTCATACAACAAAATATTCTGGGGGCCATTTGTGAACATGATCAGAAATGCTGGTGGGCAACTTCTTTAGTAAATGCTGGTGAGGACAAAGTTACATCTCTGAATTTTGAAGAGCTGCGACTTGTACCACGTGACCTACCACCTAACCACTGTAGAACATCACGGGTTGTCATCTCGTAATTAATTATGAAATGGTGTGAATGCAGAATTATAGCATTATATTTCTCTCTGAATTACAGACAACCTATTCAATTATGTGCATTGGATTTGGATTCCCATCATGCAGGAAAACCAAACCTGCACATTGAGGAGGTATCAAAGAGGAAACTGGCACAGTCAGGTTACCCATAACAAATGAAGTAAATGAGATTTACCTGTGATCCTCCTCTTTTCTCCAAGATCAATCTGTAGCCACTGTGGCTGGTTATGGTTGAGGTCATCAGAGATAGCCTGATGGGTGCTGTTAGGGGACCAGTCGACTTCAGACCCATTGGAGGAGATGTTGTGTGATGACAAGCTTGTAGTAGAGCCCACTGGATGAAGAACAACAGTCTGTTGGCTGCAATCTGTAGGAGAGAGAGCACTGTAGTCAAGAACACATTTACAATTAAGCATTGACACTATCTTTCAAAAGTTTGGGGTCTATAAGAAAGAAATGAACAATTGTATCTATCAAGGATTCATTAAATTGATCAAAAGTGACAGTAAAAGACATTTATAATGTTACAAACATTTTCTATTTGAAATGCGGTTCAAATAAATGCTGTTTGAACATTCTATTATACATCAAATATTCCTGAAAAAATTATGTATTACAGTTTCCAGAAAAAAATATTGAGCAGCACAACTGATTTTAACATTGATGATAATAATAATAACAATAATTATTGTTTCTTGTGCAGCATATTAAAATGATTTCTGAAAGATCATGTGACACTGAAGAGTGGAGCAACGATGCTTAAAAATTCAGCTTTGCATCACATGAATAAATTACATTTTAAAATATATTAAAATAGAAAACAGTTACTTTAAAATAACAATTTTACTGTGTTTTTGATCAAATAAATGCATAACAAATTTGAAAGTTAGCCTAAGACTTCTTTCAAAAACATATAAAAACTAACTTTTGAATGGTAGTGTAAGTGTCAGATATCTTGGTGATGGTAACATATAAATGAATTCCAAATAAAAACCTTTAATAAAGACAAAAACAAACAAAAAAAAATACATTAAGAACATGAAAAGAGTCATGTTCGTTATAGTCGTGTCTAGGGTTTTCTTTTGACATAATAAAACGCACATGTGGAGCAAAAACTCAGTTACATGTACATTGACTCAACAGGAAGCCCTGAGCTCTTAAAATACCCACCATGTGTACAGTTAAATGGAGACGTATGTGCTATGAACAACAATATTACAATAAAAGAGGGGGGAAGGCTCCCACTTCCTTTAAAGAGAGAAAAACAGGGCCAATACATCCTGTTGCTTAGCCCTGATTTGGCTAACACTATCACATTCCACACATTTAGCATATGTGGGCAAAAGAAACTCAGGAAGAAGACAAGAAGAATCCCAGCAGGAGGTCGGAAAAGATCCTCCGATTGAAGTTTCTGCATTCTCACAGGTACAGTGGGATCCAAGTCTATGAACACTAGAGAAAATGCTTCTGTTTTTCTTTTCAAATGATTTTTTATTATTACCTAGAAATAGCAAGGAAACTTTACTTTTTTCAATCTCAGAATTTCAACATAGTATCTGGACTTCACTGTAAACACTTTTGAGTGTTTAGTAAGTATAACATCATACAATTGCACCTTATTTCGTCAGCTCCCTTGTCACGTACTTTTTGTGAGTGTTAGCATCTAACTAGGGGGTTAGTGAGGGTAGGGTAGCAGTCATTGCTGGGCTGTGCTTTAAGATAATTGGATTAATGGGAATCAATTGATATGCATCGACTGGTATCCACACATCTATCAACTCTTGTCATCAGGAACCCCTGCAATACATTAACAACGCCACACTGAACACAGGTCCACTTCTGACCAGAAGAGATTAGGGTCACATCGATCAGAAAAGGTACTTCCATAAATCTATAAGAACATCTGACTAAAGCTTGTGTGTGTATCACTAAAGCAAACAGTAACCAGTAAATGTATCCAGGTTGTCAGTACGATATAATGTAATGTAATAATGAGAGAAGGTTAATGGGTTGGACAAAATACAGATTTTAGGGTCCCTTTTAATTGATAGAATAGATAGAATTTAAAAAAGTTGCATCCCACAGGAAGATAATTTTGAATTGACAGAAATGCAGACATTCAACAGTCACACAAAAGTGATATTTCATTAGTCCAAGTAGTTATTTTTAACTAATCCTGAAAAATAAATGTATTTTGTGAAAAAAAAAAATTAGAGGGTTTATTCACGCTAAAATGAAAATTCTGTCATCAATTAGTCATCCTCATGTTGTTCCAAACCTGTAAAACTTTAATTCATCTTTGGAACACAAAAGAAGATATTTTTTATGAAACCTGATAGATTTCTGACCCTCCATTGACAGCCTACGCAATTACCGATTTCAAGCCAGAAAGGTAGAAAAGAGATTAATAAAGTAAACCATGTGATTCCAGCGTTTTATCCTCAGCTTTATGAAGCAATGCGAGTGCTTTTTTACCACTTTATTTACAAAATATGAATCTCCACCGCCGCTGAAGAGCCAACACAACATTAACGCACTGTGGTGGTCTCATGAACGCACATTGGAGATTCATATTTTGTAAATAAAGTGGTAAATTATGTTTGTAATTCATTTTGCGCAATCAAAGCATTAACGTCGCTCCATAAAACTGAGGATGAACCACTGGAGTCACATGGTTTTCTTTAATGATGTCTTTACTACCTTTCTGGGTCTTGAAAGTGGTAGTTGCGTAAGCGGTCAATGGAGGAAGAAGACAGAAAGCTCTCAGATTTCATTTAAAACTTCTTCATTAGCGTTTCGAAGATGAATGAATGTTTTGAACATTTGAAACGACAAGAGGGTGAGTAACCCTTTTTTTGTGAACTAACCCTTCAAGTTAAATAGTGTCACTAACTAAATTGTTTTGCATAACTTTATAAAAAATACTGACAAAAATGTATTATTTATAAATTCATTACTATATTGAGTAAATAAGTGCAAACAGGGAAATTAAGTGTTCTTCCATTTGCAAGGGGAAAAAAAACGGAAATAACTTTTAAATATAATGAAATAAATTAAAAAGTTCCTATTTTATTTTCTCAAATTCTGAATTTTTTATTTGCAACTGCAATCCAGCAATTCAAGTCAGGAATTTGCAAACCATTCTGAATTCAACACTCTGCACAACTGTGGAAAACGAACATTTGGAGCAAGTGTTGGCGCATGCATACGTGTTTGTAATTTGATTCATCAGCACGTCCGCACAGGTAAATGACAACCGGTCTGTGCCGGACTCAAACAGCCAGAGAAAAACAAACTCAGGTGATAAGATATTCCCACGCCTTCCCTTCACCCTGATACAGTGCAAACAGGGCTTAACATATCCGAACTGGTAAAAAAAAAAAAAAAACCTGTTAGACTGCCACATAGTGATTAAGCTACTTCCTTTTTTGCAGAGGTGCAAATATACCAGTCAAACAAAACTGTAACACACAACGGCACGGCAGCAGGAATAACAGCAGGAGGCTAAACCAATCAATGTCACCACGGTCCAGGAAATAATAGGATTAATCCCACACCAATATGTGGACTCAGTTCACATCACCACTGAACCATAAAACAAAAGTGCTTACCGTTTGTCACAAATGTGAAGAGGGTATCAGACAACGAGCCACTGAAAGACATGGAAAAACAAAGATATTAGTGAGCACTGAGCGTTTTAGACACAAAAGATCATTATTGCAGAGATTAATTAAGGCCCTGTCATGTGAAAGTAACGCCTACAGAGGCCAAGAGGGAGATTCCCATTGTCAACCCTGTTGTGTTGCCAATTTCAGAGGATCTCCCGCACTGGATCCCGCATCTCCCCCTCTGACAGGAGAACTGGGGTACAGCTGGGCCGGTGAAAAGAGCAGTGTGGTGGTAATTATAGGGGAACAGGCTGGGAAATTGCATCTCTGTCAGCCATTACTTAGAAACCTGTCATTTTCACAGGCTTCCTGGATGTGATTACTTTTTCATTACTTTTATGGCAGTTCAGCAAACCGTTTCTTTTTACAAAGCGGTTTACGCCAGCGTGAACGAACTGAAATAGGATATATTGCGGATGCTGTGCCAATAACAACAACAGCAAAAATCTGAAGCCTGGAAATACAAGCAATAAACTGCTGGTGACAGAAATATAATCTAATAAAATCAACGGCAAAATTAATCAAGTGCTGATCAGAGTCGGCAGATTGAAATAACTGTTTAAAAAGGACAAGCAATAAAACATACGAAAGCCTGAGATCAAAACTCTAGCAATGTAATTACAGGAACTGATATTGATGGTCGTTATTCAGTCACGTTAAAGCGGACCCTGAAAACTGTTACATCATCAACATAATCAGATGATGGATTAAGTTTCATTAATCAATTGGTTTGAGAAATGAATGGCGAATCCACCTGTGCAACTTCACCAGGTTCATTTGCATCTTTCAAATGAGTTATTTTTTGTAGTGCTAGTAAAAGCAACACTATTACTACTTCTCATAGTTCAGTTTAGTTCAATAAAATGAAAAATAATAATATAATTATATAATTAATACTGTGGCGAATGACATCAACTCAGGTGGACACCAACCGCGATCACATGACTCTTTTCAGTGGCTCAATGGAGGACGAAGGCTCAACTCAATGTTTTGCTGACCTTCATAGATGGTGCGTAAAGCAAAAGCTTGAACTATCATTTCACCTGCGCCCATTGCAAATCACGTTGTCTTGACTTCCTTTTCAGCCTTAGCTTTTCCAGACCAGTATGTCTACCTTGGAATGTTTCACCAAGTGTATAGTGTAAATGCAGATATCGGATATGGGTCAATTTTAAAAGATGTAAGCTGGTCGTCAAAAAAAACAGAATATAGTCAACAAATTGGAATTGGGCATCAAGACCTGCAGTGTAAATACATCCTTAGCTTACTCTTAGGAAGCCATGGCCTAGAACAAGCACAGGACATACTAAACCATACTGGTTATTTGGCTGACACCAGTTTGAGTCTGACCTGCATCATTTCCTGATCCCCCTTTTCTTCCTCTCCTGCTCATCATTTCCTGTTTTCACCATCTACTTTTCCTATTTATAAAAGTGCCTAACCATTCAAAAAAAAAAAACAAAAAAAAAACTATCTGTTAATCGTGGATTTGTTGCGTTTAGGTTTCAACCGGATCATATTAGGAAGTATCTCTGGCTCTAGAGAGCTGCCGTTGTCCTCTTAATAAATCACTCCTCAATGGACACTTCAAACACTCCTCAGAGACTATAACGAGAGGCAATCTCGATTTCTTTCTTTACCTACCCCCAATTCCCTGGTGACAAATCTGTGAAAGACCAGCAGTCCAGACAGTGTCCCTGACATTAGGTACTACCTAAACCGTCCATCACGCTAAAGGCGGCAGGAATCGCCACTTAATAATAACTGCTGCACGGCTAGAGAACGAACCAAGGTCACATTCAGCCACAGCCTGTAGTTGAAGCACCAGAATAAGACATGTTGTGACTTGTCAGGGGAATTTGTAATGCAGAATATTTACATTTTTCTAACTGTAATCTAACCGTTTTCCCTGCCAAATTTACAACAAACATAAATGTTGACAGAAACGCACTTAAGATAGATGATCTATGAGGCAACAGTTGCGTATTTGCCCCATAGACTTCAATAGTAAATGCATAAATGTAAACTTTTTTTCATGCACAAGTAAAGCCCACATGCTGATGTCTAATACACCTAAGAATATAAAGGCAATCATGATCCAATCTGAGGCTTCAAGCTTCTGTCATAAAGAGACAACAGAAACCACTGCAGGAACTCACTCTTTTGACTGGATGCCGTTGGCTCTAACCACAGGGTAGTAACTGAGCCCTCGGCGCTGCTCCACTGTGATTGGTCCTCCAAACTGGTCCATGATGACCCCAGCATGCACCGCTGCTTTACACAAAACTGATGTCTGAAAAGGAAAGTACAGATAGCACTCAGTCTCAGACACAATAATGAAGCGATAGACCGAGATTGGCTTGCAAGTCTCTTCTCAACCCTGCATTTATTTGATCACAAAACAGAAAAAAAAACCTGTATATTCTGAAATATTAGAATTTATAATAATAGTTTTCTATTTTAATATACATTAAAATAATAATAAATTTTGTCCAGTCTTAAGTCACAAGATCATTCAGAAATCATTGTGAATGATTCAGAAATCATCTGTGTGATATTGCTTTTATATATATATATATATATATTATTTATTTAAAATCTGATATGAAACTTCTGTCTTTGTGCGTCCATAAAACACACACACGTGAAACTCAAATTTTAATATCCTGCAAAAGTTATAATTTTTAAAAACCACAAATTCAAAATCTCAAAAAAATTTGAATATTACATGAAATCAATAAAAAAAAAGGATTTTAAATACAGAAATGTCAGCCCTCTGAAAAGTATAATCATGCATATGTATATAGTTATATATACACTAAATATATTAGTTTTACCTTTTAATTTGAAATACACAAACTTTTGGACGATATTCAAATTTTTCAAGTTTCACCTGTATGTATATAGTATATGTGTATATATATATATTTGGCAATAATTTCGTTGACTAGATTAATAGTGCATTGATGTTGTGAGCACAGTCTCAGCTACAGTACCATAGTACCATTATGAACACTCCTGGCACAGGCATTTCAATTCAATATGCTCTGGCATTTCATAATTATTAAGACAGACCGCCATTGAACATTAAGCATGCATTTTTTTAGTCACAACATAGATTCATTTAAAATTTCTGACTGACGTGGGCTTTATAATTTCATCCTGAGGCAGCAATTACAGTAATTGTAGCAGCCAGTGGAAATGCTTAGCATTCCTCAGCTACTGCCGCTAATGCTAGCACTTTGTCACAGTAAATGCTGCATAAATAACCTTTCTAAAGTCCCTTTTATTTAACAGGCTAAGTCAGGTAACAAGGCATAGCGGGATAAAGGATCTTTCAACACTAACATTAAGATTTGACCCTGACAGAATGCGCATTTGGTCTAATCATTGCAGACATTTTGGAATATGTATAATCTGGAATTTTTCACTTGCTTATCTGTAATATGACAAAGGTATTCAATTTATGAACAAAATTAAGCAGATTTTTGTCTGAAACGATCATTGATTGTCATTCTAATTTATGGCATCATTTTTAATATTCATCATAACACAAACACAAAAACCACACATTTTACCAACGTTCAAATGCGATTTTGCTTTGAATTCACTGCGATCATCTATTATCCCAGAGATGAAGATAAAAAGAATAGAAATACTTCCGGGAAAAAAAAAAGCCACTTAAAAAAGCTTGAGTAAAATGACAGACTATGGCAGAAAGACTGAGAGAAGAGAGTCCAGTCTCTAAGGTGGTTAGATGCTCTACACTGAGCCCATTAGCCACTTGCAAATCATTACCGTGATGAGGTTACAAAAGACGTATTGTGAGTTATCAGCAGAAACAGATGCTCTGCATTCAGACTGAGATGCTTCATTAACCTGAACATGCCTCCTCCAGTCAGGGCCATAAATACAGCCCTATCTAACTGCTGCAGTCTCTACCTTTGATTTATGACACATAAAAGTTGTGCTGTCCCATGCAAAACTCACTACCGCAATGCTGCAGTGCTCTTTAGCTCGTATTAATATATTGCTATGTGATTGGCTGGTAAGAAACCACACAGAATACCCAAGCAAAGTAAAAAAAAAGCCCCACCACAAGTGATTGATTGATCTCAATCAGCTCCCTATGTTGTGAACCAGTATCTCGTGCACACTAATTTGGTCACTGGTAAGGACAGTGACTCACTACACATTGAGAGTTGGCTCATGTAGAGTTGGCTCACGTGATTTTTGTTTCAAGCTTCAGAACTTTCGTTAAGAGAACAGTGAGCATCGATGCTCCTTGGCTTCCATGGTGGATTGTGTGACTTGAGTGCAAATTTCAGTGCACTGAATTTTGTGATTGAGACAGCCCTAAAATGGTCGACTCCCTGATCAGAGATGATTAAGACGCACCCTTAGATATTCAATTCCACCTTCAAAACAAGCCTAAACAATCTTTTTAGACATTTTAACATTATGGTGAGTGAGTGATTGAATAAATATAAATAAAAATAATATCAAAGCTAAAGCTGCCTATCCGACATTTGGATGCGATTATTTCTTCTTTTTTTTTACCTAATAGCAGTCGCATGTCATGAAGAAGCCTTTACTCTAATGATGAATATATGAACATATCCACACAAAACAAATGACCGCCAATATGGCTAAAATACATCTGGTTGATTTTATAGGGCTAAACCAATGTAAAATTTGTTTTATACTAAATTATTCAGAACCGCCCATTTTACAGAAATAGTGTTTAAAATAATGTTTTAGAGGAAAATACTGGTAATTCTCACTCAGCGCTTAGTTTTGGTTAGACTACATTACATGCGGTCGGGTAGTTGCATATGGTCTTGCGTAGCCAGACCTATAGACTGATGGCAGAAGGTCTGGACTCCATCGCATCTTTCATTGGCCAAGGACCACCCAGAGGCCATATGACTGACATGTAAAGCGACCAATCACATGATTCCGCATCATGTTTAAGGGCGTGACAATGTAAAGTTGTGGAGGACCCTATAATATGGCATCTTTGTTTCCAGGTGGACCGTTAAAGAACACGACGCAAATGTCTCACGGACATCCTGTAGTATTCAACCAATCAGATGACGACTTACAAAATCCTGAAGTGTTTCCAGTTAAGTGTGCCATATGCATCAGCCAACGGTCCGTGGGCATGACGTCTGAGACTAATGGGCTAGCCACAAAAGTCAAAATATTTAAACATCCGAAGCTCAAATTGGACCAGGAAATTCTTGTGCATGTGATCCAAACTACACACAGCTCTAAAAATGAATGAGTTCTGTCATCAGTCAGAGATAGCGGAAAGACAGCTTAAGTACGCAAAGCGCAATAGTAGTGAGCAAGTGCACGTTTTATTTGTTTATTTGCATGCTTATTTGTTTATTAACTGACTGTACAGTGTTGTCATTCATATGTAGCTTTTTTAAGCAAATACAAAGCCCTCATTCTTAACCGTCCTTTGAAAGACCTTTGTATACTGACTAATTCATCGAGAGAACATGAGCTTGAGTCAGATCTCCTCACTGCAGGACGAGCCACAGCATGAAGCCACGGAGCCTTCCAGTTTTTACACAACAATCAATGAAACTTCCTGCCGACAACAAACTCACACACTACCATTCAAAAGTTTGGGGTCGGAACTTTTTTGTAATGTTTTTGAAAGAAGTCTCAGCCAGGCTAAAATTGTTCAATAAAAAAATAACAGTAATATTGTGAAATACTATATTAAAATGTAAACTGTTTTCCATCTTAAACTACAATTTCTTTACTAACTGGAAGAGATGTCAGTTTCACTTATTTGCATGTAGAGGGTGGCACTATCTGTGCTAACAGATTTCAATTCAGATGATTCATTTAGTCTTATAAAGTATTGACAAACCTAGAACTGAGATTAAGGTGGCAAAATAATGAATAAATGTGTGTGTGTGTGTTGAAGGGACTGCTGAATGGCTTTGGTGGGCAGATCCACACCCTCACTGTGGTGGCATTATTTGCCTGTAATCCCAGAGTCCACTGCTCCACCCAATCTACACAAAAGCCAATGTGAAGTAATCAATCGCTCTGGCTCTTTCTAAAGCCCTTCACACTCGCATATCAAAGCAGATGGCAGCAGGGTGGAAATGCGCGCCCTTGTCTTCCATTGTCGTTTAAGACCCTGTTGTATGAGTATTGAGCCTGCAGCCGTGAGTCTGTTGTCTTTCTTGAAAATCTGTGATCCGTGATAGGGGTTAGGACAACTTAAAGCAGAGAGCGTTCCTCCTACCATCACTTTAGTCTGTGGAAATGTATCATTAGTAAAATACAATACAGAGAGATAGTCACACTCTGATACTCTGGACTTTTCCCACAACTAGAATGTGCATTTTGTGGTCTATTCCTGGTCTATTTACTCCATAATATATATATATATATATATAAAATACAGTAAAAACAGTATTATTGTGAAATATTACATTTTAAAATAATATTTTATACAATATTTTTATTTTAATATACTTTAAAATGTAATTTATTCCTGTGATGGCAAAGCTGACTTTTTAGCATCATTACTCCAGTCTTCAATGTCACATGATCCTTCAGAAATCATTTAAATATGCTGATTTGCTGCTCATTGTTAAAAATTGTTGCTTAATATTTTTATGGAAACCGTGATGTATTTTTTCAGGATTCATTAATGAATAGAAAGTTCAAAAGAACGGCATTTACTTGATATATAATATTTTAACGAAACAATATAAGTCTTTACTGTCACTTTACCGTTTACTGTCAAAAAACCTTTATTATTGTTTTAAGTATTAAAACTTTGAATTACTACAAACTATAAGTATATATCAAAAATGTATAGTTATCAGATCATAACTACATTGTTCATATTTCTTCATTATTTTTTACATGATTGTTGGGGTTCAGAACTAACCAAATTAAGTATTTTGCAGATTTGTGACATTGAAAAGTCAGATATTCTTTTATGAAGCACAAAATGCACTTTGGAACATTCTCAAACCACCTAGTCATATTCACACACAAAAAAAATAAAAAAATAAACCTGCATCAAATTAGAAAAAAAACACAATAAAAACTTTTTCACTTGTGGTTTCAGACTTTTGTACCCGACATTATTTTTGCGACTGCAACACAACAGTTTCCCTTCTCACAATGATCAGCAAGGTTTGTTCTACTCTACTTTTGGTTTTTAAGAGGTTAAGCTACGCACATGCAACAAACATTCGATTTAAATGAAAAGGCCTTTTTTAATTACCCTCACAAATTCAACGCAACCAGACCTTGCAGTGACACATAAAGCTCGACCAGCTCAGCTTTCATAAACAGGAAGAGATTTTACCACAATGCAAATCCTTCAGAAAAGCCCTTAACATCTTGAGTTATAGCTCAAAGCCCAAGCACATGATTCATTCCACATCAAACTATCCGTTGCTGTTCGGCCAATCCCTCAAGTAACCCAAAGCTCTGACCCCGATTCGCTGGAGAGGTATGAACAATTACATAAACGCCTTTCATTCAGAGTTCACTGCCCACTAAGTGACCAGGGAGAACAATGGAGCCAGCACAAATGATCTGTCACTGCGTATCCTCGGGGTGTCCACACATGCATACACACAAGTCCTGTCACAACAAATGCCTGACAGACAATGGGACGAGCCATTAGTGCATTCCACCCCCGACTGCCGGCCCGCTTAACATTCCCTGTGAAGGCCCTAGAGGCCTGAGCACCTGTGGGAAAATCTGCCTAGAGCAGCCGCTTTTCTTGGCTGAGTTGTTGCATCTGAAACCTGTTTGGGAAGCACCCTGCAGAGCATCTGCTTGGATGCAAATCCTTGTAAATAACCCCACAGCTTGGCTAATGCTCTTCTGCGGATGCGAAATGAGCTGCAGCATGCCACCCACACCTGAGGAAAACAATGAGACGCTACTCACATGTCTGTAGCCCCGGGAAATGTCCCCAAACACGTCTCCAGTCACCGCTGCACATCCGGCCGGACAGTACTTCCTACAGAGGGTGAGAACAAAGACAAATATCTGCTTACAGCATGTCAGATAATTATAGCTGACGGCTATAGATAAAGCAATGGATAGTGTGTTGATAATAGCTGAGTGAGGAACTAAAAATTATAAGCATTAATGCAATGAGATACAGTCTGAAAAACTGTGACTACTGCCCAGGGTTCATTTTGTATTTTGTAATGTCTTGTGGCTTGGATATATTTCAAAGGAATCGTTTCAGATATGTCTGGGCAATATATACAAAATATTCACTGCTACTCTGACTATTTAAACGCCATTTTTATCTGTATGTACCAAAAGAGTGTGTCATTTTATTTATTTCACATTCCTTCGCCTCATGAGTCATTCGATACATTTCTGTGAATCAGTTGAAATTTATGCCTGAATTCTTTTTTACGACATTGTATTTGTACATTAATAAAAATAATAATTTCATATACTGTGTGTATATATATATATATATATATACACATATACACACACACACAGGTGCAACTCTAAAATTTCAAATATTGTGCAAAAGTTCATGTATTTCAGTAATTCAAATTTAAAGGTGAAACTAATACACTCACCGGCCACTTTATTAGGTACACCTGTCCAACTGCTCCTTAACACTTAATTTCTAAGCAGCCAATCACATGGCGGCAACTCAGTGCATTTAGGCATGTAGACATGGTCAAGACAATCTCCTGCAGTTCAAACCGAGCATCAGTATGGGGAAGAAAGGTGATTTGAGTGACTTTGAACGTGGCATGATTGTTGGTGCCAGAAGGGCTGGTCTGAGTATTTCAGAAACTGCTAATCTACTGGGATTTTCACGCACAACCATCTCTAGGGTTTACAGAGAATGGTCCGAAAAAGAAAAAACATCCAGTGAGCGGCAGTTCTGTGGGCGGAAATGCCTTGTTGATGCCAGAGGTCAGAGGAGAATGGCCAGACTGGTTCGAGCTGATAGAAGGGCAACAGTGACTCAAATAACCACCCGTTACAACCAAGGTGGGCAGAAGAGCATCTCTGAACGCACAGTACGTCGAACTTTGAGGCAGATGGGCTACAGCAGCAGAAGACCACACCGGGTGCCACTCCTTTCAGCTAAGAACAGGAAACTGAGGCTACAATTTGCACAAGCTCATCGAAATTGGACAATAGAAGATTGGAAAAACGTTGCCTGGTCTGATGAGTCTCGATTTCTGCTGCGACATTCGGATGGTAGGGTCAGAATTTGGCGTCTACAACATGAAAGCATGGATCCATCCTGCCTTGTATCAACGGTTCAGGCTGGTGGTGGGGAATATTTTCTTGGCACTCTTTGGGCCCCTTGGTACCAATTGAGCATCGTTGCAACGCCACAGCCTACCTGAGTATTGTTGCTGACCATGTCCATCCCTTTATGACCACAATGTACCCAACTTCTGATGGCTACTTTCAGCAGGATAATGCGCCATGTCATAAAGCTGGAATCATCTCAGACTGGTTTCTTGAACATGACAATGAGTTCGCTGTACTCAAATGGCCTCCACAGTCACCAGATCTCAATCCAATAGAGCATCTTTGGGATGTGGTGGAACGGGAGATTCGCATCATGGATGTGCAGCCGACAAATCTGCGGCAACTGTGTGATGCCATCATGTCAATATGGACCAAACTCCCTGAGGAATGCTTCCAGCACCTTGTTGAATCTATGCCACGAAGAATTGAGGCAGTTCTGAAGGCAAAAGGGGGTCCAACCCGTTACTAGCATGGGGTACCTAATAAAGTGGCCGGTGAGTGTATATTTAGTATATATAACTACACTCACCGGCCACTTTATTAGGTACACCTGTCCAACTGCTCGTTAACACTTAATTTCTAAGCAGCCAATCACATGGCGGCAACTCAGTGCATTTAGGCATGTAGACATGGTCAAGACAATCTCCTGCAGTTCAAACCGAGCATCAGTATGGGGAAGAAAGGTGATTTGAGTGACTTTGAACGTGGCATGATTGTTGGTGCCAGAAGGGCTGGTCTGAGTATTTCAGAAACTGCTAATCTACTGGGATTTTCACGCACAACCATCTCTAGGGTTTACAGAGAATGGTCCAAAAAAGAAAAAACATCCAGTGAGCGGCAGTTCTGTGGGCGGAAATGCCTTGTTGATGCCAGAGGTCAGAGGAGAATGGCCAGACTGGTTCGAGCTGATAGAAGGGCAACAGTGACTCAAATAATCACCCGTTACAACCAAGGTGGGCAGAAGAGCATCTCTGAACGCACAGTACGTCGAACTTTGAGGCAGATGGGCTACAGCAGCAGAAGACCACACCGGGTGCCACTCCTTTCAGCTAAGAACAGGAAACTGAGGCTACAATTTGCACAAGCTCATCAAAATTGGACAATAGAAGATTGGAAAAACGTTGCCTGGTCTGATGAGTCTCGATTTCTGCTGCGACATTCGGATGGTAGGGTCAGAATTTGGCGTCTACAACATGAAAGCATGGATCCATCCTGCCTTGTATCAACGGTTCAGGCTGGTGGTGGTGGTGTCATGGTGTGGGGAATATTTTCTTGGCACTCTTTGGGCCCCTTGGTACCAATTGAGCATCGTTGCAACGCCACAGCCTACCTGAGTATTGTTGCTGACCATGTCCATCCCTTTATGACCACAATGTACCCAACTTCTGATGGCTACTTTCAGCAGGATAATGCGCCATGTCATAAAGCTGGAATCATCTCAGACTGGTTTCTTGAACATGACAATGAGTTCGCTGTACTCAAATGGCCTCCACAGTCACCAGATCTCAATCCAATAGAGCATCTTTGGGATGTGGTGGAACGGGAGATTCGCATCATGGATGTGCAGCCGACAAATCTGCGGCAACTGTGTGATGCCATCATGTCAATATGGACCAAACTCCCTGAGGAATGCTTCCAGCACCTTGTTGAATCTATGCCACGAAGAATTGAGGCAGTTCTGAAGGCAAAAGGGGGTCCAACCCGTTACTAGCATGGGGTACCTAATAAAGTGGCCGGTGAGTGTATATACATATGCATGATTATAATTTTCAGAGGGCCGGCATTTCTAGATTTAAAATCCTTTTTGTATTGATTTCATGCAATATTCTAAAATTTTAAATCTGGGTTTTCATAAGCTGTAAGGCATAATCATCAAAATTATAACTTTTGCACGATATTCAAATTTTCCGAGTTTCACCTGTATATATATTATATAAAGTGTGTGTGTATAAATAAATAAATATATCAAAAGATTGAAAAAATAGAGCAACTTGTGTAAGTTTAACTTTTTAAGGCATCTATATCCCAACACACACACACTCTCACCTGTACTTTGATGCTGGGAAATGACTGCCCATGTCCAAGCATGTCAGCAGCTCTGAGGAGGAAAGCAGAGGAGGACACACAATGAGGGTAAACATGGAGCAGATGATAAGTCTCCACAAAGGAAACAGGCCCTCCGACTCAACAAAAACAAGAACAAAAGGACATAAGCATCACAACAGGATGACAGACCTACTTCCTGCACCTCCATGTCTGGGATGGAAACATATACATAGATATAAACCTCACTCATGCTCACATGACAAAGTCACAGACTATGACCCCAGACAGCCAAACTCTAAAAATGAACACATTTTATATACCAAGCCTGAATTTATATTTCTATGTGTGTGTCTGTGTTCAATTTAGGCCTCACCAAGTGCCAAATTAGAGTAAAAATTGGTGTTGGCATGTAAAGCTGGGAGAAAAAAATAATAATTCTGAGCTTAGTTTTTAACCAGATGCGCAATGACACGGAGTGTGCTTTAGAAACACCCGTATTCTGCTTGCTTCCAATTCCTCATACACATACACCACCACTCGAACCTTAAAATAATCTTTCATAAAGTTCGGAAAGGTTGAAGCGAATTACAAGGACATTTGCAGTCTTCATTTTTGGATACATTTTTCATTTTGTTCAAAAGAAACATCCGTAAAGGATCTGTAAGCATCCAGATGAGGGAAGAGGGCAAGCCACGGCATGGGTCCACTGCACCGTGGTTAACATGGGGGTCGGCCAAGAGACAAGAAGAATATTGGATTCCTGAGAGCTGAAGCTAAACATGTACAAAGTTGTGTTAAGAAGACACACGTTTCCTTTTAAATTAAAGATACCTTTGTGGTTTTCTGTGGAGTATGACAGCAGGAATCCTCTTCCAGAGATGTGCTGGCTGCTACGAAAGCGGACAGTCAGTTCGCTGGAGTCTGTGTGAATCTGCGTAAGCTTGGGCATCGGACCCCCGCAGTACTCCCAGTACACTAGGTGAAAGGGAAGGATTAATAAAAGATTAGGAATTAGAATCATCCTGAAGTATTAGCAGTGAGGTACAAGTCAGACCTAAATGAACACCAGTCAACTTGTAAAAAATATTGTAAGAAGAGTAAAACACCAGCCAGTTGGCCAATAACTTAAATAAATAAATAAATAAATACATACTTGCACAAATTTAACCGTCAAATATCAATTAAAAAAAATGAAAGCAAACTTTTTTAGCAAAAAGGTGAAAATAAATAATCAGGCATGGTTCTGAACTCAATCAACAGTCTCTAGTATTCATAAAAGAAAGGTGTAGATAGAAGTCATTTATGAAACCAAGAATGCAGAAATTGTGTTTTTTTTGTGTGAAAATTTATGACATGTCTGCTGACTGAAGGATGACACGTCCAACACAGATAGGTTTCTGATAAGCTCTAAAGAAAATCAAAACACTTTAATCTCTAAAACATTATGACCGAACGCACCAAAAGGTCAACACACTAAGAAGTGTGAATGACACAAGTGTCAAACTCTGCACCAACAAAAAGCTTTAGTCATCCCATGTCTCTCAACTGCTGTTTAAGAATGGCTCTGAGAGGAATTCCAGTCGTTCCACAGCAGGACGCTTTGATCAGTGAATGTGGCTGAGGCTCGACTCTGACACCATGACAGCGTTTCTGGTTAAAAGGGTTGGCAGGGGAGGAACCAGACACAGTGTGGGAAGATTCATGTCCTCCAGGCTCTTATTCTGATGCTGTTAATTCTACACACAGTTAATTAACTCAATTGTTCTGGCTTCAATAAAAACACCCACTGCTCTGGTCTATCAGAACAACATGTCAATGTAGATAGGAAAATAATGTCTCCAAAGTTAATAATCTATGGGTGCACAAAAAGAAAGGCAATACATCTTTTCTGGGCATGATGACCAAAAGAGACCTGTAAGATGATAGGCTAATAATACAGAATAGCCCATTCACTTCGAGTGAAGCACTACAATATCCTTTTCCTTCCACATCCATAATTGACAAAACAGTAGGTGGGCAGTTTCATTCACAAAGTGGTACAGATGTAACCTGGGGTTATATATGGATTTTGGAGAGAACAGTTAGAGCCAACATCCATATATAACCCCAGGTTACATCTGACTGTACCACTGTGTAAATGAAATTACCCACCTACTGTACTGATGAATTTCTCACATCTACCAGGGTCTGCCAATGACTAGAAGGAAGCATAATACCTAAAGTAAATTACTTTTTTTTTAAAGCATTTTTAAACTTTAAAGGAATTCAGAATGTTGGAATGGATCAAACAAAACAAACAAACAAACAAAAAAAGACTGGCAAATACAGGAAATGGAATTCATTTAAAAAACGATTAAATTGTTGTTGTTTTTATTTAATCAAAGGTACCAAAATTCCATTCATAACCAATGGTCATATTTTAGCAACTGGTAAGACATTTACCTAATCTAATTCAGGAAAATATTTCATAAATGACTGACATGAATTGTCTTGTTACCTTATTAATTGAAATGCAAAAACTTGCAAACGCTATACATTTCTTTTTGAATAGGAATAGTGCATAAGTACAGAATCTGTGCACATTTCCTGTTCCAAAAGAAATGCATCAGACTTCATCTGCAATTACATTTCTTTTTACAAAAATTGCAAAAACAGCAAGCTCATTCAAAGAGAAGAAATGGGAGATAACAAGTGACAACAATATCCTCAAGGAAACAGGCAGAATTGCCAACATTTCACCATAATCTCTAAAACATCCTCTGACACACTGGCCTCTGTGGTTTCCTCTTGCTTTACAGTAAATGTATCAATGTGTGACTGGTGCCGACTCATGGTAATGCTCTGATTTAAAGTGCTTTACTCATGTTTACTCACAGTAATGTGATCTAGAGGAGTTTAAACTGACTCAAGAGCATGCTCAACTATATCACAATATGATTGCACAAGTTAGAACTAGGCTTAAATTAGATTTCTAAATATTTCCTACAGGATTCTGTTTTTGCCCAACACAGCAATATTGTCTGAGGTTTGGGAAAACTGTTTGAAAAATAATCATTATGTTTGGTCCCAAACTTCACCTTTAAATTCAAATACAGCTGTCAAAAAGCAATATACAAACAAAACTTAGACAACAGAAACAACTTAATCCATCATACTTTCCATTAATCAAACCCTGATGCAAAAGACAAAAGACAAAGACATCAAAACACAAGAACCTGTGCCATCAATCGCCAGAGAATATCTGGTTTTCAAATACTGTTTGACCCAGACACATGATCTAGTGACCACTGGGGAAATCACAAGATAATGGCTGAGGAAACATTATGTAAGCAGCATTTTCATTGCATAAATGATTGAAACAGCTTACCATTTTCTGCCCCATATGATCCTTTTAGAACCTTTAAATAGTCTGACTCGCAGTCCTTCTTCTCCAGGTTCAGGTCTCCAAACTTGAGGATGATCGTGTGGCCGATAGGTACACGGACACGCCATTCACACCAGGAGTTGTTGGGGTAAGTTCCTGGGTAGTTCTTGGAGGACAGGACACCACTCTCTTGGCCCAGGACATAATGACCACAGCCATCATCTGTAAAGTAATATGAGAATTTGTTGTAATGAAGCATGGTGAATTCAGACCCAGGAGGAACAAGACTAACATTTTAATGTTTAGTACTTTTAAAGGGATAGTTCACCCAAAAAGGAAAATTAGCCCATGATGTACTCACGCTGAAGCCATCCTAGGTGTACATGAAATTCTTCTTTCAGACTAATACAATCGGAGTTATATATAAAACATTGTCTGTGAAATGTGAGAGTGAATGGCTGTGAATGGAAGTCCATCAAAGCGCATATTCATGATTAAAGGGCTCGACACGGATCTGTGGGGGTTAATAAAGGTCTTCGAAAGTGAAGCGATGCGTTCGTGAGAGAAAAATATCCATATTTAAAACTTTATCAACTAAAATAACTAGCTTCCGGCAGACAGCCGTACGCATCAACTTGCGCCAAAAGAGTAACACTTGAACTTGACGCACAAAGTACACCTCTTGCGGTTCAAACAAACAGGCCTGGGCAACCGTCTTCGTCATTACGTTGTGTGTCAAGTTCAAGTGTTACCTCTTTTGGAAGCTAGTTTATTTTAGTCGATAAAGTCTTAAATATGGATATTTTTCTTACACGAACACATCGCTTCACTTAAGTAGACCTTTATTAACCCCCGCAGATCTGTGTCGAGCTCTTTAATCATGAATAAATGCACTTTCATGGACTTCCAAACTCAAACAGCCATTCACTCTCATTATCGAGCTTGGAAGAGCCAGGACATTTTTTTTAATATAACTCCGATTGTATTAGTCTAAAGGAAGAATGTCATATACGCCTAGGATGGCTTCAGGGTGAGTAAATCATGGGCTAATTTTCATTTTTGGGTGAACTATCCCTTTAAGTCTCTTTATGTTCACCATTTTTGCAATTCAGTTTGGTATCAATAATGGCACAAAGAAAAATCACCTTACAAGTTTTTAAAGCTTATCCCCAAATTTTAAAAGACAATATTATATTGATACAAGCTTCAGACCCGTTCTCTCTTGAATCAATCAGCAATCCAACCTGTTATGTAATGGCAAGTGCACATAAATGTCTGATTCTGTTACAACAAAAGATTTCATGAACTCAACAAGCCAATGCATGTCAACCTAACATAACCAAATAATATATCAGCAAGTAGAAAGTTTAATTAACTCATTGTTTCAACATGCACATACCCCTTAGAAAAGTCAAAGCACCAGAATAAACCGCTACTACAATTTTTGAAAATAGAAGAAAAAGACGACACATCACATTTAGAGAGGAAATACGATCTCTAAATAAGTAATGGAAGATTGTTTCTGCCACTTAATCAAAAAAGCCAAAGGTAATTTCAACTTTTTCATTTCACAATTCAGATTTTCCCCCTCACAACTGAGAGTTTATATCTCACAATTCTGACTCTCACAATTGCTAGTTTATATCTCATGACTGAATTTCATAATTCTCAGTTTACATCTCACAATTTAGACTAAAAAGTCTGAATTGTGAGATTAAATGTCGCAATACCTTTTATTTCATCCTTGATCACTTAAAAAAATAGTTAACTCAAAAATAAAGATTTGGTCATTATTTAGTTACTCCCATTTAGTTCCAAATCCAAACCCGTGACTTATTTCTTCCATGGAAAATAAAATGAGAATGGTACTTTAGGCTCTTTTCCATGCAATTTGTCCTCACGGAGACTAAAGTTTTCAAACTTAAAAACAAAATTTTCTTATAAGAGTTTATATATTTTTTTTTAAATAAAAATCTGAATTGTGAGATATAAACTAAGAATTGCGAGAAAAAGTCAAGAATTGTGAGATAAAAAGTCACAACACCTTTTTAATTTTTTATTCCATGGCGAAGACATGCATCCATAGATCAGTGACAAAGGTGGTGTTAGAAAATGTCAGCTGCCGGACACAAGTCTTGTGGATGATCCCAGGGTGAAGAGCTCCCACGCTGGGGGGTTAGCGCATGTATATGCGCATTTGTGCATGTATTGTCAAGACCACTGTTCGCTGATATGTTATGGCTCCGTTATGTCACTGTCTCCCATGGTATAGGCACTCACACCTGTGATGGCACCACCAACTACTCCTGTCCTTCCAGACAGCTGAGTCTCCAGCAGCCACGCAGGAACTTGGCGCTGATGTATGCATATAACAAACTCAGAGACCTCAGAGTTTTGTGACATTGAAGGCATTCTTAAATGACACAAGGAATGAAACAGGACTAATGCTATAAATAGCACCTTTTTCTAAGGGAACATTCGCCCACACTAACCCAAAAATGCTTTCTTTGACCTCAGCTGGTACTACGTCAGTGCTAAATACTCGCGGACACACAGTGGCCTTTGTGGTGGCGTCTGAACTCCATCCAGATGTAGGGCTGGGTCGTGCGAAAAAAAAAAAAGATGAAATTTAATGGATGGAAAGTTGGAAACCTCAGGGCAGGTGTAGAGGAATGACATCACATGTTAATCATGGCCATGCAAACAAACTAAACCACAACGACTACACAATAGATTAAATAATATTTTGGGTTATTTATTAAGAATTTCAGGAAAGTAGTAGATGTCAAAAATAATATTTATTCAAAATGACCAAAAGCAGTTGTAGCTCACTTTTGCATTCATTCCAATGGGGAAAAACATGGTGGAGCTTCTGAAACCAGACCTTTCAGCATGTTGAGGAACACCTGGCAATCGTCTGCCCCAGGGTGGAGCACAAATATTCACAACAGAGAGAGTTCTGCATGTACAGACAATCCCACTGTCGCCTAACATGCACCAGCTATGGGTTCACACTGGTAGGATATTCAATTCAGCCTGTGATACACTCTTAAAAATAAAGGTCCAAAAAGGGGGTTTTGAGATGCCATAGAATAACTATTTTAGGTTCTCCAAATTACATTTTAGTGAACAGTTCTTAAAATAACTACTAGTGTAAAGAATATTTTAATAATCTGATTAAACTTTTTTTTCCACTCTAAAGAACCTTTTGTGCAATAGAAAGATTCCATGGATGTTAATTGTTCTTCATTGAACCATTAATGCTAATTAATTAAAGAACCATTATTTTTAAGAGTGTACAATTAAAAACACTGTGCTTATCAAGAATACTGGCAAAGAGTAATAACTCTTGGATAAACAACTATAATACAAAAAGAAGGGCTACATCAAGAATGATACAATGCAGTATTGAACTGAAGTATTTCACCCTGGCCTTGACTGAAACACTTAGGCTAAATGAATAGTTCACTCAAAAATAAAGATTTGGTCATTTTTTAATCACTCCCATCTTCTATGGAAAACAAATTGAGAATTGTCCTTAATGCTCTTATCCATGCAATTAATCCTTGTGGAGACTAAAGTTTTCACATTTCAAACAAAATTCAAAAAGTAACAAAAGTGAGTGAATTACTTACAGTTTTGGGAACTAAATCATTAAATGGATAGATCACACAAAAAGGAAAATGATATCATAATTTACTCACCTTCAGGTCGTTCCAAACCCGTAAGACTTTCGTTCATCTTCGGAATCGGAACACAAATTAAGATCTTTTTGAAGAAATCTTCTGACTCTCCATTGACAGTCTATCAACTACCACTTTGATGCTTCAAAAAGTTCATGAAGAAATCGTAAAACTAATCCATATGAATTGTGTGGTTAAGTCAATTTTCTGAAGAGACACGATCGCTTTCACATCAGTTGCGGTAAATGGAAGCTCAAGCATGTTCACTTGATGTGCGAGAACCAATGAAGTTTGTTCTCGCGCGTCAAGCAAGTTCAGTTGAGCTTCGTTTGTGTGTGCTGATCAATGTTTATAAAGCTTAAATTCAATATATTCATCATATCCTCCTGAGACTCAGAGAAAACGTTTTTTTGAATTTAGTTTTTGTGTCATCACATTGTTTATAGCATAAGAAACAAAGGGTAAAAATCATTTTTTTTTAAATGATATTTTATTTTTATGTTATGCTATGCTATGTCCTCTGTAGTGGACACCAGGAAAAAAAATTACATGAAATTATATTTATAGGCAAAAACAATGGGATTTTTTTTTCAATCACCAATACATTTTGGGGTTTTAGGATTTTTTTTTACCAAAATTTGTATAAAGAGGATTCTCAACTATGTTATGAAAGATATAAAGAAATGAATTAATACACCATTTTACTGTAAAAATTGCCATAAATTAATATTCCCATTCGATGCAATGCAATACACTGTATTGTGCACATTGATGTGTTCTTGGAGCAACATTTAATGAAAAAAAGAAGTGTAATCGTCGGAGTAATACTTAGCAACATTCTAATAATAATAATAATAATAATATCTAATATTTCATAGGAATATTGATGTATAATTTATTTCCATATTCACTTGTTGTGTCTCCCAAAATGCCTGATAAACATTATTTAAGTCCTGATGTCCTCTACAGTGGACATGTATGAAATCAATGCCCTGTTCAGTAACAGAAAGTCATTTTTTTATTTGAAACCCCATAACGTTTTCCTTAGATGTTGGTTTATGAAATACAATTTGAAAAGTAGTCCGATTTAAATTAGAATTACAATATATTATCATATTTCCATAAGAGTGCTACATTTGATGACTAAATTGATGTCAGACAATTTTAAAAACCAAGGATAAGTTGTTTTCAGGGTGAAACATTCAAACATTTGGTATCTCTGAAAAGCCCTGAATGTGCTCTTTACAGGACACCCAGGTGTGGTGTGACGAGAGATTCACTCAAATATAATGTCCACTACAGTGGACAAAAGTCTATTCCTGGGTCCCGGGAGGATAAAAAAGCGACCGTGTCGCTTCATAAAATTTGGACTAAACTCCTCAATTCATATGGATTCATTTTACGATCTCTTTATGAACTTTTTGAAGCATCAAAGTGGTAGTTGCAGCTGTTGATGGAGGGACAGAAAGCTCTCAGATTTGAGTAAAAAACATAATCTTTTTGTTCATATCAAAATATTAATTTGTGTTCCAAAGATGAACGAAAGTCTTGGAACAATGCACATTTATGTTTTCACATTCCTGAAAACCTCAATCCCTACTTTTAGCAATTGTATGCAAAAGTGCAACCATTCAAATTTCTCGATTTGTGTTCCACAGAAAAAAGTAATAAAAGTTCTGGGAATAGACAATGAACAGACCTTTTATAATTATTCTTGACTGACCTGTTCCTTTAATAACCAAATGTTTCTCCACTCCAGTGTTATCATCTCTGTAATGTACTGTAATACAGTAACCGTATACTGAATTAAAAAGGAGTCCTAAAGGAATATCCCAGCAGTAAAAAGATATTTGTAGTCGGTACAGTAACGCAATGCAGATCAGATGACTTTGACCATCCAGAGACACTTTGACTAACACACAGTCCTGTGAGAGTGATTCGAGGGAAAGTTGTCCTTATGGACAGGCACCGCCAGCGTGTTGTGTCAGCGCTGCATGTGCTATACAGTCAGCACATTTTCTAATGAGCCAAATTTGACATAAAAAATCTTATCCACCGTCCATATCTAAGGTTTAAGGATATCAACTTTACATGTAGCGCATGTTGTATATGTAAGCAAATTTACACATCCCGTTTTAGATTTTGAATCCATTGGAATGTAATGTTTAGAACTCAGAATGAAACGCACTGCGCTCTAGAGTTAACAGGATCTGAAGCTCATGTAACAAAGTTTGAAACATTTTAACCCCCCAGGAGCAACTGTACGTTTACTTACGATGATATACTACAACCATAAATGCATGTTGCACGCAAACAACTCTAAATCCTCCAGCAGTAACCTCTGACGCCTCAGCAAACAGACTCTTTTGTTTCCGATCATCTGCTGTGTTTTTGTTCACTTACCCGGTTTCTCCGCGAGCACGAGCGGGTGAATTGAATATAAGAGTATCAGTCCATGCAGTGCTGTGTGTCCAGACATCTCCACTCGAAACCGCTGTGAATGAGTGGAAAACGCGAGGGCGCATTGGAGAAGCTTCACGATAGCATGTTTACCGGGGGAAACTCGTGTACGTGTGTGTCCTTGCGGATCACCAAATGCCTTGAATGAACTCTTCTTCCGCGTTTCTCCCACAGGCGGCACCAAGCGGCTACTAGACCAGTCTGACGGGTCTGTCTTGTGCCCTTAGGGAGCCTACTAGCCTAGTATAGACACTTAGTATGGAATGGATACAAAGTGATACTGAATAGAAAGAGCATTTAATCTTGAGAAATGCTAGCTATACAAAGTAATTTCTTTATTATTTTTAAGAGTTTTCTAATAATATTAAATACAATTTTATAATAATAAAATAATTATATATTACAAGAATATAAGAATATTTAAAATATAATAATAATAAAAGCACCTAATAAATTGTATCTATTCTTTTTTATAAAACCTATTCGAATGCAGACTTATATAAAAAAAATGCATATACCTATCATTTCATATCTGTGCTACTTTTTAAATGCTTTTCAAATCTAGATATTGTTTTACCCTTGTGCTAGACTCAGCGTTCTAATCGTGAAATATGACAATGATACAATGTTAAATTTACAATACTGATCTAAACAAAGAGAGAAATATTACATTCAATATTTATTGTGTGAAAATTATCTATTTCCCCCCTCAATTTCTAACTATGTCGTCATTTCCGCCACAAACCATTAATAAAGTTTTTCAAAAATTTGTGTACTAAGAACAGATGAGATATCTTGTGAAGATATCATGTATCTTGTGGAGAAAACAAAGAAAAAGCAAGGTAAATATATTATTTTTTATCGTACATCACCTCCCAAATCTTTAAAATGACATTTGCACCAAAATAATTAATGATATGGTTAAAGAAAGAATACCCACAGTGACAGTTCTCTTGTAATGAGTGTATATTTCTAGACATTGTTAGAGGACAAATAAACAAATGAGACACTGTTTTAGAAAAGTTTCTAAACATTAATCGGAACAAAACTATGTTGTATGTTGCTGTAATGTCAGGCAGTGGCTGGTGGATTTCCAGTAACATATGGCCATTCTCCACAGCATATGACACTTCATCTGTGCCAGGAGAGCACAGGCCTGGCTTTAACTTCCTGGGCCATAAAGTTTTATTACGGTCATTATTAAAAACGCTGCAGACAGTCACCGTGCAAAGATCATGTTAACGATAATGCAGTAAAAAGGATAATTTTTGCATGTGCATCTGATAGGCTTATAGCACAGCAAATGTCCCAAAAATAGATTGTTATATATAAAAACTTTTCTATTATGATAGCTTAAGCTATTGCGCTCTCTGCTGGAGAGATATCACAGTCTACAGCCCAGTACAGGTGTTTGTTTTACTTGTTTATTTCCAGGTCCAAAAAATTTTTTCAATCTGAAAAAAAAAAGAAAAGAAAAATCTTTAGTCTCTATCACACCGTTTCAATGCAGCAGTATTTTCTTTTCAGTACCAGTTTAAATGTATGTAGGCTACATATGAAAGGGACATCCTTTAATCAAAATATAATCTTGTAAATTTATTTCTATTGTTTGTGTTAGTAATGTTTTAATAACAAAGAGTCACCGTCATCACAGTGTGTGTGTGTGTTTTTAAGAGAATGGGTTTTTCCACACACAAAAAAAAAAAGGTTTATTGGTTATGATGGAAATGAGAATCCACTATCTTGCAATTCTGTAGCATTTCATAAAAAAAACATGTAAAGCACCTAAACAAATCACAGATTGATCTCTAAACTGACCAGAAATGTTAGATAATGGATTTTTACTGAAACACTGAACACTATGTGTTTTCCATCCAGTGAAAACTATTGTAAAACGCTAGATGGTGCTGTTGGTTATATTTATTTGACAACTAAACAATCTGAAATCATCTAATAGCTCAAGGCAGGTCATTTAAGAGTAGGCTATCATAAGCTCGAAAGTAATTGTAAAGGTTTGAGGTTTGACTGTCTATTCTGTCGTAATAAAAATTTACCCAACTGTGCCAAATATGATTTATTATTATTGTTGTTGTTGTTATTTAGCCTACACATATGAATGCAATTGTAACTGATATAAACACATACAAATTTCAAAATGATCTGCAATAAAAATGTGAGTAATGGCTCATCATTTTGGCACCTGTACTGCCATAAGCACAAGTGCAGCTCATAACTGAATCATGTCAGACGGTTTGAATGAAGACCTGTAATGCAATACGAGCTGTACAACATTATGTCTCATTCACACTTGGGTTTCTACACCTGTTTGAACTGCCCATATAATTGTTAACGGAACAGATACATATTACTGTGAATGATTAAAAATGTTTGTTTTAAAAAGTTCTTAAAAATGCATTAAAGTCTTTCTTTCTTTCTTTCTTTCTTTCTTGATTGAGTTTGGTTTAAAATGAGCAAAATGAAAATGTTCATTTTATAAGAACAAAAATGTGGTTGATATTAGACGAATCAAACACTCAGAAAAACAGTGATTAATTTGGGATTATTTCTGAATGACCTGAACCTAAAAATAAAAAATAAAACAACAACAAATGAATCAATAAATTATAATATAGCATAATACAATAACATTAATAATAATAAATAATGTAATATTAATGCACTCATGAAATGGGTTCAGTAGTGCCAACATCATCTGCCTAATTAAAATAATAATATTATTTTAAGTTATAGAAAGATTTTTTCTTTATCAATATTTCATTTTAAAAGTTCAAATGAAATACTCTTGCTCCCTTTAATGATAACAGGGGTAACTGATGATTACTGTTTCCCTGCTGCTAACACACTCTGCAAATAACACACAATAACACCAAACTGGTTTATTTGAATAAGCTCCTGCAGAGTTCATCAGCTCAATCACCGTCTGACTTCTTACATTTCTTTCATTTCTGCAGAGAAATCATTCAGGACCCCCGTGCTTGAGGATGACATCATGAACAAAATGCTGTTGATGCGATTTATTTATCAATGACACGAAATCATATCAGAAATACCACGAGTCTCTGAAACCACAGGTTAGTATTTCACATAGCCTACTACTTCAAACATGAAGCTTTGCATGGGTTTTTTACTCATTGGCATCACATTCCTCACATGCGATTCTAGTAAGATGAATTTAGGTCGATCACAAAAAGACAAGGGAGGCACATTCCTGTTTACACCTTTAGTTCTCATTTCTTATTTGTGGATATAGTTTCCTTTCCTTGCTTCCTTTCCTCGCATCTTAGCTCCAGCCCCTGTGTATCCTCGCTCATGACTCCTCACGAAGCTTCTTCACTCTTCCTTATTGTCTGTTGTATATAGCGTATTGTCTGCTGCATTACTCAGCCAAATTAGCCTGTATTTTACTGAAATTCCATAATCGTCAGCAAGCTGATTAGATAGATAGTGCTGTGAATGTTTAAATTGTTGTCAATGAATGGAGATGTCAAATAAACATGGTGTCCTCCATGATTCGTGTTCTTCCCGACAACAAAGCACTTGAATGAGACGAGCTCGTAATCACAACATCGGGAAGTATGGACATTTCCGATAACACGTGACGGCAGCATTAATCCGTCGCTTTTCCACTTTCAACCGCTTCTCTCCTGATTTCTTCGAGGTCTATGGGTGGGGAAATCTATGGGCTTTTTCAGATCTAATGGACGAAATAATTAAAAGCTTGCACAATTTACAACACGAAAGGAGACGATAGAAAAACATCAGCTTTCGTTTCTGCTCTAAAAAGCCGCAAGACCACACCGACGACTGTGAGTGTGTGTTAGAAATCAGGAATGGTGAGAGAACATTGTGCTTGGTATGTTTTTCATCTTCAAACCAAATTTAGGTCTTCAGCCTGGCTGTTTGAATACATTCGACCACATAAGCGTTTACACTGTGAAGGCAATGTGGTCGAATGCGTTTTTGACTACCTTTGGAAGTGGTTGAAAGAAGAGATGCTCAAAACGTAGGCCTATTTTGAGTCGCGTCCTCGTGAGCGGATTGATGAAAACGCTTCCCTAATACAAGATGTAAACAGGGAATATTACTTGGATGGACATCTTACTGTATTTTAAATTGTATAGGCTAGAATTCGTTTTAAAGTGACAATGAAAGAAAGAGTCTTATGTGGCAGCAAAAAAATGCAAAACACAGTGGCAGAAAAGTAAAAAATGAAGGAAACTGAATGTGTTTATTTGCCACTGGAGAATTTGATATGCATTTTTCCTTTAATTAATAAGAGGATTGCTGGAATACCTGAGAGATTTCATCGCTAGATAACAAAGAAACAATGGTGTGCGACCTTGGTAGCCCCTTTTTAGATGAAGGATAAGCTATTGACTACACTTTTAAACCGATGCCATATTGCGATTCAGTTTATAGGAGCGTAGAGTGATGTTAAGTGCTTGACGATGGGCCAAAAAACACTCCTCCTTTTTGTAAAAGAGATATTTAGAAGAATGAGGCACATTTTACTGAAGAAAGGCAAGGTTACATTTCCTTATTCAACAGAACCGCTTTTCAACGCAAGGTTTTTTATGTTTATGTAGTGTCATTCCAGTCATTTGGAGTTTTTTTTTTGTGTACCATCATTTTAGACAAACCGAGCCACAGTATAGGTTGAAAAATTGAAGTGACCTTGTATTTGACTTCCATGTTTTAGGATGAAATAAAATCCTTCATAGTTCTTTAACCGGTTTCGTTTATTCAGATTTTAACCTTGGATAGACTATTTTTAATGCATACACTGTAAAAATAAAAGGTGCCTGGAGGAACCTTTTGGGGTTCTTCATTTTGCCACACCGGCAGGACCGTATGTAGATCCTCTAGGGACCCTTTAAAAAGGGCCGGTTCTCTGAGGAACCACACAGGTTTCCTGAGGAACTCTTATATACATTAAGGCACTGTGTGGAACTGCTTTGGGTGCCTCCAGGAACCAAAAAAAAAAAAGATTTCATGTTGTAACCATGGTTACCATTAACTTCTATTATAATAAACAAATAAAATACACTTCCATGCTCTTGGGAAAAAAAGCTAGTAATAGATTAATATCAATGAATCCACAAAAAAAAAAAAAAAACAGTATAATACATAAGCAACATGAATAATCAACCATGTATATATAGGCTATACAAGAAAATACATCTCAACAAAATGCATGGAAACACTCATGTTCCATGTAATAAATCAATGTAAAAAATTAAAATTTTGACTAATTAAGTGTCCATCTTCACTTAACTTTAAAACATTTGTGTTTCAGTCCTCTTGCTAAGTCTGACTTCACTGTTTCCAAGTCCAAAAGCTCTCTGATGCCAAAAACAAACGGTGCTAATATACATGCCTTGTGCTGTAATATTGCTGAAAATTATGAGCCTATCTATACCGAAATCTCAGATGGTTCGTTTTTTTTAGATATTTTGAATCATAAAATGTGGAAGTCTGGGATGCCGTGAGACTGGAGAATGTAATGTACACTATGGCTTTTGAAAAGCTTAAATGTGTGACTTGAATCAACAGTGCTCATAAACGCTGTTCAGTATTCACACTAAACAACATAGAGGAAGTAGAAGAAGTCTTATGTCACAACAAGCAGAAAACATTTTCCACTATAACAGAGTTAAGGTGCAGTAAAATGATCTGTTGTTCTGTGAATTTTCAATAAGAATCCACACGATCAGCAATATCGTGGTCAAAAATGTCACTATGGGACCAAGTTGGTCACTGGAATTGGCTGGATTTGACCAACAGAGAGCTGTGTGAAAGTGACTCCTGTGTGAGCTGTGCTTCATACATTACGTCACTACACTGCTGACAATGGTCAATGGACTTTTTTGCCAGTGTAATTTCACGAAAGTCACAAATGTGAACGCACTTTTACTCGCTGAAACATAAAATGCAATCAATAATTTTGAGAGGAGCCGTTAGTATGAAAGGTAAAGGTAAAGCTTTAGTTTAGGGTCTAATGTTCACTATTAACTAGTTTCATTACCATGCAATGGCAGGGTTTTATAATCACTGAGGTCCCGAATGTGAGCAAATGGGACATTTTTTTATTTCTCTGATCTATAGGCTATGTGCATTTTAACCCTCTGGGGTTCTTCGTTTTCCAGTCACACTCAGGACCTTCGCGGTCAAAAGTGACCGGACCCCTGAAATCAATTTTTATTTTTTTTTCAGTAAAATCAATGACATTTATTTTTGTTCAATAATATTTTTTCTTTCTTTTTTTGGTGTTTTGAGAGAATTTTATGAAAATAATTAATATTTATGCAATAATTATGATACATTTTTTCCCATTGAATATAATAGAAAATTTATATATATATATATATATATATATATATATATATATATATATATATATATATATATATATTATTTTTATTATTTTTTAATTAATGCTGTATTTCAGGTTAAAGTGGATCCTTGGCCTATAGAAAACATTTTTTTTAAATCACATTGGAGCCATCTGGTGGATGTAGTGAGCATAATTATCATGCAATATCATATTTTAACCACTAGATGGATTTACAGCCACTGTATAAAGGCTTGTGAATTCGAGTTGTTTTTGCACATATTTGCCTATTTTTTTCAGGTTGTGGATTTTAATTTATAATAAGTGATTCTCAAAGACTATTTTTGTCAAGTTTTTTGTTTGTTTGGTTGTTTTATTTTATTTTTAAAAAATAAAATAAAAATTATATTATTTTCGCATAGACATGAAAATCACTATCCAAACTTAAATGGTTGTAATTCAAGAATGCTTTGGAATATAGACCTATGGTTGGAGACATTTGCCAGATTATTGTAGAAGTGAAATAAATTATGAAAGTGAAACAGAAAAAAAGTTATGAAAGTTTGAGTTAATGAAAATGAACAATGTAAAAATTTAATTATTTATATTTTATATAAAATATATATATTACAAAATATATATTACTCTAAAACTGCAAGAAAATGAAAGCCAAAAATCTTAAGAAGTTGTGTTCCAAATTTTAGGTTGATATCTCAAAAAATTTGCTTTCAGTCAAGATTTTTTGGCGCATACCAAACCTTTTCACTAGATGCATGGAACGCCAAGCTTCCTTACTGACCATATAAGGGTGCCTCCATTTTCATATATGTTTTGAGTGATCTGAACCATGTATTTCCATAATTTTCATACAATTTATGAAGTAGACATCCTATTCAGAAGTAGTATGGGTGGTTTGACAGTATTTGATTTGAATTCAACCTCTAATAAACACATCAAAAGAGCACATATGTGCTGCAATAGGCCTGGAGGTTACTAGGGAAGAATTCCATCGTTTGATCTTACACTGTGTGTGTGTGTGTGTGTGTGTGTGTGTTCAAGAGAGAGAGACATAGTGTGTGACCTTTGCATTTTGGACCCAATGTCTCCCCTTTATTTGATTCATTGATTTGATTTCACATATTCTCACATTTCTCTGTTACAGTTTCACCAGTCTCATATATCCCTATGTGTGTGTGTGTCTGTGTGTGTGTGTGTGTGTGTGTGTGTGTGTGTGTGAGCATGTCTATTTTGCAACCTTGATGGCTTAGTCTCATACTTTCATATCTGTGTGCTTTTTATTCCTTACATTGATGAATAATTGCTTTTATTTCACACATTTCCCATAATTAGCTTTTGCAATGACACACGTTCATTTGTGTGTGCTTGTGTTTTTGTGTGTATAAGTATGTGTGTGTGAGAGTGTATGTGTCTGTTTTGCACTCTTGATGTTTTAGAGATTCACCCCTTCACTGTTGAGTGCTTTTTTTCTGTATCGTGGCTGATTTGTAGATTGTACGCACAAAAAAACTCTGAATTTTCATATTTTTGCCAATTTCCCATTCATTTCCTATGGGCGGTCATTTATGACCGAAGGTCCTGAGTGTGACTATTTTTTTTACGACCACTTAGACTTTTCAAATCATGTCCCCAATTTTTTTGTGTGTTCATATACCAAGTACCATAAAAGTCACCAAGTTTCGTACCATTCCGATGAAGCTACGATTTTTAAAATTTCTTTATTTAAAAAATTCCGGTCATAAATGACCGAAGAACCCCAGAGAGTGATGTTTTGAAGGCCAAATTGGATAACAACAGCTTTAAAACCATGTCAGTGGGCAGCTGATTATTTTTCTCTCCTGCAGCATCACACTCTTTTTCTCTTTGTTTTTATCTTGTCCTGTCTCTTCCCCTCCTAAAGTTGAGCTTTGACTGATATAGGCTTTTCATTTTTGTCTGTCAGTGAAGAAAGTAAACAAAGGGTCAACTGATTGATTTGGTCTATGAATCATGTTCTCAGACGCGTTCATTTACTGAAAGCTACTAGGAAAGCTAGGTAACTAAGTTTATTAAATTCATTCACAACATGTAGGCTACACATTCATTATTGATCTTATGTAGGCAGCTGTAGACAGGGCTTTATAATCAAAGAGGTCCTAAATTATAGGTTGGTAGGGGGTTCAAATGTTTTATTTCTCTATGTGCATTTCAAGATGTTTGAGGACCCAAAAAAAGGATAAGAAATAGCTTTAAAACCATGTCAGCGGGCAGTAGATTATTTGTCAATACATGCTATCTCTTCATCTCCATCATCCTTTCTTTTTTTAGAAAAGGCTACACTTTTTATTATGTTCTCAATATAGGCTACCCATTCATTATTAATCTTGTGCCTAACATGGTGAAAACAGCTTTGTTAATGTTTCTTGTCCCCTCACAATGACAGTAGGCTAAAGTAATTATTACATTACATGAGTCACGTTACAGGCACATTTTCATTTCAAAATGGCGAAATTAGACAAAACTATATTAGTTTGCGTTTATGAAGTGTTAGGCTATATGATCATATTTTCTTGATCTAGTAAGAACTCTTGCAGTTTAGCTACTTGCATCTTATCTCGCACGCGCTGAATCTGATGAAGCGAACACGAATTTGTGTAGCCTACATTAATCACAAATTTTTAGGGCTAGGCTGAAGCCCCCCTATAAAGGGCCTAGTAGCCCCCCTAAAATGAAAATCCTAGAAACGCCCCTGGCCGTTACTTTCAAATCCGATGATGATCAGCTTTATTTTTATTTATTGTTGTTGTTGTTGAAGATTTAAATTATACTAAATAAATGTAAGCCATGAATCAAACTTATACTAATAGGTTAATAATAGCCTAATCTTATTCTGGCCTCACAGAACCATTGGGTTCCTCCAGATTCTGGCTTTAACAGAGATATTCCAGAAACCACTTAAATGTTAAAAGATCTTACAATAACCCTTTTATAGCATTCAAGTTCCTCTGATTTCCCCCAAAGCACTTCGAGGTCTCATGGTAGGCTAATGAAAAGGTGACTCCAGAACATAGCTCCAGAACCTCTGAACTGAATACAAAGTGCTTAAAAGATCCCATAAGTTCCAGCAAGAACCGCAAAGACTGTCAATGCGACACCACCAAACCCTAGCCTACTAGGAGAAAGAGCTTTGAGGCACTTAAATAACATTTTGAAGTTCCTTGAGTAGGCTAGCCTATCTGACAGGATATTTGAGGCACCTTTAGTTTTTACAGTAGGGTAGCCTACGCGTTAATGTGAATTGATTTTATGGAACATCTTAAATGAATATTATATCACTTAATCAGAGCCAATCCGCCCTATACGCTCACTACGCAAGCTGCGTAGGGCCCCGCAAATTACTCAAGGCTCCGCCTTCCCCTCGTGTCTCGTGTCATAGCGTGTCAATTAATGTTTACAACATCTATGACAGAATGAAGCGAAACTATCCTTCTCGTCACGAAACGAGGAAAAAAAAAAACATGAGAGTGAATTTAGGGAACAACAATAAGGTAAACTTGTGTTCTCTCCTCTCCAAGTTTCAGCAAAGTAGCCTAAAGTTTATGTGCATTTCTATTGTGTTTTTTCGGTATATTGCTATAAGCTGGGCAGGCAGTGCATCTCTTGCATCACTTTGTGCCTGACAAAAGTGAGAGTAAAATACAATTATTTATTACGTTTGTTTTTGATAAACGAAAAAGTGCAACAGTGTTTGTTTACTGCAGCTCGGAAAAGATAACCGCGTCGCGCGAGTGTATCATGCGTTCATATGCGCGTGCACATGCGCGTGCACGAAATGAAACGCGCATTTTTCAAGCAGAAATATATGTGGAGACCAGACATACTGCTGTACAATATATGGGCGTGAAGGATGGCACTTCTCATCAAAGTACACATTATACAGTAGGCCTACATACTTTTAAAACAAGAGACTTAGTATCTAGTCAATGTGTAGTTAAAAACTCTAAACAACTGCACTAATTATGCAAGATGGAAAGCAATGTATTGACAATTTGACATTGATTGACTATTGATTTATAGGCTATATTGAATTTAAAATGTTGATTAGCTGGACATACTGGTCAATATGGATGCACATCCCTCAGTAAATAATAACCATAAATCAAGAATTGCTTCAACACACATGATAAAAAAGTATTTTAGTTATTTTTACTAGGGCCCCTTAGTTAAATTTTTTATCTACCAATGTCTATTTTTGATATCAGGAATTACATGTTCACTTGTACAAAAGTTAGACGTCATCACTCACAGGGATTATTGATATCTGCATCACTAGTTCACTAGTTAAATATTACAAGAGCCAAGCCATAGTATAATTTATATTTGAAAATGTATAAAAGGAAATTGGGAGTTAGTTTGTGATATTCTTCTAAATTTCTAGACAGTCCAAATAGACTGGTGTTGCCCATACTGATGCCGAAAATGCCCAGGCTGTAGAGAGAACCAAAGTTAATCCCAAAAGTCAAAGCTCAGGGTTTATAATTAATGTTATACTTATTTATGTTTACGATAATATTCACTTACTTAATAATATTAATTTCTTATCTTAATATTCTATAGAAAATACTATTTACTATCAATAAATAATGTTTGTTTAAACCTCATTCTGTTCTATATTGTTGTACTTATTCTTTGACTGTTTTGTGTAAAGGAGGGAGGATTGTATTGGGAGCACTGAAGTGTCAGGTGTGACTTTGTGGCAATGGCAAATGGGTTACATAGCTCACGGCGTCACGGGCCAGGTAGAGGGCCCCTTAGCAGAAGTTTGCTTAGGGCCCCAGGGAGGTCAGGATCGGCACTGCACTTAATGAATATTAAACTAATAAACCAAGGCCTTTTGCAATGCAAAGCTTCAGCTTTTTGAATTTACTTGCAATGTGTTCATTTTCAAAAACGTATTTTAAGCATTATTTAAAAAATAACATAAAGCATCAAGGCAAAGTCATAAAGCCTTATAGTTCCATTCCTCCTCATATGAGGTCTTTTTGTGTCTTTTATTGAAAAAAAAAAAATCTTCAAAGTAACCGGACGTTCAAGGAAGATAACAGATTCCTGACCAAACTGTTTCAAATCATATGTGAGCGAGCATTTAGGGACCCTAAATTTACTCCCTCCCTTTACTCTATTAATTGTCTTTCAACGTTGCTGCTTCATAATGGACTTTGAGATGAGGTTTCAAAGACATCAGGAACACTTTTGGAAAAAGAATTTGAGGTGATGGAACTCGCTTTCATGCTCTCTAAAACCCATAGACTCCATTTTGTGAAACCTAGAACATGCTGTGGCGCTTTGTAAAAATCACTATACCTTCATCTGGTTCAAGGTTTTTGATGGATAATAGCTATTCTAGGCCAACAAAGGCAATGTACATGTACGGATAAATCGTGTCTGAGACGAAACTGGTTTAGGTTGACAATGTCAGACACTTAGCCTATTCCGACACTGGACTGAAAAGATGAATGTGAGAAGGAAGTCCAAGGATACTGTGCTTACACTTCTGTTCTGGCGTCTCTTAATATCCTTGTAATTGTTATAAATCCTTAGGAAGCATTAGGAACAAAAACACACTTTACCTCTTTTGACTTTTGACATCAATAAACATTTTACAGAAATTCGGTTTAATTTCAGCTGAGGGATAAATAAACAAGTTCAAACTATAAATAAATTGAAAAATACATTGAATGAAAGTGAATGTGTAGGTTATTTGTTGCTTTCAAGGTGCTTTGGGTAAAAAACATTAAAACATTGTGAAGGTAAAGTCAAAGGTGACGTTAAATTACAGCAGTAAAACATCTATGCACGTTTTCTTCTCAACTTTGATTCAAGCTGGATGGAATTTCTATTAGTTTTTCTCAGTCGCTTTGGTACGTTTCTCAGATAGCAACTACAATTCTCAAAAATACTAGTTCAACCTCCACAATATCTAGAACCTTGTGCACATCATAAAAGCAATTTCTAATTTTTTTGAACAAGTTGCAAATGGTGTGGTACATTTATGCATTTGATTATGTACAGATGTCTGCTGTTTCCTTCATTATCAATTGCTAATGTCATGTTACTCAGAATCTATTATACTGGTTCTCGGTTGACATTTACATTTATTCATTTAGCAGACGCTTTTATCCAAAGCGACTTAAAAATGAGAACCAGAAGCAGTTAAACTAACAGCAGGACAACAAAATGTAAGTGCTATAACCTTTCACAGTTTAATCTAACGCAGAACCCGTACTACTTCTTTTTTTTTTTTTATAATAGAAAGGAAGAGAAAGTGTTAGTATTACTGGAACAAGTGCTGCCGAAAGAGATGTGTCTTCAACCGTTTCTTGAAAATGGCCACCGCCTCAGCAGCTCTGGTTGAGTTGGGTAGGTCATTCCACCAGCAGGGAACAGTCATGGTAAAGGACTGAGAAAGAGATCTTGTGCCTCTTTGACGTGGCAACACAAGATGACGTTATCACAACTTCACTAGCTGAATAGTGAAGTTGTGATAAAGTGTTGGATTGGCCGGGACCACAAGTAGCTCTGTCTTCGCAAGGTTAAGTTGAAGGTGGTGGTCTTTCATCCAGTCAGAGATGTCTGTCAGGCAAGCTGAGATGCGAATAGTCTTAACCCTCAAAACGTCTAGGCATTAGTTCATTGCATTAAATACTAAATGGTTGAACTAGTTGTCATAATGTTTCAAGTATACTTTACATTTCTATTAGACTTTTTTGTAAATGTGTCCTAAATTGATGGATTGCACAGGTGAAACTTGAATTTCACTAATGAAGGGGAATCTAAAGGAATGTCAACTTTTTGCCGTAATGCAAAAGCCGTATCAGTCCACACGGATTCCCGGAATTCAACCGTTTTTGCACTGTTTGGAATCTGAAGGTCATAATTCGAATTTGTACATCCATTAGTCCATGTCCACCTTTATTAACTGGTGAAAGAAAGCACAGCTGTCTTTATCTAGTGGTATCCAGCCCAAAAAAAGTCAATTCATCTCTTTTGAATCTCACAAAAAACATTATTTGATAGGTTTGTTACAATCATTTTATGCCAGATCAGGGCAACTAAGTTACAGCAACATGTGTGATAGTCTAGGTAACACCCACTTCCATCTAGACAAATTTTCACACACACTTCCCACCATACCCTCCCAGTTCTTTTCCTGATATCTTTCCTTCCATAGATATACCCCTAGAAATTTCAGCCATTCCTTTCCCCATTTAACTTCACCCAGGAGTACTGGAGGAGGCTTATATTGCCTAATCCCTATAATAAACCCTTCACTTTTATTCCTGTTGACCTTTGCAGATGAGACCTTTTCTTAAATGTTTAGGCTTTATTTGAACCCTTACACTGTCAGCGTTGGTTGCGGCAGAGATAAAACAGGATCTAAGTACAGCAGTCTTTATTTAGAAATGAACTCAAATCTGCACAAAACTGAATCTCAGGAACAGAACAACCAACTAAACACAATGTAGAACTGACAATGAACTGAAAAAAAAAACCCACAAGGGCTTAAATAAACAGCAAACAAGAGGGGCTTATTAACTAAACACACATGAACAGAGCTAAACCAATCAGTAACCATGGAGACATACAGGCCGGGGACGGAGGAAGACTGAACTAATTAACAACCTAGAAAAACCAATCTAGAAACAAAGACATGGACAGAACAGAACAAAAACAGACTCTAAACAAATAAACTCAAAACGTGACATAAACGCATACCTCAGGTCTTTAGTGACCCGGGACATCATTCATACCCTCCTCCTCATTCATTTTTTAAGGTTAGACATCAATCTAGTATTCCTCAATCAATTCATTATAAAAAAATATATATATAACAAGAAAAACTGGAAAAACATTGTTATATATTTTTTAATTGACAAAGTAGGGGTTCAATTTCTGAAGAATAGAGTTGTCCTGATGAAGGACATCCCTAAGACCCCTATGTATTACAGTTTTTCTTAACACAATTTCTGAAACCTTGCTCCATTTTCTGAATAAAACCTCATCTTCAAAGCACCATTTACAAAACCTCTGACTCCTCTCACAAAATGAAACTTTCACCTCAAAACAGTTTTACCAAATCAAACACTGCTGATATAAGTGATCAAAATGATACACTATCCAGCAGTCAGTAAACAATACACCAAAAAATAGAAAACACATTGTTCAAAACATATAGTTCTCAGGGAGAAGTACATTTTTAATCTCAAAACAAATTTCATATTTTTCCATCATTGTCTTTTGATGAACAAAAACATGTTCTATCATAGTAGCTCAAAATTGATCAGAAATCACTACTCTGCTTTGCTCTTTGCAATTTATTTTTGTTCTTCCTCCTCCTTGTACCCCTATTTTTACAGTACTATACCCTGCATCTCACAAACTTGTCCTTTGTCTCTGTGATACTGCAATTCTTTTTCTTTGTTGATATGAACCAGCAACCAGTCCAAATCTATTGAGCAGTCAGTACTGTTAACAAATGGAAAGCACAATGTTCAGGGCCATACAATTTGTTCATTGTACAGTATACAGCCTACAATACACTGTACTACAGTATACAATGCTAAAAGGGACAAAAATGAAAGGAGTAAACATGTGATCAATGTGCTATTATTATTATTATTTTGTGCTAATATTAGTTGTGACACATCAATTTTGAGTGGTTGTGTTCAATCAATGACATGTGTTCTCTATTTGTATGTGATTGTTGCCACTTGTGTTTACCACTATGGCATTAGAGTGCAGAATGTGTTTTGAGAATGTGTTTAGTGTTTTGCTGAAAAGTCTAAGTGAGATCTGCAAATTGTGTTTTACCATGTGAAATGGTTTAAGGTATTGATGACAGATGCACAATTAGCTAAATGAGTTAAGGCAACTGAAAACTTTGTTCAGCCAATGGGTTTTAGTGTTAGTTGTCAAGAAAAACTGTAAAACTGTTTGACTAAGCCCACCTCCCAACTTTAGCATGACTGATGCCCCAATGTATAAAATATGTATCCCTGATAAAAGATAAATAAATAAAAAACAATTCCAAAAGCTTTGAGAGTGTTAAACATTCCAGTTCAACTGGCCTCCAGTTTTTTAAAAGACCAAGGTCGCCTTTCTTGAGTAGTAAAGAAAGTACAGCGCTTATACAACTATTTGGTATCTCCTTATTTTCAAAAGAAGCTTTAAAGCCCTCCTTGGAAATAACAGTTGCTTTTCTCACCCGAGAGAGAGAGAGAGCGAGAGAGAGAGCGAGTGAGAGAGAGAGAGAGAGAGCAAGAAAGAGAGCGAGAGAGAGAGCGAGAGAGAGCGAGAGAGAGAGAGAGAGAGCGAGAGAGAGAGAGAGAGAGCGAGAGAGAGAGAGCGAGAGAGAGAGAGAGAGAGCGAGAGAGAGAGAGAGAGAGAGAATACAGAATATTAAGAACTATAGCAGCAGATCTGTGACATTGGCATGATTATAAAATAGTAATCTTCTCATGTTAAGGTGAAAATGACGGCCTATAGAATGACCATTCTTGGACCCCATTCATTGACTAGAGAATTTGGAGAGCTCCAGTGTGTCCCGTCCCTGAAAGAGACAACACATCTCCCTTCAGTGCAGCACAGCTGTCTGTGTGGAAAGAGAATACCCAGCAGCACCGTAACCCGTCACATCAATCTCTGCCCGCTTGACAGGCGCTATGCCCACCTGTTCGTGGGCACTGCTTTCCTGGCCACAGCCTGGGGCTACGTGTGTGACAGTCAGGGGTCTGGCTGCTTGTGCTTTTCAAGCCTTAGATTACGCATGTGCACTTTTATGACATAGGCTACTGTTTATGTCACAATCTTTTGTATTTTTATATCCAAACATGGATGACATTTCAAGCAGGACCAGCATTGTGATACAGTATGACTTGCTTTACTACATCTAAATCTATTTTGTGGTCAAGTTTTTAATGTTGTTTATATGTCTATGTGACGTTTTTAATGAGGTTTAAAACAAACCATGTGCAAATTCATAGTTCAACACCGTTGCTGAGTATTTTCACCTTAAAACTGCAGTGAACCAAAGACAGTCTCAAAAACGCAGTTTGAAATCGCTGGTGTTTCTGACATCACAAACTAGGCTACCTTGTATCCAATTACGTCACGTACGGGCGGCTTTAGCGTATCATTAACTGCTGAATAACGGGGGAATCTCAATAGAAGCAAGGTTATCCCGGTATATGTTTCTGTTGATATTTAGCAATATAGCAGGGGGTTCATGTATATGATGTATATTACGATGTTATGAATGCTGTGCCTTACTCCATTTATTTTCTACGATGTTCAAAGCGTTTCTGAGGATTTTTCGAAGGCAGTCTGACCCTGAGATAGTGAACGGGAACATGGCTTGTGTAACATTAATATTATTAGCTGTTTGATAACGCGAGTCAGTCCAAAGTCTAACCATATAATGAACCGCTATGTGTGCCGTCATAGAGAGCGATACATAAAACAAATGACCATTCTGATACGTCGCCTTGTAGATGACCCTGTATAATTCACTCTTCCTCTTTTTTGGATTCTAGTTCAAACATATATGGCTGCCAACTCTCACGCATTCGACACTGTTCTCACGCTCTCACGACACACATCTATTGTCTCACGCAGTGATAAAACATCTGACACTGACAACGCGCCGACAGACAAGACAGAGAAGGTTACTTTTAATATGAAACAAAGTCTCAGCTTTCAAATTCTGTCAATTTAAAGACAAAATTCAAACGACAAATACTGTTTTGGCTCTATTAAATGTGGCGTGACAGATCCCTGTGTCTTGCTTTTTATTAGTTATAGTAACAAATAAACACGAATGAACATCGGAAGGTATGTTGAAAGACACTGTACACACCTTACTGAAATGCATCATGCCTCATAAATTCATTAAATGAGTGTTTCAACCATACTTACTATACTTTTACTAAAAATGAAACATGGTAAATTTCCCTAAGGGCATGGCACGTTATGGAACGTAAGTTAGCTAGAAAAATTAACTCTATAGAGGTGCAGTTTGCTAAATATGTTACATATTTATTATATTTGTACTCTTATATCATTAAAATAATATTGTAACATTATTATAAAACTGCATTATATCAATTGTATAAGAATGAATTGTTAATTTTAACCTTTAAAAATTGTACCAGCTGACAGGTTTCCCTGTATGTTTACTGTATAGTAGTCCAAGCTGGTGTGAGTGAGTGGAGGCAGGGCTAATTTGCATATTCATGGTTCCACGTAAATGAAGCAAGGGTGTAGAGTAACATTCAAGCTATTTTAAGGCATGAAGAAATTGTTTACATAGGGTTTTTTTTTTAATATGTCATTTTGATAATCAAAGATGAGTTTTAATAGATAAAATTATTGGCTGCACTAGGGGGACTCATTTTACTCTCTGACACGCAAGACTTTTATTTTCTCACTGAATGCAAAGTACACATAATTAAGATCTTACATCACTCCATATGCTCTCAATCTGATTTGATCATTTTTATGGGTTTTAAGCTAAATCTTTTGATTTACTTGCATCATCTTTTCTCAAGATAATCACCCCAACAAATTAGATTTTAATGTGCATTCAGCACATATCTGATGAAATATCTTTGAATTCTATGCTAATGTAGTAATATTAGTCATCAAGACTTGACATATAAATAACAAATGCAACAACTGCTGTGGAAATGTGACCGTCTGAAAGACTGGGATCAGTCTGACAGATCGCATGCACTTAGTCGACCTGATCATAAACTTAGTTGACATGCAATCAACAATATAGACTTGTTTTAATATATTCACAATCAACAATTAAACAGTTAGTTAAACTGATATACTCAATTAAATTGTATTTATTGTCATTATGCTCTATATGATGTATGGTGGGGTAGAAATATCATATAAATTATATAATCTTGGAATACAGAATGGAATATTTCTAAGGATCATGTGACACTGAAGACTGGAGTAATGACACTGAAAACTATATTATATATAGTTATTTATTAGTAAAACTATAAAAATATATTCAAATAGAAAGCATTTTAAATTGTAAAAATATTTTACAATATTATATTGTTTTTACTGTATATTTGATCAATTAAATGCAGCATTGGTGAACATAAGAAACTTCTTTCAAAAATATAAAAAAGCCCCTAAACTTTTGAATGTTAGTGTATATATTATTTAATTCAGTAATTACAATTGTTCTGTTTTGTAAATTTTTTTTTGATTTTTATATTTTGCCGCCTTTACTGGTTTACTGTTTACATTTCTTTGTAAAACCATTCAATAGCTTCTAACAGGATATTTAATGGCAGGTTTTGTCACAAAAGTTCAACGTGTTAAATTAACTGTATCTTTTGCATCGCCAATAATGGTGAAGATATTGCTTTTTTATAGCCTATTTAGGGTATGTGTCTATACGGTCGGATATTGAAAATAAAGCCAACATAATAAATATTTTCAATATAGTAAAAAAGTGTAACAAAATGCTTTAAATCACCCTTATAGTCAAACATCACTATTGAGCTGTTTCATTATCTTCATTTTTATTTGCATGTTTGCTGTAGTGACGCAAAGTTTCTCAAGGGAATGCAAAAAAAAGCATTCAAATATATTTTATCCATCTAATTTTTTTTCCATCGCCATGTTCCTTTAGACCGGGGATCCATAAATATTGCTGTTTAAGTTTATTTATTTTTTATTTCAGTTTTAGTTTTAGTTCGTTTTTAGTTTTTATTTAGTTCCAGTCAATAATTGTAGTGCTTCAACTTTTGATTTCAGTTTATTGCCAAAGCAACATTTGTCATTTTCATTTACCGGTAGTTTGTATTTCAACAAATATTATATTTTATTTTATTTCATTTCAGTTAACAGAAATGGTAACGATAATAACCATTAATGACCATTAAACAGCTCAAATTAATTTATAATCAAAATCATATAATTCTCATGTAATCAAAAGATATCGATTACCCAAGCGTTCTTCTTACACCATTTCTAGTTAAGCTGCACAAACCATAGTTCAGTTTCACACTCTACAAATCACCTCTCTTCCTAGATCTTTTTCCCCCATCCCTTTCCCCTTCAGTTGCTGCTTTCAACTTAATGTATCTGAGGTCCATTAGCAGCCCCTCAGACCTCTCCACCTCCCCCATCCCGTAAAGCCCCTGCACCCTTAAGGCACAGCCCTAATGGCAGGGGTGGTTGGAAGTGAGCTCTTAACGGATCCACCGCAGGAAGTCAGCAGCTCTCATGTTACCTGGCCAGGTAAGACAATGTTTGTTTACTTTTATCATTGCAAGTCCGGAGGTCATGGGACATGAAGAAGTGCTGAAGCGTTAGAAGGTGGAGGCTTGTTGATGTTGAAAAGACTGACACTCAATCCAGAGTTCCAGAGTTTAGGACACTGAGGCAAACACATTCCCAAAAGCAGTCATATATCTGGACTGAGAGTGGGTCTGCCTGTGCTGTGCAGCTACTGTATATATTACGTCCTCTGATCTTCTCACTGCCTAAACAAAACAAACATGTATGTCTGCAATGGCAAACCAAAAGTGGTAATTCTCTGAACAAAATTGAATGAAGACCATGTAGATGTTGAGATACAATTAATTAATGAAGGTTTCATCAGGTTACCGGTCACATTGGTGGCAAGCTGAAGTGGATCATAATATATTTAGTTCATATGAGTTTTGCAAACAAAAATTACAAAACGAATATATTGTATTGTCAATACAAGATCTTGACCAAAAATGTATGCACCTCTTGATGGAATTAACATCAAAACATTTATTTCCATCAAGAGGACATAAATTATATATATATACACTGTAAAAATTAATTTTGATGATTTGTTTTCACAACTTTTTATATTTTGTCAAATCAACTTAGATAATTAGTTCAGATAACATAATATTTTGAGTTTCTATTTATTAAACCAATCTCCTTTGTTGTATTAACTCAAATATTTAATTTCAATGAACTCAAAATTTTAAGGCAACCAGGTAACTTACTTTTTTAAGTTAATCCAACTTTTTTTTTTACAGTGTAGAAGTTGTGGGACCTATTTGGGATTAAATGATATATCACTTTTAAGACCATTAATAACCACTTTTGCAATGACCTTCAACCCTGAAACATAATGTCAACATGATTCTCAAAGCATGTTTTGAAAGACAAATGAATGAAGTATTGACACAAACCTCTTATTAGTTAGCCTACCACTAAAACTGCAGCATGTTCCTCCAGACACGTGTCCGGCCTATATGGCAGTCGGTAACCGCATCGCTTCCCCCAAGTTGAGTTACTCGTTGAAGTCGCTGAGATTAACACAGAGAACCTGACGTGTGAGATGGCAGCTACCCAACCGTGATCTGAGCAGCCTTGATCCATAAAAAGACCCAAGGCCCTGTGTACGAAAACACAGGAGGTGGTCCTGAAATAGGAATAACCACATGAGCACGGTTTACGCTTCCATTTTTTAAATGTTCTGGAATGGTCTGTTCCTTTAATCTGTGTGCAACACACTTTAAACGCTGCCTTAGATTAGCGCAACGTGACCGAATATGTGACGTGATTCCCGCAAACTATTTTGCTTATTTTATGAGAAAATGTCTTGCTGATAAGATGTAATTGTTCAATGATTGACTCTTCATTCACACACGGACATGTTCAGTCCATTTGTCTGTCGTCATCTGCAGGTAAAAGCGGGTATTTGGGACTTGAGGTATTTGATCTGATCCTGGTATGGTGAAAAATGACTTTAAATTGGCATATTATTCAGTGCTTTGTTAATATTTTCACTGTATAAATGTCATGACATTGAATTAGCCACAGAGAGCCATAAACAAAACTCAGTAAAGTCACTCTACTGTATGTTTTGCTTTCATGAGCTAGACTGTTTTGGCAGCAGAAACTTGACCGTTTTGCTAAAAATGTCCATATTTCCAATCAGTAGCTGTAGAAGTGACAAAACACTCGCACATTCTCAAATTAGTTAATGTAAGCTGGCAATGGATTTGTTGACGCTTGTATTTCAGCAGTGAGCTTTGGGTCTGACCAAATGTCTTGTGTTTACATGTGTTCTCACATTCATTTAAAGTCTATTGCGGTGCACGCACTGCCAGGGGATGACGTGAGTTTATGGAGCAGGAAATGTTAGCAAACCTCAACCACAGTTGTGGAAGACACCCGTTGAAATCACACACCGGCCCATTTTCAAGTCGGATTGTGATTATTCGTCCCCAAATCCTTCATATGCCCTTTAACAAAACATTAACAAAACAACTTTTTTGAATCCAAAGGATTTGTGTCCTCCATCGAAAGAACTGCACAAGAGTTATGTGAGGAATTCCCAGCTCAAGACCTTTGGATTCATTTGCTGCTGTAAGGTGTGTTCAGCTTCAGTGAAAAGCCAAACACTGCGCTCTGGAGTGAAATGTGATATCTAGGCTTAACACTTCAGACACAACATTATCTCCCAGATCGGCACGATGCTTAAAAGTAAAAGTGATGCTTCATCTCCGCACATTAAAGGCCGGTTGAGTGGAATTTGATAAAAACCCTTAAGCCTATGTTTGCTGGAATTAATGCATTTGATATCAAACCACTCTCTGATTCATTTGTCTTTATTGAAAAAAAATCTCTGAAAGCATTTAGAAATCATTCTAAACCTTACGAAAATGATTGTGTCACGTGCGGTCTTTGTGTTGTTGGTTTTGTCATCAGTGTTTGACCCAGTTTCTCAGAGTGTGATTACTGTATTCAGTTCACCTGTCTTCTTATTGATTAGCTTATTAGTCCTCGTTTGGTTTAGTATTTATAATCCATGTTTTCCGAGCTCAATTGTCATTTAACGTCATGTGTTGAGATAATTTAATGTATTTATAATATAATATATTTTAATGTAAAAGTAAAGATTGATTCCTTCACCATTTATGTTTTTGTTGAAATCACTTCATGTAACATTGCCTTAAAATTCTAAATATGTTTGTTTAAATTATTTCTTTAGTTATACTTTATATATATATATAATTTAATGTGTTATAAGATATAATAGAATATTTTCTTTTGAATAAACTTGAATTTATGATTTTTTATGTGAAATTATAATTACTTTTGTTAAATATAGATCCTACAAAAGGTCACACAATTACATTTCCGAATTATTTATTCTGATTTATTTTCATTGGTAAATCGATGATGTTTTATATAATATTAATTATATTAATAAAATATTGTATTTTTATAGTTGTGACTCAAATAAGTACCAAGTTATATTAATTAACCACATGGACATACTATAGAGTTAGGGTTTGGTTTAGGGTTAGTTACTTAAACGTTATTGTTATTACTATAGTAAGTACATGTAGTAACGTGTAACTACGTCACTTTAAAATAGAGTGTCACCAAATATAAAACTTATTTTAGTATTTAAAAAAATCCAGCAAGCCAAATAAAAAAATTATTGCTTCACCATTTATGTGACTGTCAGGTTTGTGTGCAGGTAGCTGAAGACGAGGACGAATGGAGCTTCAATATAGTTGATTTATTTACAAAGTAGATTTCTTTAAACATACAGGAACCAAAATAACAAATGCCAGGACTTCAGGGAACTCAAATTACACAACCATACATAGACGACGACCAACAAACACTGAGGGAAAACATAGGGCTTAAAAGAACTGAGGCTAACAAGATAATTAACTAAACACAGGTGATGAAACTGAACCCAAACGAGAAGCGGGAAAACTAACAGGACTAAACCAAAAACACAATAGACAGGGGGAAACGAGATCACAAAACTAAACAGAACACATCAAAACGTGACAGTACCTCCCCCCTCCCCGAAGGCGCGTCCTCGCGCCGTATAACATCCAAAGGGGTGGGAGGGTGGGCATCCTGGACTCCAGGACGGTCCAGGCGGAGCAGGCTGGTCAGGGAACCAGGGCGGAGCAGGACGTGGGCGTGACCAGGGCGGAGCAGGACGTGGGCGTGACCAGGGCGGAGCAGGACGTGGGCGTGACCAGGGCGGAGCAGGACGAGGGCGTGACCAGGGCGGAGCAGGACGAGGGCGTGACCAGGGCGGAACAGGACGTGGGTGTGACCAGGGCGGAACAGGACGTGGGCGTGGCCACGGCGGAGCTGTCGGACCCTCGGGCGTCCAGGGCGGTGGTGACCCTTCGGGCGGCCATGGCGGTGAGGACCCTTCGGGTGGCCAGGGCGGAGCAGACCCCTCGGGCGGCCAGGGCGGATCAGGCCTTTCAGGTGGCCAGGGCGGTGAATACCCTTCGGGTGGCCAGGGCGGTGTAGACCTCGGTTCAGACTCAGGGACCGGTACAGGCTCAGACTCTGGGATAGACACAGGCTCAGGCTCTGGGACCGACACCGACTCCGGGTCAAGGACAGGCTCCGGGACAGGGACAGGGACAGACACTGGCTCAGGGACAGACATTAACACAGACACAGTCATAAGAACAGAAACAAATACAGAAACAAACATAGATTCCGGCTCAGGGACAAACACAATCTCCGGGATCGACACAGGCTCAGGGACAGGGACAGACTTGATGTCAGCGGGCTCTGGCGCAGGATCAGCGGGCTCTGGCGCAGGATCAGCGGGCTCTGGCGCAGGATCAGCGGGCTCTGGCGCAGGATCAGCGGGCTCTGGCGCAGGATCAGCGGGCTCTGGCGCAGGATCAGCGGGCTCTGGCGCAGGATCAGCGGGCTCTGGCGCAGGATCAGCGGGCTCTGGCGCAGGATCAGCGGGCTCTGGCGCAGGATCAGCGGGCTCTGGCGCAGGATCAGCGGGCTCTGGCGCAGGATCAGCGGGCTCTGGCGCAGGATCCGTGCTGGACGGAACCAGCGGTGAAGGCGAAGGATCCGTGCTGGACGGAACCAGCGGTGAAGGCGAAGGATCCGTGCTGGACGGGACCAGCGGTGAAGGAAACTCTGGGCTGGACGGGACCAGCGGCGAAGGAAGCTTTGGGCTGGACGGGACCAGTGGTGAAGGAAGCGGGCTCTGGCGCAGGATCAGCGGGCTCTGGCGCAGGATCCGTGCTGGACGGAACCAGCGGTGAAGGCGAAGGATCCGTGCTGGACGGAACCAGCGGTGAAGGCGAAGGATCCGTGCTGGACGGGACCAGCGGTGAAGGAAACTCTGGGCTGGACGGGACCAGCGGCGAAGGAAGCTTTGGGCTGGACGGGACCAGTGGTGAAGGAAGCTCTAGGCTGGACGGGACCAGCGTCGAAAGAAGTTCTGCCTGGACGTGGCTGACGTGAAGCTCTGGCTGGACGTGGCTGACGTGAAGCTCCGGCTGGACGTGGCTGACGTGAAGCTCCGGCTGGACGTGGCTGACGTGAAGCTCCGGCTGGACGTGGCTGACGTGAAGCTCCGGCTGGACGTGGCTGACGTGAAGCTCCGGCTGGACGTGGCTGACGAGAAGCTCTGGCTGAACGTGGTTGACGTGAAGCTCTGGCTGAACGTGGTTGGACGGAACCAGCGTTGAGGGCTCGGCTGGGCTGGGTTCATGGGCTGGAACTGATGCGTGTGTAGCCCACACACACAGAATCGCTGCAGACATCACCATCAGCGCAGTGTCTTCTTGGATGTACTCACGTGCTGCGTGTTCAGTCACTGGCGGACATGTGACGGACTCAGCTTCGGATGGGCAGACTATGGGTTCTGGTTCTGGCAGATTGACAACGGGCTCAGGATAGACCGGACTTGAAATAGGTTGAAGGGGAAGATCCTCTACCACGTAGTTCGATCCACACACCCATAGCGTGTGATCAACGAACTCCAGAAATGACAGATTGAGATCTTTCACTAGAATCAGCTGGGCAAGCGGGTCCTTTAATCCACCCCAGAAACTTTGTGTCAATTCCTCCTCATCCCATCTCACATCATCATATAGGCCCATATAAAGTCCTGCATACTCTTCCAGGGAGCGTTCCTCTTGGAAAAGGATGGGTATGTTGCAGGGTTTCACCTCTTCCTTCTTCCTCCTACGGCCCATCTACGTTTTCCTTTTCTTTTCTTTTTCCTTTTTTATGGTTGGTCGTTCTGTCAGGTTTGTGTGCAGGTAGCTGAAGACGAGGACGAATGGAGCTTCAATATAGTTGATTTATTTACAAAGTAGATTTCTTTAAACATACAGGAACCAAAATAACAAATGCCAGGACTTCAGGGAACTCAAATTACACAACCATACATAGACGACGACCAACAAACACTGAGGGAAAACATAGGGCTTAAAAGAACTGAGGCTAACAAGATAATTAACTAAACACAGGTGATGAAACTGAACCCAAACGAGAAGCGGGAAAACTAACAGGACTAAACCAAAAACACAATAGACAGGGGGAAACGAGATCACAAAACTAAACAGAACACATCAAAACGTGACAGTGACATTAAATAAGGCAACATTTACAGAAGACCCTTGTTTAAAGCCAAAGGTGTGATGTTTGTTGAGGACCATTGTGTTGTCCGTCCTCTGCTGATGAGTGACAGCTCCAGGCTTTGGGATATGGGCCAAAGATAAAGGTTTCACAAACCCTTAGATGTGGGATCAGCAACATTCTCCATCCATTAAAGCATATCTGCAGCTCCTCGACCTTAAAGAAGTCATTACCCTCGTAATTAAAATTGTAATATCAATCCTGTGACATGCTCAAAATTGTTTCAACATGGTTTTATGCTGTTAATTAGCTAGATTAACAGTATTACATCATGGTGCTTTGGTGCAGCGGTAGTGCCCTTGATACAGAAAGACCAGAGTGTTAAGACCAGAACACAGTCTGGCCTCCCTAATAATAAAGTAGAATTAGCAATATGTTTCTTATGCAAATCTGTCTTTGTGATCTGTACATTTCAGCTGTGCATCAGATGTCTATATTCAAATACTTACTGCTTATGGTGACTAATGTGAAAAATACCCCCAGCAGTGGTGTGAAAATTGACAGCCATGTGGCACTTGTGGATGTTCTGAATGTCATGTCATATAGAGCTTGGCCTTCAGCTCCGGCATTAGCGAGGTTCACATTCCTCATCCACTACGGGCGAGATGTTTTCACACATCTGCCTCTTCCGCCCGCAAAGAGAAAGTTCTCTCTGGGACAAAAAACACAACCCTGATCACTTACTTGTGTTTGTAACTGTTTCAAAAACAGACCACACAAGAAAGAAGTGACATGCTCAATTGGTTGTCATGAGGGTACAATATGAGATCTTAAAGAAACGGCTCAACTTGCACGCCATTGTTTTCAACAAAAAATTGGTTTTGGGGGCCTGAAAACACGAACTTTTGACACGAAAGTGCAAGCTTTTGAAAACAATACTGTTATTGTCTCTGTGTAAACCAAAAAAAAAAAAGTGAATTTGTGAAAACTGTGACGTCATGCACATGCGCAGGGTTTACAAAGTGACATCGCCAACTATTGGCCTGTCATGCATAATACAGGGTTTTTAATCGGTTTCGCGGATCGGTGCGAACGGAGATCATTTTGACAATGTTGTCGTCTGTACTCGAAAAACGTAAAGGAAAAACGTTTCCGTTTTTAGTACATCGTTGTCAAGTAAACGTACCCTAAAAATGTTAATTATATCATCATTTACTTACCCTAATGTCATTCAAAACCTATATGAATTTCTTTCTGTGGAATTTTCATCATATATTGTCAGGGAGGTTCAGTTATTTGTTTGTTTAGTTTCATTATCATGGCGTTTTAGTTTGCTTCTCATTAATTCCCGTTGTCTTTGTTCATGTTTCCCGCCATCATTAGTTGCTATGGATATTCATTTGATCATCCCAGCTCGTTATGTGTATACCAGCATTTTGAGCACTTTTGAACGGATTTTTAAACACCTCTGGTTGGCCATTGCGTTCACACGCTCAACATGTATGTCTCTGATTGGCCATTGTGTTGACGCGCTCAACATATATGTCTGTGATTGGTTACAATGATCAACGCTTCAAAAACATGTTGTTTTGACGCTCTTCACCGAGCGCATACACAGATGCACACGCAGGCGTTTGAAAGTAGCGTCTATCAGCGGATATATTAGGGATGCAACTATAAACTATGCAAATCATGCCTGTAGGAGCCAAATGTGACCAAAGTGACTACAAGGTGTCTTTTAATAATCACTGATCTCTCAAGAATGAATTACCATTAGAGGCAAGTTCTTTTATTAACAGTAACAGTTGTGGCGCAGTGCCCGTAGTCAAGCTTGGTAGATATTCAGTCTGTGTTTGTGCAGCTCAAAGTGTGTGAGTTTATTTAGAGTCTAAATAAAAATCAATTCCCTCTGTGATTTGGCCAACACGTGTTTAAATTTGCATCTTGACTATTGAGGTTGGATTACCACAGGCGATACACTGAGATTATGTTTGGCAGAAATCTGATGACAGGGCTCTGGTTGCTTATTATAGAATAAATGATAGCTGGAAGCTGTAATGCTTTGTAGTTGAGTGCATTCATTCGGACAAATGAAGGAGAGCACGGCAGCATCCAGAAGTTTCATGCTCATTCAGACTGCATGGGCCTCCTCAGATGTTCCAGCCAAGTGGATTTTAAATGCAACTTCCAAAGAAAAATTTTATCTTTTGATAATTAAGTTATACAATTATATATTTGTCTAAACAGCCAAGGCAGACATCTCTTATTTACTGTGTCTCTCTCTCTCTGTGTGTGTGTGGCCTGGTAAATTTGGACAAATTTCCCCACAAAGATGGCAATATCCTTATCCTTATCCTTGTGGGGATGTTTTTGGTCTCCATGGGGAAAACAGCGTATAAATCATTCTAAGTGATGTTTTTTGAAAAAGTAAAAATGCAGAAAGTTTTCTGTGATGGGTAGGTTTATGGGTAGGGTTAGTGTAAGGGCATAGAATATACAGTTTGCACAGTGTAAAAATAATTATGTCTATGGAAAGTCCCCATAAAACATGAAATCACAACGTGTGTTCAACTGCTCAACTGCTCCCTGTTCAACTGCTCATTAACACCAAAATCAAATCATCAAATAATATGGCAGTTTAGGCATGTATTTGCACGCCTCAATGAATTTAGGCATGTAGCATGGTCAAGATGATCTCCAGAAGTTCACACACATCCATCTCTAGGGTTTACAGAGAATGATCAGTAAATGAGAAAATATCATGTGAGCTGTTGCTTCACCCCTGTGGGGGAATATGTCTTGTTGATGCCAGAGGTCAGATGTGAATAGCACCGAGGTCTGCTAGCCTGACAAGCCAGACCCACATCAAGATGTTGGGTCTGGGAACACACCATTGGCAGGGCTCAATCCAAGGGGCGGGATAAACGGTTGTCTTTCAAATTCCCTCTCCACGCAATAGGATAGCGCTACAACCAACCAGAGCAACGAAGGTGGCGTATAGTCAGAGCGATGGACTTCAGTGCCGTTCTTTGTAAGCTTAACTCCAAGTCTTCCAGAGTCTCGGCCAGAGCCGATTTGAAAGATCGCTGTTCGCCAGCAGCAGCAGCAGCAGCCATCTTTGTTTTCAAGTAGCAGGGAATTCACGCGGAACCGTTGCAACTCTGCCATCATTATGTTAAGCCCGCCTACCGACTCTATACACGATGTGATTGGCCTGACTAGAGTTTGGTTTTTCCTGCTTGCAAGCCAACGGAGATTTGCTAGACGACCCTGGCTGCAAATTACATTTGTTGCGCTAGGGTGCGTCTAGATTTCTAGGCTAGAGGTCTGCCGAAGAGCATCTCTGAATGCACAACAAGTCCAACCTTGAAGCAGAAGAGCTACAGCTGCAGAATACACACCAGTGCCACTTCTGTCAGATAAGAACCGGAAACTGAGGCTATATTCGCACAGGCTTACCAAATTTGGAAAAGACTGGAAAAACGTTGCTTGGTCTGATGGGTCTCGATTCTGCTGCCACTTTCAGATGGTATGGTCAGAATTTGGTGTAAACAACATGAAAGCATGGATCCATCCTGCCTTATATCAGCAGTTCAGGCTGCTGGTGGTGTAATGGTATGAGAGATATTTTCTTATCACATTTTGTACCAATTGAGCATCGTTTATTGTTGTTGACCATGTCCATCCCTTTATATGACCACAGTGTTCCCATTTTCTAAAGGCTACTTCCAGCAGGATAACGCTCCATGTCTCAAAGCTCAAATCATTTCAAACTGGTTTCTTGAACATGACAATGAGTTCGCTATACTCAAATGGCTCCACAGTCACCAGATCTCAAACAAATAGAGCACCTTTGGGATGTGCTGGAACAGGAGATTCACATCTTGGACATGCAGCCAACAAATCTGCAGCAACTGCATGATGCTATCATGTCAATATAATCCAAAATAGAAATCTAAAATATTTTTATATAATAGGCCTATATTTTATATATTTTTATATAATACATTTTTATGAATGTAGATAATATATTTGTGGGGGGCGACTGAGAAAGATAAATGTAGCCTAATAGATCATTTATAAATCAATTTCTTTTTAGCACAATTCAGGATTGTTATACCCTTTGTAAATGTATTAGAAACCCAGCGCCCGTAATAATTTTACCAGGCAAAGCTTAACAGTTATCACATGGTCGTTTAACTTAACTACTTTATTGATAGAAAACATTAGACTCAAGCTGATTAAAATGCCAGCGGACTGTTGATCTGCTTTTTAAAGTGTGGGGAGTTGACCTTTCACATGGCTGATGTCTGTCCTTTCGGCAAACGGTGGGCGAAGTGACAACTGGCTGCGGGTTCCTCGACGCCACTCCAAAAAAGTACATAGGAGTGCGTTTGAATTTTTGGGATAATGTGACTGACAGCTCGGCCTCTTGCCCCTAATTAGTGCTCGGCAATTAAGGAGCTACTGCTGCGAGATTATGCCTCTACATCACAAATCCTCCAGTCACTGAAACGGCGGATATCGAGTGTCGCTCTGCGAGTAATTGCGCGCGCTGTTTCTGGTCCTGTGCGCGCGGCACGGCGCGGCTCTAAATAGTCCAGTCATGCTAATATTGGCACGGAGTTACCGGGCAGGGATAATGTGACAGCTTTGCGTAATCATATGTTTATAGATTCATGAGCACATTAGCTGTTGAATAAACCTAATTTATTGTAGCCTAGACCTATTGTTTTTTTTCCTTTCCTTCTTCCTCTCAGGTCTACAGAGCCAGGATAAGAGCAAGGACTTTCTGTTTTTTTTGTTTTCCCATCGCTAATAATTAATGCTACTTATGTACTCTGACATAGATTCAAAAGTGGTTTTAAACGTGTTCCCAATGTGTGTTTTTTATGCTAATTGGTTTCAAACATCGAGTTCTATTTCAAATTAGATGTATTTTTGTGAATTCTATACCCTCCTGTTCTTCGCAGTAATATTGTACAGTGTTTCATTAATTGTTTTGCTTTTCCTAATGGTTTACTTTTAAACTTCTTTGTGATGCAATTTCATTTAAAGTCTATAACTGGCAGGGGCCTATATACTGTGTGACAACATGCTCTGCTAAAGTTCAAGATCTATAGAAACTAATGTCAATACAGAAACGGTTATACTGAAACTGACGTTCAAAAATAAACTCTTGAGATATGTGACAGCAAACCCCGGTCTCCTCTACACTTCAAATTTTTCTAGACCTATATTACTTTGTTTTTTCAATATTATTTATTTCTATTTTCGTTCAAATAGTGAGCTTGAATGACACATTTCATTCTCAGTCAGCAGATATGCTGTTGTATATGACAAATAAAATTAACTCAACTTTGAATTCAAGGGAGAGAAACAGGCTACAAATACAACCAGAGTAGAGTTTCAATAGACATCGTTTAAAAAAATACACATACTTTGCAGCACTGTAGTCACAAAAAACACAAGTTGGCTTAGTAACTGCTTACACCAGTTATACATTTTGAAATGTGACTGTTTAATCTGCCACATGAACTACATTATTTTCTCATGCACCCCCACTTTAGGAGGGCACTCAGTGCTACTTTTTTAAAAAGAGGCCTTTGTTTTACCCACTTAAGCAAGAGAAACTCCTGGCCACACATCTCTTGTCCATCATTGCTGTTGTCATAAGCCAATATTAATCAACAGCTGTCTGGTATTCACTGCGAACACAACCAAAAGGCAAAGGATCAAATGTCAGCGTGATAACATTGAGTCTCCCGCTTTCTTTCTCGCTTCCCAATTACTTTTCATTGGAGAAAAACATCACCCGCTCTTAAAAATAAAGGTTCTTTATTGGCATCTATGGTTCCATGAAGAACCTTTAACATCCAATAATTCGTTCCATTGCACAAAAGGTTCTTTATAGTAGAAAAAGCTTCTTTAGATTGGTAAAATGTTATTTACACTAAGAAAAAAATGGTTCTTTTAAGACCTGTTCACTGAAAGGAACAAATGGCATTGCTGTGAAAACCCGCTTTTGGAACCTTTATTTTTACGAGTGTGATTAAAAGTAGTCCATCGTTCTTTAACATGTCAAACATACTGACAGAAAAAACATCTATATTGAAATAAATTGAATCTCTGATGGAGTCGATTTTAAGCTTTCGAAGGTTGCAGCGGGTTTGTAATAGTCTTTTGTTTCCAAGAGCCCAAAGCAAGCTTGAATAGATGTCAAGATGTGTTTGGTATAAAAAGATGTCACTATACTAAAGTTTGTATAATCGATCGCATTCGCAATTTCACAAGCAACCTCTAAAACACTTAAGGGCAGAAAAAAAAAGTGTGTATCGCCTGGTTTTATTTCCATTTCTGTTTCATAGGCTGAAGATACACAACTGAGAATAACAAAACAGATAACGCCTCATTGTCCTCAACGCACTGGAAAAATACTTTCAAAGGTAATATATTACATGTGATACATTCAAATACAGCGTGGTGAGACGTCGACCTAAGCTGACGGCGACTAAAAGGGGTTCTTAAAAAAGTACAAATGAAAGAATCAATATTTCTGATGCATATCATCATGCTGTTTGATCTTACATGTGGACACACTAAGACACAAAGTATATACAGTACGGCTTAATAGTGTTCGTATCTACTTCCAGTCTGAGTCGAACCTACACCACGCCTCACAAAAAAATGAAAAGCCAAACCAGTTGTTCCCTTTCGCAGTGTGTCCAGATACAACAAAACGCCTCTTTTATGAAATCCAGGGCGCTTGCTCGGTCAAAGCGCTTGTCTGTGCGTCTGCTAAGTTCCACAACAGTTGTCGACGACAGGTGCTGAAAGCAATATAGATAGAGTCAAGTGGCTTCAAATAGCCCTTCTCTGTCTTCAGCGATGATAGGGAATGCTGCTCTCATTTCTGGTCAAAAGAAGAGTCTTCATAGCCAGTCCGTCTTTTCTGCAAGTTCGGCTCTCAAATGTCCCCCAAAAGTAACGTTTGTCTCTTTTAAATCTTATTTTGGGTCCGTTTTGAGAGCGCTGAGGGTCGGGGGAGGGAAGGGACGAGAGCAGCTGCTAGTCACACCACTACAGTATGTTTGCTCCTCTTTACTGAGAGTTTTGCACTCATCCGAAGGGTTCTTATCCATTTTCAGCTTAGGCTGGTCCCGCTGCAGAGGGTGTAGAGCCGAGCTGCAAGTGAGATGAGAATCTGTTACAGAAAAGTCAGAGAAAGACAAGCCGGCGGAGAAAGAAGTGGCCGCAGGGCACTAAAACCAGTACAAGTCCTTGCTCTTATCCTGGCTCTGTAGACCTGAGAGGAAGAAGGAAAGGGGAAAAAAAAGATAAAGAAATGAAAAGAGGGAATCATAAGTAGCAAATACAGAGTGAAAAGTGAGAAGACTTGAAGCAAAGAAAGCATTAAAGTCTTAAAGATGAAGAGTGAAAAAACAATATGTCAGCAGAGGTCAACGTCCAAAACCTTGAAGATAACAAGATCTTAAACTTAAACTTAAATTCTCAAATTGATCATGTACAGTATTTCAAGAAGCTCTTATAGACTGTATTATTTTACATTATATGATTGAATTTTTTTTCTCTGACTTTTATGATGTGAGGCCCTAAAAAGTAAGTATGCTTTAAGCCTAAAAAACTCTTCACACTTTAAAAAAAGTCTAAATGTCATTGCAATAACAACAAATAAATTGGCATTTACAGACAAAGCTTTTCTCTGAACTTTCCTGCACAATTTTAATAAACTGGTGTCAAGGTGACTTTTTTTTTTTTGTGCATGTATGATATACATTTTCCTGAAATTCACACATGCACCCTAGCAGAGTAACCAGAGGTTATCACATAACTACACTACCATTCAAAAAATGTTTTGCTTTTGAACGAAATGAATCCTTTTATTTAGCAAGGATATATTAAATTGATCAAAAGTGACAGTAAATACATTTACAATGTTATACATTTATATTGCGAATAAATTCTGTTATTTGAACTTTCTATTCATCAGAGAATCGTGGGGAAAAAAAGTATCACGGTTGTCACAACAAATATTTAGCATATTAGAATGATTTCTGAAGGATCTGACACTGAAGACTGGAGTAATGATGCTGAAAATTCAGCTTTGCCATCACAGGAATGAATTACATTATGTTAAAATTAATATTAAATTAAAATATTAAATTAAAATATTCAAATAGAAATCAGTTATATGTAAATTGTAATAATATTTTACGATATTAATGTTTTTACTGTATTTTTAATCAAATACATGCAGCCCTGGTGAACATAAGATACTTCTTTCAAAAACATAAAATAAAACCTTTTAAATGACCAGAAACAACTAGAAAGTAGTTGTTTCTGAAAGTAGTCCTTTTTTATCATTTAAAACCAAACTTAATTTGAATGAATTTCTTTCAAATAAATGCCTTTTGAGTTGATCATTTGTTTTCAAATGCAATGACATCCATATGTGTTTTAAGTGTAGCTTGTTATGTGCATAAATACATTGCGAGTCTGCTGTATGTGGATTGAATGTTCACACCTGTGTCCATGTTCAGACTCATATCTGAGCTCGCCGCTGTGAAAGCTCCGGTCCACGCTGAGGTGCCCGGCTCGCTCTTGCTGATATCACACGGCGAGGCTCCAGCTGCGGGCACCGTGGCCGGGGGAAGTCTATGGGGCCGCACCGAGGGCACGAGCAGAGAGCTGTAACGGGGGTCAAAGTGCGTTCCGTACATGTCGTGCATGGAGGGCCGGGGGTAAGCGGACCCCTGGGTGCCGATGGCTCCGCTGAGTGAGTAAGGGTGATGGTGGTGAGAGGGGTGCCAGGGCTCCGGGGTGGCTTGGTGGAGGTGGCTGTGTAGAGACGCAGTGGAATAAGGGTCCGCTGAGAAGGGGAGATCCGTGTGGGAGGAACCCAGGGCGCTGCTGAGAGATGCCGTGACCGACGGCTGATACGCGCTGTTCCAGAACGAGGGAGGGAAGCTTCTCTGGCTCATGGGGAATGAGCCTTCTGGGGAGGAACACATTTAGATGTTTTGCATGTTAATATGCACAAAAGCCTGTGATAATTCAAATATACAACAATTCCAATATTCTGTTTGAGATTTAAAACGAATGCTCACACATTTGGAGTAACAAAACAAATGCGACAAACTGTCCTCTACAATCGAATTTAATTGTTTTGCATTAGCTTTAAAAAAAAAAATCTATATAGATTTTGAAACAATGCAAAAAAAAGCATACATGTGCAATCATAGATGATGCAAAGAAAATATGTTAAACTAATTGTAAAAAAAAACAAATCATAATCAAACTACCTTAATTCCTTTAAATTCATCTAAAAATCGCCCTTAAATTAATTTTTTTAAAAGAAGAAAAATTGTGCCCATTATCATGATTACTAGCTGAACAATCATAAAGGATGCAAGGAAAAGACATACTACTTATAATATAAATGAACTATTTAAATCTATATCCTTCTCTTTTTGTGCAATATCATATTTATTTAAGTGCAAAACTTATTTATATTACCTACTGTAAGTAACAGGAACACTGCTATTTCTGTGCGGATCAGTGTGTTATTGTATTGTATACCAAAATTGGGTATGTTGGGCATGGTAATGTGTCCTGTTATTTGTTATACATTATTCTTTTGTCGAGCAACGTATTTTTGTTATCTATAATTACTAAAAATACATTGCATGTATGTCTAAATGCACTGTGTGGATGCCTTATATCGGTGACAAATTCCTTGCTCAGGCATACTTGGCTAATAAAGTTCAATTTAATTCAATTCGATTCAAAATGCAGGTTGCATCTGATTCCCACCTCTCCAGGACGATGTACCTCTCGCGGTCTTGCTGTTGGTGGATCCAGGTGCATAACTGCTAGACTGACTCAAAGCTCGACTGAAATGTTCATCCACCACCGAACTAATGTCCCCTTGGAAATACGTGAAAAGCACACATCTGGAGCTGATGTACTCAGCCTCCGGCGGGTGATCTTTCTCCCGGGCGCAGTCCTCCTCTTTTATGGGTGGTCCAGAGAGATTTGAAAAAGAAGAGCTGCTTCCGCTGACAGTTTCTGGTGATTCTTGCATTTTTGAGTAAAATGCCAATTTCTGGGGGAAAAGATAAGGCAAAATCAATTTACATGATACAGAAATACACACACACACACACACACACTATTCATACATAGACAGATATGGGGAGCAACTATATAGTTGTTTAGTGTTGCACAATTTATGTTCCTATAATGCTAACATATATTGTATATACGGTATATGTCACCAATATATAATATATACTCAATATAAACATACATGTATTCCTAAACTAAATATGCATTGAAGATAACATATCTCTCAAATAAAGAAAAATCTATTTCCAAGTCCACCTTTTCTACAAGCTTTTCTTAAGGAAATTAATATACATGTATAATATGTATATTAGCCTATATAATATATAAAATAGCCAATGTCGTATCATGCTATATAGCCTACAAGTGATATAACCTACATTGTCAGAAAACAAAAATATGTTTTGTTTTTAATAACTATAAATAACACTTAAACTGACATTAATCAAGTAAAAAATAAAAAAAAACGTCACCATCTAACTACGTTCACTCATTTTAAAACTATTTTGTCGACATCAAATGCACGCGCAGCGCAACAAGTCGAGGAGAGAAAGTTTTACTCAAAAATCTAACGGAATCCAAACAAACCACAAACACAAAATTTTCTTCTAACACAACAGAATAATAATAAATATATGATGAACATACCTGATGGTGATAAGGTGTGTATGCTGCGGCAAAATAAGGCTGAGGTGGACCATAAACTTGATACATGACATCCAAGCAGCTCATGGCGAAGACAGCTGTTATATCACGTATAAAAAATGATTAGTGGAATGATAGGACGCTTCATTTGAAATAAAGCGCTGGTTCAGTGTCTACAGTCAGAAAATGAAGCTCCGTGTCGATTGCGGCTGAAGCGCACTGAGCACCTTTTATGTTCTGTACTCTGTCTTTACGCACGACTCTGATTCATTTAAGAGATTCGGTTCATTCAACTGATAAATGGTTTGATGAGTCGACTCATTTGAATCATCGCTCAAAGTGTTCCCAGAAGTCCCTACACTCACTGTGCAGGCTCTTGCTTGCAGTAAAATTATTTACAGATGACGTGTTGGATAATCTTCAAACAAGACAACTTTGCACAACAATATAACATGGTATGTGTGTTTTGGAACATATTAGCTGTTCATTAGCTAGAGCAGCGACTATATTAAAAAAAAGAACAGTCAGTTTACTCGTTTAGAGACGTCTTCTAGTTTCATTGTCATCCTAAATGAGATATGCCAGTAAACATAGCCTCTGTTGTACAATTCTCTCTTATTTTATATCTTGAAATAAAAGTGTTTCTTATCTTACCTCATCGTGTTTACTGAAGTTCGCGAGAGAAACACTGCAAATCCGTGCATGAATCGGTTCAAATTAACGACTCCTCCAAGAATCGGACTACTATGAAACGACTCGTTTTGACGTATCTCTACAAAAGAGACCAACAGCAGCTCCATTTGAATCTCCCTACAGGTAGCTCAATATCCTCTTACCATCAAAGTGTTCTGCTATTACAATATATTTTAATGGGCCTACATGTTTTGCTATTGAAAGATTTAGAAAAAACCTGCTAAATAAGTGTGCTGCCATCAGTCTATCTAAAATGCCATGGTTCTCTGTGCCCAGTTGCCCTGGGCTCTTTAGATTTCCTGGTCGAAGGTCAAATAGTTTTCATGCAATTGGTGCTGGGGTCAAGGGGCATTTTTCTGTCATCAGGACCCTTAAAATCAACAATATGCTGCAACTGAGAAAACACTGATACACTGCTCAGTCTGAGACAATGACACTGCTGCTGTAGTAACCAATACACTTCAGAAGAGCAGCTGAAGTGGTGGTTAAAGCTCATCGTTATTTTACTGGGAATTTCACAGGAATGTTGGGTATTCCGGCATATAAGCCACTTCATGGAGTCTTTCACAAATTTAGCTAAACTAGCGCTGTCCAGAGTGCTGGAGGTGAAATATTCTGCTTATTTCTCAGCAAACACTAATACCAGTATCTGAGGTGTAAAACGATCCACACTTTACTGTAGATGGATTTTCCCAGGATTTGTACATTCTTGTAGACATTCACATATATTTTCCAAGGGCCCAAACAATGAGACAAATGGTTTTCTATTCAACAACAAAACACTCACATGAGCCTGTAAAATGAATGGCTTGTCAAGAGAGATCATCTGTGTATCATGCTTGTCATGTTGGCTGTTGTAAAAACATAACCAAGGAGGAAATCCTTGATTCATTGATGTGGGAAAAAAAATTTTTGGTGCTGGAATAATTCTTGCTAGAGCATATTTAGGATATCTTGTCCACATACAAATTACATGTCAAATGACAACAAATACCAAAATGAAATGGCATCAAAGCATAGCAAGAATGTACTAATCACTTTAGAGTGATTCAATTACATACACAATTTTTAATATAATAACACTGCTAAAATATATTGGAGGAAACAGCTAAAATATACACAAAAACTAATTCTGTCTATCTATGTTAATCAACAGAAAATACAATGTGAAATTTTTTTTTAATAATGTTTAATGTGTATAAAATCATTTTATTTGAATAATTTTAAGATATAATTTTAATTCAAATGAATAATAATATTTTTTATTATAAAATCATTTTTAATAAAATATATTTTTCTATACATTCTCGAAATATAAACTTTTAAAAATTTAATTTCAGATTGAATATGGCATTAAATATGTCAGTTTGGCAATAAAAGGATACTATTTGCTATTAATTCAACTCAAATTCATTGTTCCCGCTTCAAGTTTAGTGCTTTCACACCTGTTCACAGATAGAGTTACAGCGAGCAATAACTCTCCATTTCTGATGTGACAGCTCTCAAACAATGGGGGTTTTAGACTGTGTAACCTGACAAGGTTTCTATTTCTACCCAAATAGCTTAAGGACAAGGAAATGTTGAGTGCTAACACCCAGCTAATAGGACCTAACCTGCTGAAACAGCAGTGCATTCAACACATCTAATGAATCAGGGAAGATCAGGGCACATCACTTACAGCTTTAACAGGCCCACAGTTTTCAACATGGGCTCTTTTCTCTAATATGTGAGAATAAAGGAGCCTCCTGGCTTTGTGCCTCTGCTGACAGAGGGAACCCTTAGCCCCCAGTCATCCATTTGCAGGTAATCTGCCTGGGTACGTTCAAAACGAGGGAGGGAGAAGAAAGAGAGAGCCAAGACATTGTCAAGGCAAGTTGAAGAGAGAATGGAATGTAAACATGTACTTGAGTAAAGGATGTAGAAATGTTTCAACGAAATACTGACACATAGTGATTTTTTTTTTGGTGAGCCCACATGACTGCACTCTATAAGCAGATTTATTGATTCATTCTCGTTCATGCTTGATGCAAAATTGATAAAGAAACGACATGAGGGTCGAGTAAATGATGACAGAATATTCATTTTGGACTTTGCAAAAACAAGACAGAAGGGATTTTAGCTGGACTGTGGTCAGGGGAACAGTTGAGCTCCATGTGTTGCTGATGAGGCAACAGAAGCCCTGGTGAATTGTGGGTTTATGACATGGAAGTGAACCACTGCACTCAATGTGACCACGGCAACTGTTGAGGAAAGAGGGGGGTCTGCTGTGGAACACGAAACAGAGAGTGTCTGTTTTAGGAGAGCTGTAGTGGCACCTGTCCCAGCCGCAGAGACAGCACAACGTATGCACAAACCATTTCAGTCCACTGAGGGTCTTTAGATCCTTCATGGAGACCACCACAACTTCTTGTTTTACTGTTTAATGGTTGTTGTGGGGTCAAAGGTCAGGTTAAAAAAATTGCAGGTGATAATTAAGACATTTTCTTTATAAATTACAGATGATATTTTGGATAAAAGTCAGCTAAACGATTGTTTGCAACAAAATTATAAATTAAAAGTACACTGTAAAAATGAATTTTGATGATTTGTTATCACAACTTTTTATATTTTTGTCAAATCAACTTAATTAACTTAATAATTAATGTAGTTCAGATAACATAATATTTTGAGTTTCTATTTATTAAACCAATCTCCTTTGTTGTATTAACTAAAAAAAATTATTTCAATTAACTCAAACATTTAAGGCAACCAGGTAACTTACTTTTTTAAGTTAATCCAACTTTTTTTTTTTTTACAGTGTATAAATTATGTATACTTTATTTTTTATTGTTATTAATTAAATACTTTTTTTTAAATGTATTGCAATTATCATAACAATTATATTATATATTTATTAATCTATAATTCCAATTAAGCTATTAACATCAAAATTACTATTAAATAAATAATTATTATATACTGTATACATAGTAATATATAAAAAGCAAGCCAGAGGCGACAGTGGCAAGGTCACAAACTCCATCAGGTCACAGAATGGAGAAAGAAACCTTATAAACCAGGCTCAGGCTCAGTCAACGAACGAACACTGTGATTATGATTCAGGCTGCATCAAGTCAGAAATCAGATTGTGGATCGGTAGCTTTCAGATATTTCATCCAGTTCCTTTTGCTTGAAAATCGGATTCATCAAGCAAGAGCATTGCAGTATGGCTGGTATAGTCAGAAAAATCTGTGTATTTTCAATAAATGGATCAGCCATACTAGGTTACTACTGTAAAACATAATAGAATTACATGCTCGTGCATTTCAAATGTTCTCTTCACAGTTGTCCAGAATATTTAATGACAACGAGCCCGAAATATCAAGTGAGAAACAAATTCATACAAGTAACGGATATTTTTAGGACGAACTGCAGTCGTCCAAGTAGAAATGATACACCTGTTGCTGCTTTTGGGCAGTGATGAAGTGGTGACCCAGACTGAGGAGGAAATGTGGAAATCCTCAACTCAAGATCAACTCTTCACACCACAGCGTCAGCTGTGAATTTGGCTCCCAGTGCCATTCAAGTGTCAGTAGAAACAGATCCACACACAGTGTCTCCATTCAGTCATCCCTTCCATAAAGCTTTGCTTTAGACACGCTCTTCATGGCTCTCACAGGTCTCTCACAGGCCCTGGGCCAGTAAATTATATTCTTGCTATATTGAATTCTAAATAAAATGTACATTATGGTGAAAATTGTTTGTATTTAAAAAAGAAAAGAGATTTTACGTTTTTGGGCTTTTGATTTCTTGTAAGTGAGGTTGTGTATTGCATTAATCTGTACATCAGACTAGACAAAATTCTCTTTATTCAGATATTAAATGGAAAAAACTACATCAACTCTGCATGATAACTTGAAACAGATATGTGCCAAAATGGATGGCTTGAATGAATTTTAATTACTTTTTTCATTCACGGTCAATTACAGAAACTGATTATTTTTCCTTGCCAAGTTCTGCTATTATTCAGTTTGGGCAGTCCTTTTAGAAAACACTTTCTCCTGCCTCATTGTTGGAATAAGCCACTGCCCAGACATTCAAATATCAAACTCAATAGCCCATAGAAGTGTCATTATGTTTTGTTAAATGCAATTTCCATTAATTTTTAAAGTTATTTTTACTGTGGAGAATCGCAAGGCCAGCTATTTAAATTGATGTTTGAATAACCCAGTGGTTCGGTGGAGATATGTGGATATCCAAGCTGGTGCAGAAAGGACTAATGTAGAGTTTCTGCAGTGAGGACCTTGGAAGTTCAGGGACTGGTGAAGTGTTAATGTGCTTCTGTTGAAGAATTACTGCACTAATCAATTTGAAATCTCCTGTTTGACTACACATGCAGTCAGTCGGCGTGGTTCCTTTGTTTATTTGTGATTTAAAAAAAGAGAATTAGCAAGGAATAGGAACAATGATAAACAATGATAGATCTGTACTGACCAGGTTACATTTACTTGGGATTCATCATGCAGTTCATCAGAGGACTTGGACTGATGCTCAGGAAGATGCTTTTTATCATATTATTGTTATTGCAAAAAAAACAACTACACAAAAAACACAGTTATTGTTCTGAACAGTGTGCTGAAAATTGGTCCTATACGAGCTCCAGCATCCAATTAGTTTTTAGAAGAGCATATGTCTGAGATGCTTGTTTAGACCTCAAAATAGACCATTACATGGAAGAAAAGGTTGTTCTTCTCTGGTTATCTACTTGGAAGAACTCTTGAGTCTTGTCTCGTAAAGATTACAAAGAGATGCTGCTATGTAACATCAAAATCCAAGTAGAACCAAACGAGTGTTCGTGAGAGAACTGGTTTAATTTAATTAATTAATAATTAATTTAATTATAAAAATGTAAATAATAAGTGTTGTATTAAATGGAAATTCACCCAATTTTTCTAAATGCATTAGTAGTCTTATTGTGAATGCTTCATGCATGTTTCTTTTTTTAATTTTCAAACATCAAACCATAAAACTTTTACTTTGCTATAGTGCCAAATGTAAATATATGCTCTGAAGGTTTCAGAGTGAAGCACGACACTGTTCTTTTGACCACATGCAGCTTATGATACGGTGTTTCAGCGTCTCATAGCGGCTTGATGCACAGTAAATGAACCGAGCCATTCTGAGATGATATTATATGTTATTATTACACCTCTCGGTATTCCCTGATAACAACCGCTGAAAACACATAACACCGGCTCATCCGTGTTACTGATTGAAGTCAGCAGCACTATATGCTTGCTATAGCAACAGTTTTCCTTCAAGGAAGTTTTGCGTTTGGTGAGCTAATAAAATGTTAAAACTCAATCAAATCAATATTTTGTGTACAGTTATTTGTGTCATCCAGTATTGTGTACTCTCTCTCTCTCTTTTCACACAAATGCAGCTGTTATCATTTTGCGACTATTGTTTGTACACTGTTGGATTACACGATAACAAACAGGTATGATTAAAAAAAACAAAAAAACATTTAATCTCAAATCAATATCTTTTATCCCCATAATTAGTTATGGGGCGAATTGCTGTGTAATAAGTGGCATGACTGTACCGTATCCCTTAAATGTATCCCGTCTACTTTGAACTTGCCGTGCTAGCAACTGCTCTTTCTTTGAAAGCTCTGCATTTAAAGACCTAATTAAATATTTTGAATAAGCTTCACGTCGTGGTCCTAATCACCCTGTCGGGGTTTATTCTGCTATAACAACTGGCTGGATGTACATTATACCGTACTTATGAGCTGCACGTATGTGCTTCAAAATCACAGCGCATATACAGTCAATAAAATAAAATTACGATTTGACGATCACAACATAGCAATATCGATTTTATTTCGACATATTGTGCAGTCAGGAAGCAGCATCAAATGCAGTCAAATATTGTCATAGCAATCAGATTCTTTGCATGCTTATTTGCTGAAAGACATTTTAGAACTAAAGTAAACTCAAGGCAGTCCCGGCTCCTTGTCAAACCCATGACTGTCAGTCGGTGGGCTATTTCTGGCAGGGACTTGGATCCAGGCAGAGTCGGGCCCATTAGCGGTTAAAATTAGGGTGGTCCGCTTGTAACAACACACACTCTCTTCCAACAAAGGCGTGCGACGGTGAGGATAGCGGAGCGCTAGGGTGCGGTGTCATGGTCATGTGCCGTCCATCATCATTGGGTCCTGTGATATGGGAGACAGCTGAGAGCGGGGTTCTGAGTAGTAGAGGACACCCTCAGGCCAAAGCTTTTTGTGAAGTCATGAATGGGGTCCTATAACATTATCAGTGTTGGTTGATTGAAACTCACAGGAAAGACAACTAGCTTGTGCGCATGTGCATTTGGAATCAAAAGAGTTCGCTGAAAAATGAAGCAGTATGGTTTTTCAGCTCCGGTGGGGCGTTTAGGGCACCTGGTGGACAATGCAACACAATCTAACACGATTTGATTGTGCCTCTGCAGACCACATGGGCAGATGTGTCCTTGGTCTCTGAACTCTCTATTGAAGTTTTTGTTTCTACATCTTATTTATAAGGGGCCATTAGGGCTGTGGGACAGCACACATCTCTGCAAGAACATAAAGCACATTTCTTTCACACACACACACACACACAAAAAAATCATTATTTTACATTAAATCTAGTGGTTAGCTTTTAAACAGTAATTCGATTTTACAACCTAAAGATTCTGCCTTTAGAAAAGCACAGTTTTTGCGAGGTCATTTATATATAAAAAAAAAAGAACCGAAACAATTGTTGTTTTACTGTTCCAAGGTTTATACTATTCTTCTAATGTACTGTACTTCACTTTTGTGCTTGATTGTTCAGTTTGATGACTAGCTGAATGTGTAATGCACATTTGTCTCACAATGGTGACAGACCTAAGTATACCTTACTGTATACTACTAAGGTACGATTCACACATTGTCAATATACTTTAGAATTTTTGGAGGTCTTTGTCTTACGTACGTGTGATGCACCGCTAATGGTGTGAGATGTATTTTAAGTAAAAGAAACAGTTCATGGTGTATCTTTATCATTAGTCTTTACTGTATTTATTCAAGATGTCACTGTGTTGGTAGAAAAATAGTAATAGATATAGAGCAATAGACATTGCTCCCTTAGTACACTGTAAAAAATTATGATCAATAATGTATGATAACATGTTTTTACATTGCTTTAACTCAGTTATACAAGTTATACAAGATTCAACTTACTCTTACTTTTTAAAGTAGGTTTAATGTAATTTAAGTTAAACATTCAAGCAATTACTTAAACATTCAAGTCGATTGTACTTAAAAATTGAAGGCAGCAACTTTTTTTTACAGTGTAACATTATAAAACAATGTTCCTACAAAGTTCTTACTTAAACGTACATTTCTGTTCAAAGGTTTGGGGTCGTAACATTTTTTTATGTTTTAAAGTCTCTATGCTTAAGGCTGTATTTATTTTCTTTAGTTTTCTATTTGCTTAATTTTCAGCATCTAATGCTGATTTGCTGCTTAAGAAACATTTCTTGAAAATGTTAAAAACAGTTGTGCTTAATTTTAAAGGAATACTTTTTCAGGATTCTTCAAGGAATAGACCTTATTCACAGCAGCGCCATCTTTGATTTTTAACTGGAATGAAAGCGAGGCTGTGAGGGATAGACCTCCATCTCTTCAGTGGGTTGTACTGCTATTAAATGTGTTTGTGGATTGTTCTGCTGACGAAACCATGCAAAAATATGTTTCTGAGAAATTCCAGTAGACCAAATAATCCAGACAATATGATCTGTTCAAAATTATAAGTGATCTAGGAGCTTTATACAGCTTTTTACAGCGGATCCCATTGAAAACACAGTAAGTCTATCCCTCACAGCCTCACTTTCATACCTGTCATGGCGCTGGTCTGAATAAGGTCTATAGAATGTTCAACAGAACAACTTTTATTTGAAATGGAAATCTTTTGTAACAATATAAATGTCTTCACTGTGACTTTTGATCAATTTAGTGGGTCCTTGCAGAAAAAAAAAAAATTTGTTTCTTTCAAAGTTGAACATTGAACAAGTGTACTCAACTCAAGTGTAAATAATTAAAATTCGCTTATAGAAAATTTCATTGTGTGTGTGGGGCCGAGCAGAATAATGTAAACCAATGAGAGATAGATGATGACAGCAGAATCATATTGGCAGAAAAACAAGTGTAAGGTACATACCGTGGAGCACCTAAAGCCACCCAGTGCCTGAAGTCTGACCCCGGTGGTGACAGAGGCAGCTGTCCTGTCTTTTTTGCCCTTCTCTGTCGCCATTAGTTTCCCACAAGGGCCCCCAGTGACAGTTCCCTCATAGTGCCATACTTGGAAACAAGGTGCATGACAGACATGGGGAGAATGGGATACACAATTTGGGTGCACAAAAACAGCCGGCGTGGGACCATAGACAGCAGGGGAACACTGTCACCTGGATGAAAAAAAAGAAAAAGAAAACCCCCTTGCACTTATTCTGTGTTCGATCATGACTTGTCCATTCTGAATGGAGTAAAAATAATTATATAAATTAATATATATATACTGTATATATATAATACACTACCATTCAAAAGTTTGTGATCAGTAAGATACTTTTTTTATGTATTTGAAAGAATTATATTATGCTATGTAGAAAAAACTCTTATGCTATGTACTATTTTTTTTATTTTAATATATTTTAAAATGTAATTTATTCCTGTGATCATTCCTTCAGTCTCCAGTGTCACATGATCCTTCAGAAATCATTCTAATATGCTGATTTGCTGCTCAAGAAACATTTATTATCAATGATTGTTGACTACAGGTTTTTTTTTTTTTTTTAATCGTGATCCTTTTTTTCATGATTCTGTGATGAATAGAAAGTTCAAAAGAACAGATTTTTCCAAATGGAAAGTTCGTGTAACAATGTAAACGTCTACTTTATAAAAAATCTTCCTGACCCCAAACTTTTGAACGGTATATGTTGTAATAAAAAAATAAGAAAATTTTGAGAGAACTATTTTAGAGAAAAAAAAAAACAATCACACCATAATTATTGATTCAACTGAACCGGATCATGAGCAAATGTCAGATTTCATGTTGCATTTCATGGGTTAATAAAAAAGAATTGTGATGAAATCCAATGAAATCCAAACTAAAAAATAGGTTTGATAAGATTCTATGTTCTTGAATGTCACTGATTCAATTTTAAATCGCTATTAAAGTAACTTTTGCTATGGTTTCTTAAGAAACCAACATCATGTCTGGTCGTTGCTCCTTGGGGCCCTAAATATCACCTCTCAGCTATGTAAATTAGATATGTTAATGAATAACTTCTTTCATCACATGGAGTGCAAAGCAACAATTCTGTCTATGTGTACCTAGGCTTGTGTTTATGAAGCGAGTGTGCCAAGCACTCAGAGTAAATGAAAATATACACTGGGAGAAGCATCCCAGGCATCTCCTATAACAAGCTGCAGAAACTCTCTAAAGCATTGCTGCTATGTTGTGGGGAATCTTGAGAATCTGAAGCTTAAACCACCATGCCTTCGAGCCTTCAGCAGGACCTCAGGGGTGAGGGGGTGACCGTGGATCATCACCACCCGCTCACACGATTAAAATGATTTTCCAGGATCTGGGCCACAAAGGTTTATGTCACGGACAGCTGGAAAGTGATTTGCTGGAGTCTTAGTTGAACGAGTTGGGCGCCATTGTGTGGTCTCGACTAAAACCTTAAACTTACACCACACAGGTCTTGACTGATGGAAGCTAAAAGCTGACAATGCACAGCGATAGTGTGAATCTGGGTGCTAAACTGAGCAGTGAACCGGGAGAATGCACACTTTTACAGGATGGCACCTTGGGAAACATTCCCCCAGTTTAAAACGCTTGTTTCGCTCGGAGACACGCTGGTGGCACTCACATGTGGATCGTGTTCTGCATGGCAAGAATTCCTGATTCTTGTGGCGTCTCAATAAAAACAGACACAGTAAATAAGCATGCACATACAGTATGAAAACGCATCGCCTTACTGTTAAAACGCCAATCACGGATGTGATATAGATGCAGATGCAGTAAATGTCATTAGCCCTCATTCATGTTAAGACAAGTAGAACAATTTTCTGTGTAAATTATATCATTAATATTATTTAAATCGCCACTTTTAACTCGATGTATTTACGAAAGAATGTTTTTTTTATATTTTCTTATTTTTAATAATATATTTTAATGTTTAACTAATATTTAATATTTAACTTTAATGATGGTATATAATATAATTTGTTGTCTCTTTTATCAGTCAACATTTCAAAATGTTGTATTTAAAAAATATATTAATAGTTAATAATGTGACAAATTTATTTGTCAGAAAAAAAATAACATATTTAACTTTTTACCCTTTTTAGAGTAACTACAAAATATATCAGAAATTATTTCCAATGAAAATATTATGTTTACTGATAATTTTAAAATATAATATTTAAAAATATAGGCTATATTTGTGAAAAAGTTACATTTTCAAATCCTTAAAAAAATTAATAATGCAAATTAAAAAACCTTCGTAAGTTTTCTCTCTGGACATCAACTCGTTTATTGACCCTAATATTTATCATGTAACCAATTACTTGTATCTAGTGTGTAAGCCGGTATCAGAACTGGCTGTCGTCGCTGTCATGTGTACACATCATAAGTCTTCAGTGTGACTTTTGCTTTAACTCGATCAGGTTTCATTTGAGAACCTAGAAAAGCACTTTTATGTCAGTGGCTTGGGTCCTGTGACCAGCAGGGCCATCATCTTGCAGTATTTCAGGATGAGGTCACAGTCTTTTTCTTTACTCAGGCGCTCTGCCAGTTTCTCGACACCTGGCTCGGGACTGACAGCTCTATGGGCGTCCCCATGAATCAACGGTCATGTGACGGGGCCTCCACACACTCGGACAGACACCAGTTATAAACAGCCTTGTAACCCTAGGAGGACAGCTGAAAAAGAGACACAAGAAACAAAATATGAGCCTGAGAGCAAGGAGAGTTGAGTGTATTTGTGTCTATCTATCTATCTATCTATCTATCTATCTATCTATCTATCTATCTATCTATCTATCTATCTATCTATCTATCTATCTATCTATCTATCTGTCTATCTGTCTGTCTGTCTGTCTGTCTGTCTGTCTGTCTGTCTGTCTCTATCTATCTATCTATCTATCTATCTATCTATCTATCTATCTATCTATCTATCTATCTATCTATCTATCTGTCTGTCTGTCTGTCTGTCTGTCTGTCTCTATCTATCTATCTATCTATTCTAACATTATATCTATCTATCTATATATCTATCTATCTATCTATCTATCTATCTATCTGTCTATCTATTCTAACATTCTATCTATCTATCTATCTATCTATCTATCTATCTATCTGTCTGTCTGTCTATCTATCTGTCTGTCTGTCTCTATCTATTCTAACATTATATCTATCTGTCTATCTATCTATCTATCTATCTGTCTATCTATTCTAACATTCTATCTATCTATCTATCTATCTATCTATCTATCTGTCTGTCTGTCTATCTGTCTGTCTGTCTGTCTCTATCTATCTATTCTAACATTCTATCTATCTATCTATCTATCTATCTATCTATCTATCTATCTATCTATCTATCTATCTAGGCTATCTATCTGTCTGTCTGTATTGAGGTGTTAATCAAACACATTAGTCCTTAATATGCAAACTGATCTGAGATGCCTGAGGAGTCATTAATTAGCTCATTAGTCGTGGTATTTCTATTAATCAACATCTAGGTATCGTTAAAGCCCGTTAAGTATGCTGATGCCGTTGAAGGACACGGACATGTGAATTTGGCCTTGGTGGGCAGCGGAGACTTTTTTGAGGAATATATTACAGTTGCCGAGGGCCCAGGTATTCATCAGCTTCAAGTCAGACAGGTCATTCATTCTGCGACTATAAAAGGCATCATTATACGGCCCTAAATACACCATTTGAAAAACATTTCTTACATTTTAGCTTTGCTCCATTTGGGATCATCTGAGAATTTGTTCATTGACGCACCGATATCGTTATACCGGCATCACCTTAATTAAACATCTAGACATATCTCCTAATTAAGACCCTTTTCAAGCATTTTCAATGTCCTCCTGGAAGAATAGGCCTGTTATTCTTGCTCATCTCCTCCCCAGCATTTTTTCGCCTCCTCCAAAGACTTTAATTGAATGCTCATATAGTGCGTTTGCCGTAGGTGAGCCGGGCGGGACAAAAGGCAGGGTGGCCGAGGGGATGAAAAGGATGTCACTCATTAACAGATGAAAGATCTGCGTTCTACATATTCCTCTAATTCACACCACAACAGGTGCGAATAAAAAAATGATTGTGTTTTGGTGATATGACTCTTCCCCCTGTTTGTTGGTACAACATTATCAAAGGGCTGGGGTTTTTGGGGAGTGTTTTGTCTTTAATGTTTGAATGTGCATGCAGAGCCTTTGTGTGAGTAGAGCCTGATTCTGAGTTTTCATTATAAAGCATCCTTAAGAGATTGTTGTGTGCACTGAGCTTACACATAAGCCGATGTACTTTGTAAAGTTTACTGAAAGGAAGCATAGGATATTTCATACAATGGAGTGCAGGAGGCACATGGCTTTTTATGAAACACAACAATATAGTATTAAAAAAGTCCAAGAATAAAGCATCTCTGTCTCCCGGGTTTCCATACAACTTAGAATAAAAGGTTGAGCAAGACAAGGTGGACAGATAAAATAATGCAGGACATCTTTCCATGGAATACATGAAGTATGAAAATAGCAAGGACAGAAATTTGGATTTCTAAAGAAAATATTACAGTGGAGAGATCCTTAAAATGTGTTTTTAAATAAATAAATTAAAATACCAGCTATTTAGCCTACCTTACATCAGTTAACCTTATGCCTTAAACCTTATTCATACTGTAGTGGAGAGAGAAGAAAATAGGCTACGTATTATGAAGAGGGAGGAATGGGAATGGGAAAACATTTTTGTAAAATTTGACATAAAAAAATTGCACAAAGAAAAAATCCCCTTTTTCTTTCATTCAATAAATCAAAAAGTAATTCAAAGAAAGTTTATCTTGACACGTGCCCATGGTGGCACATGAAAAAAAACTGTATTCTTCCACTACAAGGACTTTATAACCTGAAGGATTGTTGTTAAAGTGTCTGGCTCATTCTGGAAGTCCACACATTTATTTTTCCCGTCCTATTTGTTAAAATGACATTGAGGTCGGTTCCATCAAGGTCTAAAAGGGAAAATAGTGCTCCACAAGAGTCGCCAAATGCTTTATTTAATTCTATGTTATATACAAAGGCAAGCAAAGGATTTTCTTTTTGTATAAATTGTTAGAAAGCATCCGTGTAGATCTCAACAGATCTATTAGTGTTCAGAGTAAAGTAGCCTACTAGAAAGCAGTTAGTGAATGTAGAGCATCTGGAGTGATTTATGTCTTTGTTCTTTATGTTATTTTATATTAAATGTGTGTTTGTGTGTGTGTGTGTGTGTGTGTTTCCACGAAATGGCAATATCCGAAATGCTTGTCCTTATGGGGAAATGTTTTGGTCTCCATGAGGAAAACAGCTTTTTGAAAATATAAAACTGCAGAAAGTTTTCTGTGATGGGTAGGTTTAGTGTAAGGGCATAGAATATACAGTTTGTACAGTATAAAAATCATTATGTCTATGTATATACACTACGAAATTCTGTTAATTCATGTTTCCATGAAACTTTAAACAAGGTGTTAAGAATCCTGAATTTTTTCAGTTTATTTTGGGGAATTTGTTTTACAGAATTTCTTAGTAATTTTACTTATCTAGCTATAATGGGAAAAAAAACATTCCTTTTCAATAATTTATTCATATATATATATACATTTTCGATAAACCTTTATGAAATAAAAAAAAAACATGCAAAAAAGCCATATACATTTTTCATTTATATTATAATTGTATTACTTTTATTTTTATAGGACAAGTAGAAAACAGGAGGTAAGTGAGTGAAAGCAGAGAAAGAGGATTATATTTTACAAATATTTTATTCGAACATTATATATATAATATTTGTATAATATATTGGTATTATATATAGCTGGTCACAAGAAAAAAACATTAAATAAAGACCTTATATATATTGTATAGATATATACATTTTATAATACAATTTGTCATCTGTCACAATACGATGATTATAAAATAACTTTCTATTTTAGGTGGAGGTCTAGGAGAAGGGTTATATAAATGACCGCATGATAGTCAGTGTTACCTCTAAACGCTGTCTTAATATTAGTGGGAGTGATTTGTCTCGGCAGCCCCATTGTAAAGAGTCCCGTCACACCTGGCCATCTCACCAGACATCACATGTCTTGCCTTCACTGAACCTCATCTGGGCTGCCATAGAGACATGGGACGTCTTCACAAAAGAGGCACACTGACACAGACCAGTGAGGCAAAGGGTCCATAACAAAGAGACAAGGGGGATGGGGGACGTTCATTTGGCTTGAGGTACACAGTCAAAACGCAAGCGCAAAATATCAAAAAGCCACACAGAATAACAAAACCCCTTATGTGATTCTGCATTAAGGCTGCATCCGCTGCAAATGATATCAAAGACGAGGAGGATGTTTGTAAATTAGCTTTTTACTAATTAGGCTTTTTACAAACATTATTTGGAGATTTTGTTCGCATATCTTTTGCTTCTTGAGGCCGAGGCATGAACGTGGAGAAACATATTCATTTTGATTTCACCCATTTGACACTTTCATCCCATTTGCATCAAGTGGCCCTCAAGGGCGTCTCACCTCCCGCTCTAATTAAAATGATGTTTTGAATAGAATCCTTTCACTCCACCCAGCTAATAGATAAAGTGTAAAGACTCCATCTCCAATAGAACCTCCGTCAAATGGAGATCATACAGGGCAAAAGCAGGAGAACAACCAGCTGGATGCTCAGTGTTGGCATAAAGAGCCTTCCAATTCACGCTGACATGACAAGGAAAGCTAAGGATTGCATTTGCAATTATTTTTGCTTTAAAACGGGCTGCACAAAGGAGGTTAAGTTGTTTTGACCAATCTGGAGAAACATTGTAAAGGGAAAGTCAGAATGCAAGATAAAAAGCAAATGTACATAATAGAAAAATAGGCTAATCGGTATTTTAATATCTAATATCTTAAGCAATTAAACACTTCAGCTTTAAGAAAAACAATTTTTTTGCTTCTCAAGTAAATGCATCTTGTTTTATGACAAAGCAAAAAGGATGTTTTGGTATTTTTACTTGAAAATGTATTCTTTGTAGAGCATGGCTAGCAACGCCAAGGCCATGGGTTTGATCCCCAGACTGATATGCTGTTGAATCGAAGTTGCTTTGGACAAAAAGTGTCCACCGAATACATTATTGATGTAAAGAGAAAAGTAACAATTAAAAAGGACAGAAACAAATCAACTCTCTAGATACACTGCGATCTGACATGTACAAGCTGCATGTGAGAGAAACAGATTGACGTCAGCCGTTGAAGCTGAAGTAGCTCTTCTCTGGGTTGAGTGAGCCTCCAGAACAGACATCTGAGCAATACAACATAATTAATATCTGTCTGAGAGGTAAACATTTCTGTCTGGGAAGATGCATTAAAGATTTTTATTTGGACATGTACGCATTAAAGATATCTTTATCTCTATCTATCTATCTATCTATCTTTCTCTCTATCTATGAGCTGAGATGTGAAAATATCAACCATATGACAATAAAGATAATGATATATATTTTTTTTATTTTACAATTGTTTTACAATAAATTTACTTGAGACGCAAAACTGTAAGATTTTTCATACTTAATCGGAAAACCTAAGCACAAATATAATACAATTTTGTGAGGTTTATGCTTTAAAAACAGTTTGCTAATAGGATGAGAAAATTAATCAATTATAAACTTTAAACTTATATTACGAAGTTTTGTTCCATACAATTAGGTTCCAAAAGGCAGGTTTCGCAGTAACGCCCTACAAGAACCATTTTTGGTCACCCAAAGAACCTTTCAAAGAACCGTTCTTAAAATAACCTTTTTTTCCCCCTTAATATGAAGAACATTATAAATAATCTTTTGTGCAATGTAGAGGTTCCATGGATGGTAAAGGTTCTTAATGAGACCATATGTCAATAAAGAACCGTTATTTTTTTTAAGAGTGCAAGAAACCTTTTCCTGGAAACCAAGCAAAATCAAAAATGAATAAAAATACATATTTTCAGCATTTCCTTATTTCAGGTCCACTTAAAAAAAAACAGCCCTTTGATGTATATTTACATTTGCATTTATTCATTTAACAGATGCTTCTATGCAAAGGACCTAATGAGGAAATGTACAATCAAACAAATGTTAACATTAAAACACAAATGTTTTAATAGAAACATTTAATGTCAGTGCAACCAGATTCAAAAGGCTGTGGTGAATCAAATACATCATCTTCTAAAACAGTGATTATATGCATGAAACGGCGAAAGTGCTCCTGAACCCTCTGATGCACACAGTGAGGGACAACAGTGTTCCAGTCTCCTTCACTACACTGCCCCTATGTGGACATACAGCACATGACATCTAATAATACTCACACAGAACACGTCATAATGCATGTGGCCTTATAAGAGAGTCGTTAAGTAGAATACAAGAATTAGCCTAAATAAATGCAACCGAGATCAGGTCGGGCTGGTTGTCACATACTTTTTACCCCAATTTGTAGTTCACTTATTTTTTTTACTTTTTACTGTTTACTGAAAAGCCTGCAAATGGCAAGTCAAGTCACTTTTATTTCGATAGCTCTTTATACAAAAAAAAAAGTGTTTCACAGTAATAAACAGGGAAAAAATATTCAATTCATATTGTTGTTCTCATTCAATAGTGTTTAAACCCCAGCAAAGCAAGCCAAAGAAGACAGTGGCAAATAACCAAACCTTGCGTGACAGAAATGGAGAAAAAACCTGGGGAGAAACCAAACTCTTTTGCCCCGTTCAGTGTGACAACATTCCCTGCTATTTGGCCAAGACTTAAGTTGTGTCTTAAACAATTTCAGTATGTATTTACATTAAAAAAGCAGTTTATACATCATCACATTGTTTTTTGATAGAGTATCCAACCTTAAAGAGGTAGTTCACCCAAAAATTTAAATTCTGTCATCAAAAGAAGACATTTTGAAGAAAAATTTGCCAAATCAATCAGCTGATTAGCCCCACTGACTTCCATAGCATTTCTTTTCCCCCATACCATAGAAGTCAATGGGGACCATCAACTGTTTGGTTACCGACATTCTTCAAAATATCTTCTTTTGTGTTCAGCAGAAGAAAGAAACTCATAGGTTTGGAACAGCATGAGGGTGAGTAAATGATGACATTCATTTTTGGGTGAACTATTCCTTTAAGGACTGTATCATTCCTTTGGCTACTGGCACTAAGTTCTCTGACAACCTGTTAACAAACCCCTATACTGGGAAATCTAGTCAAAAGCCTCCTCAGCAAACGGCACACACTGATAAAGTTCCTTCATGGATGTGTTGCTACAGATGCTGTAGGGCTTTTTCCTCTCAACCCTGCAATCTCAAGTGTTGAGGAAACACTTCTACAGAAGAGCTGATCCTGGCGATAACGTGTACACTGTCTGAATCTGCATAGCTGGGTGCAGCCCGCCACTGAAAACACACCAATATTATGGACCTAAATAAATACCCTCAAACTCTTACTAACTAATTAAAGCATCTACTCAAAAATATGGACATTAATTTTAATCTCTTTCTTGACTCGGCCTGACAAAAAGTCATTTTTACACAAACTTGAATTAAAAACCAAAACAAATCATTTTTATTTCCAAAGTCGGTTGAGTTACACATGCAACTTGAGTTCATATGACAAAGTAGCATGTAGCAAACGATATAATAATTTGAGTAACAGTAGGCCTATGTATGCCTTATATAGTAGTTCACTTGTACCCATCTTATCAAAGAAAATTCAGGGCTATCAAATAAATCTCCCTGAACGCTAAAATCACAGTACTGGAAATGATCTTTAGCGATCCCTGCTGGTTGAATTTAAATGTACATTTAATGTTAAATTGGATGAAATTAGCATCAAATAAATCCTGCTCTTTTGAAGTTTCTATTCATCACATTAAGAATGATCCTGAAAAAAGTTACATTATTTCACAATATTTAGTAACATTTTATACTGTATTTTGATCAAATAAATGCAGCCTCTTTCAAAAATCTTATTGACCCCTTATTGACATTAAAAAATCTCATGACTTATGCATGACTTTTAAATCGTATTGTATTAACATGGATGCAACAAATTATTGCTATAATACTCATGTGCTGAGAAAGAAGCCTACACATGTGAATATACATTTGAAAGGTGTTGTAAGAAGAGTGAAGAATGATTGTAAAAGCATAAGTGGTAAATATGATTGTGACCGGTCAGGTAAGCACACATTACTGCACTAACCCCATCTCTACCTCTCTCTCTGTCACACACACACACACACACACTCACACGGTCATAATTACACAGGATCTGTTGATCTTTGCTCTACCGGAGCTGCATATGGAGTCTCCCTGCCTAATGCAAAGTTCTGGTTAAACATTGTCCCAAGGTTTGCGTTCTGCCTTCTGTTGTTTTTACACTAAAGCCCTGGCAATTGTTGGAGGCATTATTGACTTTGTAATTAAACTATTTTAACGTCAGGATTTTGTAATCATTACATTTCAAGCCATCTGTTCCTGTCCGAGGCTTGAAATGGATTTTCCCTTTGAGGAGATAAAGGCCAGCACAATGTGGCCAGTTTTATCATTTATCGTCACGTCTTTACACACAGACAAATGCTGAAATCCTCATCCGAGCCATGGCGAGTTTGCACCAGCAGCATACATACAAATATATTATGATGCAATGATATCATTTCAGCCGATCTGATTATGGATTTATTAGCGTCCATCTGCTCAAAGACTAACAAAGCTAAATTTAAAGAGTCGCAATGTATGAACAGCTTGTGGCCTGGATGCCTAGTTTTAGTCAACACCTTTATCAACTTGCATGTTAACCTAGTGAACAATGCAGAAATCAACTTATCCACTTATCCAATATCAGATTTTCACAGTGATGTTTGTTAGTTTGTCGTTTATTAAATAATCAATTTCAGCCTCCAGAATAATTTTATTAGTATATACAAGAATGCTAAACTAAGAACAAAGACGAATTGTGATTATATTACAGTATATACTACACAACCTTTTATATAATTGGGTCATTACCTGTCATTTGTTAGCACAAAACCCCACCATTTCAAATCAAACAATAAAAAATAAATCAGTTAGCCCGTCTGCAATGTATTTGGCAATGAAATATTTACTGTAGCCTAAGATATACAGATGAACTAAAACACGTCTCACCTCCTGTGAGTATAATAGAGATGTAGAATTACAGATAAGGTATCACTCAGGGTGGCCCACCAGTTGAGCCCATGAACACAGTGTTGATGGGGGGCAGGGACGACACAATTTCTCTGATCTCTGTGGTTCCCTGGAGAGGCAGCAGTGCATTCTGGGAGTGATAAGGAGCAGGAGTTCCATACATGCAGGGTGTTGAGACGGAGCAGGAATGAGCGATGCTGGATCCTGAAATAAAACAGAAATCGCATAAGATTGATATAATAGCAGATATACATCTTATATATATATATATACACACACACACACTAGTTGTCACACTCCGTACAAAGCACACATTCTTGGCTAGAAAACAGCTCTTGAACATAAATAAAGAATAAAGATGTAGTTTATTTAAAACACATTGAGTGAGGCAAGTTGTCACAGTAAGAACCTGCCATTAAATAGTTCATTATATAACATTTAATTGAAAAACTTCAAGAGTAAATTATGTTATGAAGCAATTAATGAAATGCAACATTTTACAACATAAAATACCATTACAGTAAGTTTAACACTTTTATTCAGCAAGGATGCATTAAATTGATCAAAAGTGACAGTACAGACATTTATTATTTTACAAAAGATTTATATTTAGAATAAATGCATTAATCCATTAACGTATCACTGACATTTTTTTTTTTGGTTTCCACAAAAATATTAAGCAGCACAACAATAATGCGAAATCTTTCTTGAGCAGAAAATTTGCATATTAGAATGATTTCTGAAGAATCATGAGACACTGAAGACTGGGGTAATGATGCAGAAAATTCAGCTCTGACATCACAGGAATAAATTATATTTTAAAATATAATAAAACAGAAAACTGTTATTTTAAATTGTAATACTATTACACAATATTACTGTTTTTACTGTATTTTTGATCAAATAAATGCAGCCTAGGTGAGCATAAGAGACTTCTAAACTAGACTACAGACCCTAAACTTTGGAACGATCGTGTGAAAATAAAACGTGCTGAACTTGTTGACTCTTGTTGTGTCAGTGTTTTCCCAGCCGCTGTTTTAAGTGCGGAGATGTTACCAACTAGCCCCGGTCTCCCCTAGAAGGATTTCTGTCCTCACCTGCTGTGTGTGTGCCCATTGCAGACAGTTCAGTGTAGTAGGGTCTTGTTGTCTTCCTGCTCGTGTTGTCCAGGATGTTCAGAGGGTCGTGCACTTCGGCGTAGGCTGAAACCGAGCGAATGCTGCTCACGCTGCTGATAACTGACACATGCTGATCGATAAACGTGCCCATCCTCTGAGCGTCCACGTAACCACTGCTGTTGTAATATCCTGCTCAGGAGAAAGATGAACAATAAGGTTTCATAGGAGCATCTGCAAACAAACTCATATTACCTTACTGAGCAGCATAGTAACATCATTCAAATACATGAAAAATCTTGTCCTCTGAGAGGCTCTTTCAGTTTTGGGCTTGTTAAGTGTTACAGATACATTTGGGGGTAAAGAAAATAAGGTAAATCACATTTTTATTTCATTGTATGTTTATATTATTATTCCTGGTTACACTTTATTTTGATGGTCTCCTTTAGACATTCTGTTGACTATGTTGCACCGACATGTCAACTGACTCTCACTAGAGTATTAGTTGAGTATTAGTAGACTGTTAGGGGTAGGGTTAGGGTTAGTAAACATGTAGTTTCAAAGTTACTTATAGTCAGTAGAACGTCTGTTGGAGGACCATTACAATTAAAATGTTAGCAGATATTAACCAGTCTACTAATATTCTACTTATACTCTAATGAGAGTTAGCTGACATATTGGTACAACGTTACTTATAGTAAACAGATTGTCTAAAGGGGACCATCAAAATATAACATTATATGTTCTAGCAGTATTGTGAAATATTCTGACAATATAAAATAATTGTTCTATTTGAATATGTTTCAAATGTAATTTATTCCTGCAATGGCAAAGTTTAATTTTCAGGATCATTACCCCAGTCTTCAGTGTCACATTATCCTTCAGAAATCATTCTAATATGCTGATTTACTGCTCAAGAAACATTTCATATTATTATTCATTTTGAAAACAGTATTTTCTGAATATTTTTTCAGGATTCTTTGATGAATAGAAAGTTCAAAAGAACAGCATTTACTTGAAAAAGTCATCTTTTGTAACTTTATAAAGTCTTTACTGTCACTTTTGATCAATTTAATACATCCTTGGTGAATAAAAGTATTAGTCTTTTTCTTTTTTTAATCATACTGACCCCAAATTTTAAACAGTAGGGTACATTTGTATAAATGTATATATAAGTGCACTTTTAATTGGCCAATAATAATTCAGCTTCTCTTACCATTGTGCCCAGAGCTGCAAACCGAACCTGCACATCCATCTCCACTGGCAGCACTTCCTCCAAAGCTGTACCCTGTGGAGTCCAGCAGCTGTACGCCCTCAGTGTCCATCGCAGGGTCACCTGTGGCTGCGTATCCAGTCGATGCCACCCTCGAGCTGTAGGGAGACCCGGTACAGCTGCTGCTGAAGCAGTCTTTAGTCAGTTGGTGTCCAGAAAAAGGTGCGTAGCGTCCGCTTTCGGTATGAGCCTGATAGGCTGATGTGGGAGTGTGAGTCTGAGCTCTGAACACAGGCTGGTAGTAAGAGGAGTTGGGGTAGGAGCCAGAACTAGCAGTGTGAAGACTCTGGTACATGGTGTCGGGGAAAGTCTGGCAGGACACTTGGGGTTGTATGGGGCAGCTGCTCTGCGGCCTCACAGCCATCGGGCCCTGGTTGATCACGCTGCTGCGGTTGATCATGGCTGGAGAGATCGGAGGGGTCATCAGGGGGGCGCTGTTCTGCGAGAAATCCATTTGACCTAGAAAAACATTAGTAATTATATTCATATAAATGATGTTAAAATTATTTAATATTATAATTAGAATTGTAATTTTATGAATATTAAATATTATTTACACTACCGGTCAAAATTTTATTTATTCCTGTGATGGCAAAGCTGAATTTTCATCATCATTACTCCAGTCTTCAGTGTCACATGATCCTTCAGAAATCATTCTAATATGCTGATTTGCTGCTCAAGAAATATTTCTTATTATTATCAATGTTGAAAATGAGAAAGAAATACTTTTATTCAGCAAGAATCCATTAAATTGATCAAAAGTGATTTTTTCAACATTGATAATAAAAACTATTATTAATAACTTAGCACCAATAATAATTGCTAATAAATGATCAGCAAATCAATTATTTTGAGGTTGATATTATAAATTTAGCCCGCTAAAAGGTTTTAAAGTACCTTATTCATGGTAACGCAATGTCCAATTTCAAAATGCCAAGTGTCCCGCTACAAGAACACTGTTAACAGTTTAATTCCCTGCTGACAACCTTGTCTGTGATTTCAAATCAATTTGCAATGTTGCGATTCATCTTGAAGCTGAAGGATTGTTTGAAATTCTTTTGGAGAAATGAATAGAAAAAAATACACCTGGAATAAAGGTTCCTGAAACATGTGCGCTCTATAACAAACAATTTTAACGAAAAACGTAAAAAAATGAACATGTCTCTAATTCGTGTGAGCTGCTGTTTTTAAGTACCAGTAATAGTAAAGTTGTCCGGATCGGTACTATGGTACACGATAGTACTGGCCCCGAGCCCCTGCTGTGCAGCTGTGAGCGCCAGGAAATCATGTTCTGGAGGGTTCTCGTCCTTGACAGTCGATTCACTGGACGCCACACTGGATTTATTCCGATTGGCCAAGAAGCAGGAACTTGGGGAGGCGGTGAATGTAGCTTTACTAGCATCTGTCAAAATGGAAACATCACAGATAATGGGGTTAAATTCATTTGCATATACACCACCATTCAAAGGTTTGAGGTCAGTATGATTTAATTAATTTTTAGGGAATAAAAGTGAGTCAAGACATTTCTAATGTTACAAAGATTTAAATTTCAAATAAATGCTGCTTAAGAAATGTAAACAGATAAGAAAGGGAATAATGTCTACTGATAAATGTTTCTTGAGCAGCAAATCAGCATATTAGAATGATTTTTCACGTGACACTGAAGACTGGAGTAATGATGCTAAAAATTCTAATTATATTCTAATAGAAAAGTTATTTTAAACTGTAATAATAATAATAATATTCACAACATTACTGTTTGACTGTATTTTTTATCAAATAAATGCAGCCTTGGTGAGCCCAAGAGACTTTTTTCCAAAATATATTTTAAAAAAATTACCGATCCCAAACTTTTGAAAGGCAGTGTTCAGTAAAACAACAAACTAATAATATAAATAAAACAAAATGATTAGGGTACCTGCACTCCTCATATATTTCTCCAGTAGATTCTGAAGGTCCTGCTCTTTGTCGTTGTTGAATTGTGTTTCAATTGCTAGCAGGATGTACTCATCCAAAAGCATCCGAATGAGATGGAACGAGCCTGGAAGTTACAGGAAACCAGCTTAAAGGGATAGTTCACTCAAAAATAAAAAAATTCTGTCATCATTTACTCAGCCTCAAGTTGTTCCAAACCTGTATGAATTTATTTCTTCAGCTGAACACAAAAGAAAATATTTTGAAGAATGATGGGCCAAACCAAACAGCCCCATTGACTATGGCATCAACTGTTTGGTTACCCATATTCTTCAAAATATCTTTTTTTGTGTTCAGCAGTCGAACGAGTTTCATATTTCATATCCCTTTAAATAGTTTTAGTAGGCTATATATTGCAAAAATCACTGCCTAAACAGTAATAATCCAAAAAAAATAGGCATCCGACTGCTTTACTCATGCTGCTCATAAATTGGCTTTTTGCTCTCCAAAAATTGCAGTGTGCACTAGCAGACTACGCAGAGTACTGTATCTCACAATGCAATGCTCTCAACTTCACTTTCCCACGGGTTTTACTGAGCTAGTGCTGAGGTCAAATGGGTGGCCTTCCAGGTGATACTGTTTGGCTTTGTGAACACCTGTAGGGTCATCAAATGTTAGGAACACTGAGAAAGGTCATGCTCTAATCAGGGCACACACACGGCACAAGATAAAGGATTGTTTGTACAGGATTTTATGGCTTATTCTCCACAGTGGATCCCCATCTTAAAACGAATGGTATAAATTTGACTATATACGATGATGCTCCAATTATACCTGAAGAATTTAAAGTCACCATTAAATCAAAATGGACAATTCTTGTTTGTTTTAATGGTGTTTATTATACATTATTTATCCGTGCACATAATTTTTTTAATTCATGTGCCCTCGTAATCTTTAACCAAAGTAACTTTCCCTCCCTCTTGCAGTGACATCACTTCTCTGATGACGTGTTTACTGCCGCGAGGGCGGGACAACCTGTCACTCACATGACATCACAGTAATAGCAAACCACAACCATCCAATCAATTCCCCATGGACAAATTCAAGTTTTGCCCTACACTTTTTCTAGTTTGAGAAACCGTTTCACCTGGATAATAAGTCACAATAGGGAATAAAAAACGATCGCAACTTCTATTTCATGCTGACTTTAAAATAATCTGGAGTATTTGAAAGAAACCGAATCAATTACTACAGTGTGTATGAATGCATGTTAAAGGTTTACCAAAGCTGGTAGCATTGTTTAGGGTGAGATTGTGCATCACTCGTGCTCCAAAAAAACTCCACTTCAGAAGAAAATCTTGAGCTCGCTTCTTCACCGACCGACCATTTTGCTTGCTGGGCTATAAAACAGATAATATGCAAATTCAATATTAACATTCATTGCTAGTCTGACTGCTGTGGGATTACAGTGCAACAAACCTTAATGACTTTCTGCTCGACCACCGAGTCCAGCCATTCAATGAAAGACTCTACTGTGGCATTTTTCCTCAGGAGGTCTTTCAGCTCTTGAAACACTGAAATGGAGTCATCTAGCAGAAAAGATCAAGAAATCATAAATATATTTCGAGGCTTAGCATTTGAGATTTTTGTAAAAGCGTCATGAACTGCATTTAAAAAAAATTATAATCTACTTTGAGGTCCACTTATTATACATCATAAAACATCCTAATTTAGAAGTAATACGCTATTTTATTACATTACATTATTAGTTTAGTTGAAACAAAGATGCTACAGAAAGATGTTTATCTCGTTACATAGTTGAAACATTTGCCAACTGTGAAACTTGATTTGCCAGAACCAAGACTTATAAACTGTAAGTATGGATCTGCAGTAAAATTAAGTGAACAAACGAACACTGTCTTACTGATGCGATCTGGAACTTAAAATTAACAATTACACTTCCTCAATGTTAGGATCACAAGAAAGGCAATGCAAATTCTGTGTTTTTCCACAATTTGGCACTGCAAAACGTCATGTAATCCTCAGAGGCATCAATCGTTTTGTTGCTTGAGTAATCCTGTGTTTGCGTCTCTCTCATATTTACTACGACATGACATATGCAAATCTGTGGGCGGGGCTAAAGAGGCAATGATGTAGAAGTAGGCGTTGATCTTCTGCACTGATTTCAATAGCTGTATTTGAACTAACAAGGACGTTTTGAGTTCTGAAACTTACAGGATATTTGTATAGTAACGATCTCTTATGTGTCAAAAGACCAAGGAAAATTTGATTTCTCAATTCATGACGCCTCTAAAAAAAACATCCAAAAGTTTGACTACCAAGCCACCAGTAACTCACATTCAGAATAGAAGTCTGAATCTTGGTCATTTGTAATTGAAAGGAGTGCTTGAGAACCAATACTGTTCAGATCCACCTTATCAATATCATTCACCATAGAAGTCACAACATTCTGGTCAAAAAGTGCAGGTCTTGCAATCTGAAAAGACATTAGTATATTATAGTGGCACCAATATTTATAAAATAAACAAAAGCAAGAATTATTGATGTGTCTGTAAATCATCTACCTGTGCAAGATGTAAAAAGGAGGTCTGTCTCTTTAAGGAGGACACAAACTGTCGAGCTATCGGCAGTTTCTTGTCTGAGAGGATTTCTGGGAGATTCTCCAAGGAAGACACCATCCAGTGTTCCCAGTGCTTGGCAAAATTTCGAATATCTGCCAAAAGACTGGAGATATTTTCCTAAACTCACTCAAAAACACTTAACAATATGAAATTCAACATCTTTTTGAATCAACTGCATAAAAGAACAAATGTTGTGTATATCATGCAGCAGTCTAAAAGACAAACCTCTCTGGCATGTCCTGCATAGTAGCAGGGATGAGAACATCGGTCAGAACCTGTGAAAAACAATTCAGCCAGCTGGTGATAAGTCAAACATGATGTGACAATTATGAACTACTGTAAAAAAAAAAAAAAAAAAAGTGATTATTTCACTCTTCTGTATATTATTAATTTATACACTTTTAGAAAAAATTGTTCAATGGGGTTCTGTATAGAGGTATAGGGTTCTTGATTACATTTTAAAGAACATTTAATGCCAAAAAGGTTCTATGAGGAGAAATGTCTTGATTCAATGATTGCATAATACTTTCATGGTCAATGGGTAATTTCATTTTTTTCAAGTGATAAAGTATATTAACAAACTGCTTAATTCATAAAACTTAATTAAGATTAAAATGTAATACAACATTTAAATAAATTTGGGAACCCCTAAAATGTTCCACATATGAAGTGTTTGACAGAACCATTTAAGGTTCCATATAGAACCATTTCTTCTAAGAGTGAAGCTTTAAAAATGTAACAAGATTTCTGTGATTGATTTTCATCTTTTAAGATTCAAAGTCTTGGTCTAGGACTATGATTCAATAATAAAATCTAAACATAAATGGCACTTGAAAAGTGGCAAAAATAAATAATTGTCAGTGTCCTGGACACTTTTAATGTGACCATGTAAGAAAATGATAAAAATGTAATTCCATGAGACATACCCATTCATAAGTTTGAGGTCAGTAAGCTAAATGAATACTTTTCTCAGCAAGGATGCATTAAATTGATCAAAAGTGACAGTAAAGATATTTATATTTAGAATAAATGCTGTTCTTTTGAACATTATATTCATTAAAGAATCGTACCACAGATTTCATACACATATTAAACAGCACATCCATTTTTAACCGATCCCAAACCTATGAACAGACTATGAAAAAAATATGAGACTATGTATAAACTATGAAGAAACACCCAGATATGGTTCATAAAAACTCACTTTGTAAAGTATAGAGTCACACACACAGAAGATGTCCACAATAACTGGATTCTCTAGCAGTGGAAGGAGATGTTCAGGCATTCCTTGCCAGAAGTGAAGCAGAAAGTTCTGGATCTGGAACAAATGGGACTGATTACAGTGAATCTTTTTCTAGAATCTAGATATGATGACAATGGGATTCTTTAAGAGCTTAAAAGTGCACCTCCTCAAAGTTGACATTAATGGCATTATCCAGAATGCACTGACAGTGAGTTTTGTACATCATAATCAATGTGTCGACCTAAAAAATAAAGAGCATAGCAGAATCTGAGGTAAGTAAATTAAAAGCGGTACATAAAGAGCATTTGGAATGGGTTTCCATTGAAATGAACAGACCTTCTCTTTTGAAACAGACTCCTGAAGCACTAAATGCTGTGCACTTGGGAATTCTGGTAAAAGAGTTCCTGTTTTAGAACTAAGAGAGTATTTCCTGGTGAATCCTCCCTGTGAAAAAATTAGAAGCAGGAATATAAGTAATATTATACCATATTCTGCTATGTTGTTGTTGTTAGAAACACATGACAACATTTTCTAAATGTTTATATGGAATGTATGTGAAGTCTCCTATATTGCAAGCATACATTTCACCACAAAAGACTTATGTTTTTTTTGAAAGAAACGAATAATTTGCATTAAATTGATCAAAAGTGACACTAAAGACATTCATAATGTTACAAAAGATTTTTTTTAAATAAATGCTGTTCTTTTGAACTTCATATTTATCAAAAAGAATCCAGAGAAAAATTACTAAAGGTTTCCACAAAAATACTAAGAAGCACAACTGTTTTTAACATTTATAATAAGAAGAAATATTTTTTAGGCACCATATCAGCATATTAGAATGATTTCTGAAGAATCATGTGACACTGAAGACTGGAGTAATGATGCTGAAAATTCAGCTTTGTCATCACAGGAATACATTCTATTTAAAAATATATTAAAATAGAAAACAGTTATTTTAAATTGTAATATTTATTACGTTTTTTTTTATCAAATAAATGCAGCCTTGGTGAAAACATTAAAAAACTATAAAAAAAATTACAGACCATAAACTTTAGAATGGTCCTATATATATATATATATATATATATATATATATATAGTGAGACTGCCCACCTCATTTTTTAGCTTGCTTCCAGAGAATCTGTGCAAAACACATAAGAGCATTTATGCATTTAAAAAACAAAATGAAAAATAACTTTGAAAAATATAATGTGTCTCAGCATGGACATTGCGAAATCACTCGTCTTTCATGTGACTATTCAAAACATTCAAGGACTCATGATTGGATGCTGAATTGAAGGGATGAAGGTCAAAACTAACCGTGTCAAACCTTTTCCTGAGTACACAGAGTGATAATACGCACTGCTCTCCTTGATTCCAATGCCATAATAATGATACCTGAAAAACATTCAGAGGACAAACACTGTCAAGAGCTTTAGCTTAGGCATTTATTTATTATTAAATAGGAGTAAATAAAGTTTTCACTCAGTGACCGGGCCAAGTGGGTCTTTCTTACTTCGAATGGCCTCTGGTTCCAAGCCTTCGTGTGGTAAGCAGAGGAAATTTCTGCCTTATGGTCTGAAATGATAACATTGGAGCTCTAACACATCGTAAGGTCGATCTCCATGTAAATACAAGATCAACAGCTATTTATGTCTGTCTGATAATGTACATATTTAGCAAGCACAGCCTTTTACCAGGTATTTTTCCTAAAGATGAACTAAAATACACCTGCAATAGGTTTCGGTGCAATCGGTATCTATTTTCGAAGTCGGATTTTATAATACTTATCACAGAGAATTATAACTGTCTGTATTATAACAGAAGATATAAAATCTCCTCTTACCTTCCCAAAAGTGGCAGCACAAGCAGGATCTAATTTCTCCTTCCGACAAAAGTCTAAATAATGAGCGTAGAGGATACACCGTGGCAGGCAAACACCTTCACAAACTATGTAATTTTCCTCAAGCCTAACAGAAAAAGCAAAACGCAAGCTTATAGTAATATCATTCTTTGCTTCCACTTTTTGTAGATTATTAATAATGGAAAGCTTCATCTTCTAAAGAATTGATCAGAGAGTACCATTGTAAAGTAAGCTGAGTCTGTTTCTTCTTGTCCTTGATGATCTGACTGATACTTTTCTTTGGCACCGTTTGTTTGACAGAGAACGTCTTAGAATAATCCAGGTGGCCCAGGTCCTCTTCAGAGGAAATGCTTCCATTACTTTCATCAGCTTCTGCCAAATGAATAACATACATAGCTTTCAAACGGTGACGTGTGCCAAAACTATTCATAACGCATAATTGCAAAACAAACTGGCGACAGATTGAGAATTTCTTACACTGCATTGAAAGAAAGCATAGCAGTAGTTTAATCAAAGCGAGTTTGAAAACAATTTACAACAAAGATGATTTCCCCACCTGATTTAATGCCAGAATCCTCCTCCTCATCAAGCCTGGCTTGAAAAAACATGTTTTTTCCGAGATTGTCTTGGTCAACAAGAATTGTCGCGTGGAGGTCATCCGCGTTTTTGCAAGCTCTCTTTGTCTGCGACGCTTGTAGTTGATGAAACGTGTCATTCTTCAAAGGACTCCCTATATTTCTTTTCATTGGCATGTTCAAGGAGAAATTGAAAAAGAAAAACTGGAATGCAAAATTAAAACCACCAAATGAAATAATAATAAAAAATAGAGCCCCTCAAAAACGAAATTGTTAAAACATTCCAAAATCAACGCGGCCCATTCTCACGTTTGGCAGAGTGATGCATATATCCATTCCCGAAATGATACACATCTCCAAAGCATCCCAAAAAAACAACAACATTTAAACAATTTGTCAACTATGTGTGTTGCTTTTCCTCTTTCCTCACTAGAAACAAATGCTCACAAAATAAACCTGTAGCATGATGGAAACTCTAAAAATAGCATCTGAAATATAACAATAATCCTGTAAAAATTCATTAATCCAAGAACGGGTAAGATAACACCTTCCAGTCTTAATTAAAGCTCTGCTCTCTCTGAAATGGTGCGTCACAGAGGTGAGTGCCTTAGGGCCATTTATCTTATTTACAGAAGACTGGCAATGGATTCTGGGATTTAATGATTAACCAAGAGGGATGTCATCTCCTTGAAATCTGGAAATCTTGCAGCTCGCTTATAGACCCAATCAGAGCCACCCAGCTCCTTAATGTTACTTTTGCCTTTCGTTTACATCCATTCACACACTATATTTTGGAACTTTTTTTGCTGGTTTCATCTGTAACAGTGAGGAGAAGATTCTGCTGGCCTTGTATAATAGGCAGAGTTTAAAACGTCATATCTGATTGTGAAGCATGGACTACTTTCATCAGCTTCTGCCAAATGAATAACATACATAGCTTTCAAATGGTGACGCGTGCCAAAACTATTCATAATGCATAATTGCAAAACAAACTGGCGACAGATTGAGAATTTCTAACAGTGTATTGAAAGAATGCATAGCAGTAATATTGTGAAATTTTAATACATTTTCAAATATAATTTATTTGTGATGCAAAGCTGAATTTTCAGCATCATTACTCTAGTCTTCAGTGTCACATTATCCTTCAAAAATCATTATAATAGGCTGATTTAAACAGTTTTAAAATAGTTATTTAAAATAGAAAACTTGTACGTTTGGGGTAGGTAATTTTTTTGTCTTTCTTTTTTTGAAAGAAATTAATACTTTTATTTAGCAAGGATGAGTTATTGATTAAAAAAGAGATAGTAAGTATTTCTCTTTGTATTTTAAATAAATGCTGGTCTTTTTTACTAATTGTTCATCAAATAAATCCTGAAAAAAGTATCACAGGTTTCAAAAAAATTACACAACTGTTTCCAAAATTGATAATAACGGAGTATCAAATCAGCATATTTGAATGATTTCTAAAGGATCATGTGACATTGAAGACCGGAGTAATGGCTGATGAAAATTCAGCTTTACATCACAGAAAGAAATTATGTTAAAGTATATTCAAATAGAAAACCATCATTTAAAAATTGTAATTATATTTCACAATAGTACTTTTTTCTGTATTTCTGAAAAACATTACAAATAATAATGTTTCATTATAACTTGTTCACCCAAAAATAGCAATGAAACTAGCTTGAAAACAAACATTTGTTTAATTGGACATGAATCCAAAGCCAAATAGTTATGACGATCCAGACAACCTACCTGAGTGACAACTAGCCCCGGTGGGTGCCGGGCCGGCGGTGTCCTCTTAATTTTGTATTATTTTTTTTTAATGTGTAGTTTGGCGCTTCCTGATTGGCCCACGAGTTTACAGCTTAGCGTTCCTCTTACAGCACGTGCCAAGGCCGCGTATTCTGCAGAAAACATGATGAGCGAGAAGGTAAGAGAATTTTGTCAGACACTAATGTAAAAAAAAAAAAAACTACCGTTACTCAATTTATGTATGCTACAGACAAAATAACCACTTTGTTTGTAGATAATACTTAACGTATTCATAAAAAAAACACCGTAGAAAACTACTTTTCAATCTAAATAACGTTGTTACACCTCAAGTCGAAAATCTGTCATGTCGACAGATTCGACAGTTGTGTCATTCAGAAAATACTGCTTAAACTATTCATAAATGATGAACTGCCATACTGTTTATGGATATAGTTTTTGTATTAAAATGTAAATCATAGAATCGTCAAGTGTGTGTTACTTGCATGGTCGTGGAACTCTGATAGTGAATCACGCTACAATCTAATATGACTCTATTGCAGGTTTTTAGGTCCATATATTAACGTTATGATTTCTATTAACTCTATTTTATTAGTGTGTTGACCTCCATCATCCCAAGCTGTGGCTGACGTGCTCAGTACTTCAACATTTACCAGGACTGCATGGTTAGATTGGATTCATGCCTTCGAGTCAAATGGAGAGGTAAGGCTTTGACTGAATAACCGATGCAAGGTTGCATAACAAATCCCGCCCTATTGCAACTGTCCAAAACTTACCCAAACTTCTATCTTGCTCTTTAACCCGCGGACAAGTAAATGGAGTTTAATGGTTTTTACAACAGCTTCCAGAAGCGATGCACCTAAACAACCCGTGGCCCACGGGCCGTGGGAACTGTGTAAAAGTAGCACGATTCCGCCCGCGGGAAATCCGCGGACTTGGCAACACGGATGGTCCATCATGCACTTGAATATTTTCACATGCAGAAGTAATGATTTATGCAGCGTAACATATGTTTATGTATGTATAAGATCAATGGCATGATCTAAAATATGCCCAACAGAATTGTTAAATATAAAAAGTAGATGTTAGCTATTAATTGACGATCGATTGTCGACAATTTAATCGACAAAACGTGTCGATCGTCGATTAAGCAGGTTTATGCTCGTGCATGCGTGCTGCTCAACCTCGATACCGCGGTCTATGCCTCGATACAAGCAGACACGACACGAGGAAAAATGAAGCGAGTGCGCCGGTGTTACTGATCAACTGGGGACGCGCGCGTGTACGCAGATACTTTTACCTGGATTTCCAGCAGATGTTAAAGGAGAACTCCGGTCAATTTTAACATTGAGCTCATTTTTTTATTTTTTTTTATTTGGAGTGCTGTCAACAACTAGCCTGGTTCTCCCCATGCTGCCTTGAGCGCAGCGCGATTTTATTCCCGCTGCTAGGCAGCTTGGGGCACGTTCAAGTTTGGATTCCATTGACCAGCTTTGCGCCTCAGATAGGGAACCAATCACAGAACGGGGAGGGAGCAGCAAGACGATGACGACATCTATGCAACACACCGAAGCAGTTTGTTTATATCTATGGATCCAACATGGCAGCAGATGCGAAGTTACCTTTCGATGCAGCCTTAGATATTGTTCTAAGTAGTTTAGAACGCAAGTTTATTTTGATAAAAGGCTATGAGCTACGTACAGGCGCATTTGATAGACATTCGTAGCACCCAATAAACAGCATTCGTAAACCACGCCTCAAATACGAGAAAATGAACATGTGGTTCCCAGACCAAATCTTTCAATTGAGACTGGGTCTGACATTAGCCAGGCTAGAGAACAATGACAAAAATCGTTCACTCTGTATAAAATCCCTCACATGGCTGTGCACTTGTAATGACACATCAAGGATTTTAAGAGGCTAAAAGCAGGTTTAAAACTTGCCCCATTTAAGTCAACAGGGTGCAAATTTTAAAAAGAGGATTACACGGTTTAGGCAACACCGAGTTTTGTCGTTGTTCTCTGTACTGACAGCACTCTAGCTCAATGTTAAAATTGACCGGAGTTCTCCTTTAAACGGCGACAGATTCATGCCCTATTTTATGGATCACTGATTAAAAACAAATACCAGTATTTCACCAGTTGTATACACTGGTATGCGAATAAACCGCTTTTATTTTGCAGTGTATATTTTTTTTTATTTCACAATGAAGGATAATGGTGTGTTAAATTGTTCTTATTATAAAAAGGTAATACAACTGTGACATTTATTTAATAATATAACATGATAAGATGGAGACCAGCATAGGTATGAAGGCCAAACTGGCCAATGGGTAAGAAATTTTTTTTGCAAAACAAGTAATTGTTCTTCATTAACATGTAACTTATTATATCGTTTTCTTCCTTACTTAGATTAAATGTTCAGAATTAGGGCTGGGCAATTTAATCGATTCTGCGATATAAATCGATATTTTTTTTCCCAAGAAAGTATAGATTTTTAAGCCGCGAGTATCGATACATACGTCCCATTCAAATCCCCCGTGTTTCCCCCCGTTCGCGTTGCAGGACGAGCAATTTGTTCAGCCAGCTGCTAGTGTCGCTGTAGAGTAAACTTTACACAGACGCTGACATAGACTGCCGCTGGAGCGTGCAACTTTCCCATACCTCTCATAGCCTACCGGGAATTGAGAAAAATGGCTGTTTCGTGTTCTGCTTGGGACTTTACAAATCACTCCACACAATTGAAAACAGGTCTCGAGGAATTACCTTTCACAAGACTGAACATTTTTTTCTGGTTGTATGATATAATTAGTAATAGTAACGTTCAGAGGAGAAAGGCCGCGAAATTTAAAAATACTGCTGTTATTGTGTCACGAAATGTAGTTTTAATAGTTTTTCAGTCGACAATGTAGTTGTTTAAAGATCAAATCTGTGGTTTATGTATAAAGATACCGCCTATTTAAAATTTTGATCTGACGTTTTTGGAGTTGTGACATCCAGGAGATCAGCGGGCGCTCATGTACCCCGCCTGGAACAGCCGTACCTCGGCTAGTGCTTCTGACGTGTGCCGCTGGCTCTGGTGGCTCTAGTCTAACGTTAGTGGTTAAACATGAGATATAATTCGTCTTGTGTATATCTAACGGGCTATCTTTGGTCTCATTAATCTATAATTTGTTTTCTGGCAAATCGAGGGCAAAGTGAAGTTTCATACCTTTATATTTAGACTATTAAACTATTTACTATTACTTCTCACTTTCTTATATTTATTTGCATTGCACTTAGTTGTACCATATGTATTACCATAAATGATCCATCAGTTATCTTTGTTATTGGTAAAATCGGGCCAATCACAGAAAATGCTTTTTCCACAATAAGAAAACTATTTAATTTAATGTGAAAATTAAATTATATCTTAGTATAATGGGGGTCTTCACAATTCTTATCCAAGAATAAAAAGCCAGATACATGACAAGCCTGAGCTTTGACAATTCCTTATTAAAAAAATATTTTATAAGTCTAACTATCGAGTTTTTAAATAACTAGAGATGGAACTGTTTGTACACCACATACAAACCACTGAAATCGGTTGATAAATGTAAAAAATAAAAATGATCTTACAACATTGCATGGTAAAGTACTTTGCATTTTCAAGCTGTAGACCCTCTGTCCAGTCAGAGTCAATATATATATATTGTGTAATTGATGTTTTTAATAAAAATTTATGTTTTTAGTTTAGTTTTCAGTTCAATTAATTCAATCCAAGTAAATGGAACACTCACAAGATGTCACAAATCACTCTTTCCCTTTTAAATCTTTCAGAAAATGATGTAAGTGTATCGAATTATATCGAATCGTATCGTTGGCTGAATATCGTGATATATATCGTATCGTGAGCTGAATATCGTGTATCGTATCGTATCGTATCGTGAGATTAGTGTATCGCTACAGCCCTATTCAGAATGTGGAAGGTGGGACTGTGTGGTCAGACCTTCACAGTTGACAAATACAGATGTCCGGCATGCATACACATTTGCCTATTTTTTTTCTTCTTTTGTTATTGTTGCTTTCATGCCTATTAGCTAATGAATATGTTTGTTGAACATTCCCCTAAATAAATGCTGTGGGTAATTCACTGGATCCTTAAGCTATGGCTTATCAATTTTCACCACTCTTTAGGAACATTTATGGAGTGTACTTTATGCTTTAACTCATTCCTCAGACACGTCCCTTTAACCACAGCAGTATTGCTGCTCAATTTAAATTAAGCCACAAATTGGCATCATAACAATAATCTGCGAATACACACACACTGCAAAGACACAGTCAATAGCATAATTTATTTAATCTACTTGCAGTTGTCATCAGATACGAATTTCATTGAAACGAATGTAACACAATATTGTGGGTGTGGTCTGTGTGTCGTGAAATTAAAACACATTAAAACTTCCCTTAAAGGCGTCTAAAACACAGCGGAGCAGCGACAGAGTAAACAACAGAGCCCCAATATGATACAAACATTTAACAATTAGGCTACAATCTGCTCAGTGAAAAATTCGCTGACGAATCTGTCACCGTTTAACATCTGCTGGAAATCCAGGTAAAACTGTGCGTGCACGCGAACGTCCCCAGTTAACATGATCCCCAGTTGATCCGTAACACCGGAGTTATGTTTGGGACCATTTTACAGCTTTTTACACCTTAATGATGACTTTGCGTGTGCATTCTGAAAAATTTAATTATTTTAATTATTGGGCAAAAAAAAAAAAAAAATCTTTTGTACCAATCTTTCATTTGAAAGCCACGTTTCTAGCATCTGTAAAACCGCATTCTTAAATATATATATATATATATATATATAAATTATGACATATGCTTCTTTCAATTAAAAAAACATATATATTTGAGAAAAATAGGCCTTTTGTGTACAAATAAAAAGTGTTAGATATTTGATTTCAGCTCATGAAAAATGGGGGCAAAAACAAAAGTGTTGCGTTCATAATTTTGTTCAGTGTATATTGCATAGCCTACACTACATTCACTATATTTGTTTTCATATCCTTCAATATCAACATTGTTTGTAAGCTATCATTGGGTGGGAAATATTATTTTTAAATAAATACAGATTTTCTTTATCCAAAAACGTAGAAAGTACTGAGATAGAGATCGTATTTCGGCATTTAACCCAAAAATTCAGAGAGATGATTTTTTTTGGCCATTTTGCCCAGCCCTACCAAAGATATAACGAAAGTCTTATGGGGTTGGAACAACAAAATGTTAAGTAGTAATTGCTGACAGAATTTTTGTTAAAATCTTTGGGTGAACTAACACTTTAAGCTGTTCTTGCGATTCTTAATGTAATCAATCAGACTTTTAATTCATGTAATAATCTTTTATTTTTATCCTGATTATATTTATATAGTCGAAGAGAAATAAATTGTCTTTTTAAGTATGTTTTGTGACATTGTTAATTGTTATTAAGCAATAAGGGATAATATAATTTTTTTTAAATACAAGCATGTCATGTCATAATAATTCATAAACAGAATTATGCTTGTATCATATGTTATCGAAGTTATTTACCTGTCCACATTTAATTTAGTCTCAGAATCGATCCAGAATCATTTCTCGATTCACAATGCATCGATTTATCAGCCCTATTTATTGTCTACAAATGCGTCTTCAGAAGATCTCACAGCTACAAGGATTGTGAAATTAAATGTTTATTAAATATTCAAAGACTTGTATAAATTATATAAATGCATATTTGCTGAATGCAGACTGTAGATGAGAACGTTTTGTAACCATTATTTTTATTTTATTTATTTTTTTGTAATTTAGGGCAAAAGAGGAGACAAAGCTCCCTGCTCCATGTGTTTTGTGGCCTGTGGAGCTGAAGCTGACTCACATTGACTGTTGTCCTGAGGAGACACTAATACACTTTCAGGGCCAATATATGACTATCTGTGAACTGGACTACAACATTCTTCAAGTTGAAATTCAAAATGCTGTGAAATCGAAAGTTTCTGCTCAAGTTGGAGAAGTTTGCCTGGTAGAAGATGCAGCATCTGGTCGCTGGTACAGAGGAAGAGTCCAAAACATACAGAACAATTTATTCCACATGTTTTTGCTAGACCATGGAGATGTATTGATTGTTGGGCCCAGCCGTTTGTCCTCTATAACTGACACACTCCTAATGCTCCCACCAAAGATTGTCTGCGGTTTCTTTGCCAATATACTGCCAGTCCAGAACCGATGGGACAGTTTGACAGAGAATTATTTCTCTTCCTTGATAGGCAGCCAGATCAAAGGATACATCCACGCCCGTCTTCCATACCATGTCCTCATTCTTGAAGTGCCGGACATTAATCGTGACTTGTTAAAAATGAGGCGTGGGAGACATGTGGACACTAGTACATTTCTGCTACTGGTTGAGATTCTTATTGGGGAACCAGTTTTACAAAACAATGAATCTGTCCCTGATCTGTTGATTGAAAAGCAAATAGGGCAAGAATGTTGTCTCAAATCCTCAAGCCTACTTGGCTTTGAAGAAATTCTGTCACTTAATGGCCCAAAGCTGAAAGTTGGTCAAAAAGTAAGAGTTGTTGTTGCTGCAGCCGTGAATCCTGGATTATTTTACTGCCGACTGTCATCCATGAACAAGGACCTTCAAGAAATGTCAGACAAATTAGCACGTGCATGTGAATCAGGCACTGGTTACCCAAGCAATAAACCACTTGAAAATCTTGGCTTGCTCTGTGCAATCAAAGGGAAAGATGAAAAATGGCACCGAGGATTTGTGCAATGTCTCCCTCTCAACTCCCAGGTCCAAGTTGTGTTTGTCGACAGTGGCTATTCTGAATCTGTGAAAGTTGAAAACATCTTGCAGCTACCATCAGAATTCATCTCAACACCGATCATGGCATTCCCATGTTCACTTTCATGCTTGGAAGTACCAGATGAGACCCTCAAAAATCAACAACTAGTGGCTCTGAAAACCGGGTTGCTGGGGAAAGCTTTAGAGGTTGCAATCGATGACTTTTGCAAAGATCAGAACTTCTACTTGGTCACATTGAGCACTGCTGAGAAACACTCAGAGGAGCAAGCCAAAGTTAAACTCCTTGGAAAAGTTTTTGACAGCAAGTCCAACTTTCCCCACAATATCCTTTCAAAGATGTGTGCAGAAACGAAAGCGGTCCAGACTTCTTATTCAGTTTCTAGTCAACCGATACCTGATGGTTCTATTTTTGAGGGCTATATGGTGCATGTCCAGAATCCCAAAAATTTCTGGATAAGGACCAAAGAACAAAATCCTAAGTTTGAAAACATGACGAAAGAAATGACCGATTACTTCACCAAACTACAGTTGAAAGAGGAGGTTTTTGAAGACCCAGTGCCTGGTGCACTTTGCTGTGCAATGTACGAAAAAGACATGCATTACTACAGGGCCATTGTAGTAGATACTTTGGAAAAGGGAGCTGAGGTGTTTTTCATTGACTTTGGAAACACTGAAAAGGTGCCAAACATATTAATTAAGAAGCTTCCCCCAAAGTTTGCTATTCATCCAGAATTTGCACTGAAATGTGCTTTAGCGCATGTGTCTCCATTTGAGGACATCTGGACAACCACAGCATCCAACTTCTTTAGGCAAGTCACATCAAACAAAACCTTGGTGGTTCATGCCATACACAGAAAAAATGCTAAATATGTTGTTGATCTTTTTGAGAGAGGTGTTGAAAATAGCTATAGCATTGCAAACATCATGACAACAGCAAAAATGGCCCTGGAATTTAGATACAACCCAACATTAGCATCTGTTGAAGTGGAGAAGCCATGTAAAGACAAAGGAAATACTCTGAGCAAGAATAAAAATAGAAAGGACCTTCGTGTGGTGACCTTTTCCAAAGTCGCCTCTTATAGGCCCAATCCAAATCAGTTGAAACCTGAGTGTGAACAACAGAATGACCTTGAAAGACGTACACCAAATGTGACGCCAAAACTGAAGGTCGTTTCTGCTGAGGCTTTCAAACCGATGCATTTCAAGCCTGGATCTGAAGTAAGGGTCAGTTGCTTGCATATAAATTCTCCATCTGACTTTTGGTGCCAAAATGAGAGCACAAAAGTTGATCTGGACAAATTGATGGACGAGATGCAAGCATTTTACCAAACACACACAGTTGCACTTGAAACGCCAGCAGGATGTTGTGCAGTAAAGTCTCCACAGGATAACCGATGGCATAGAGCATGCATATTAGGAAAAAACAATGAGGCACTCCGCTTGATCCTGGTGGACTTGGGCATAATTCTCCAGGAAAGAATGCAAAACATCCAAGC